>JARQWZ010002640.1:52500-125000 GCA_033150135.1 Gobio occitaniae
ATGGATGGAAATGTGCAGCTCATCTGTTGTGTCTGGGAATCTCTCACTCTCACTTCAGTGAACAGGTCAGCTCTACCTAAAATGGCGTCACGTTTTGCTCCTATTTTAATACCTCTGTGAATTCCACATCTCTTTTATAGAGCTTTAAAGAGGTCATGACATGCTTTATTAATTATTATTTAAATGTGGGCGGGCGGAGCCTATAGTGTGATGATGTAAAACTAGACTTATTTGTCGACGTCTTGCTCTGGAGGAAGTCATTTTGTCCTGAGGATGCTGCATCTTATATGCCAAAATGTCAAGGATGTCACGGTGACCCCTTTAAAATCCCTTCACACTAAAAGAGTGGAGCATGAAATCAAATCGTGGATTAAATGCTGCACAATTTGTGAGTGTTTTAGGCATTTGTTGAAGCAGGATCAGTTGCGTAATTGTTTGGGTGTGAGTGAGCTTTATCAGGAAGTCTCTTCTGTCATCTCAGGGCTGATGGAGCTTTCCTCCTGGTCTTAATGGCCACTCTCACTGCTCTACAAACACACAAACCCACCTCAAATCCTCCCGCTGTTCATCATGAAGCAGCAGATAGCCTCTGAATGCTCTACATCAGCTGCTCTGCGTCCAGCCATGAGACTGATGGGGTTTTCAGTGTTTGCCCACAGATTTAGAGGCTACATGGGAGATCGTAAGTGATCTCTGGACTGTCCAGGGGTCAAAGAAGCATTAGCAAGAGGTCGTGATCTTTAACTTATCCAGTATCAGATTAGCAGACAGTGTGTCTGATCTGAAATAGCCTCTCCTTCCTTTATTCAGTTTCTGTTCAGATTATTCACAGTTTACCTATTATAATATTTAGTTAGTCTTGATTCTAACATAGCATTTATTTATTTTACGAATCACCAGGCATTTAGTAAAAAAAACAGCAGTAAAACCACCATTTAGTTCGGAGGGTTTTCTTAAATGTTTGACACAAATTATATTTGACTGAAGTGTTTAAAAAGTATTTTATATTCTACCGATGATTAACCTGTGCTAGATGATGAGTTTCTATACACTGTAAAAAAAAGCTGCCTTAAATTTTAAGTAAAATCAACTTAAATTAAAAGGATATTTAAGTCATTTCAACTTAAATTACATTTAACTGACTTTAAAAAAGGTTGAGAATCTAATCTTGTATAACGTAAACTCTTGTATAACAAAAGTTGACTAAATGTTTTTATTTTGATGAGGTATGTAATGTAAAAACATGTTTTAACTTATTTCTACAGTAAGAAGCCTTTGAGCTCCTTGTTATCATTACCAGTGATTTTTAATTTGAAATTCAAGGTCAAATTTTAAAGTATGCATGGGAGTGTCACACTTTGAGTTTTGATATTTGCGTCATTTGGGCTGTTTTTGTTATGAAGAGCTGGCAATCCGGTTTATAAGGGACATGCAAGTCACAGTAAACCCGAATAAGTTGGCAAAACTCAAATAAGTCAATTAATCTGTTACATCAAAAATTTTAAGTTAAGAAATTCAAAGCTTAATTAAGCAGAACTGTAAGATTTAAATGTTGTACTAATTGCTGTTAACTTGAAAATTTTGAGTTAGTTAATTTATATACATTTAACTTAAAATTATCAAGTAATCTCAATTTAAATATTTTTAGTAGTGGAAATGTAGCTACTGTAAACCCTAACACTCAAAATGATGAACTGGTTTGAGTAGAGCCAACTCAAATTAAACACATTAGTTAAAAAAAAAGAACGTGAGTATTTAGAACTTTCTCTGTCTTTTGAGTTCTCAATAATCTGATCATCTGAATCGTTTTGAGTTTTATGAACTCGTTTAGTTTAATTTAGACAAACTTAAATTTAACTGAAACTGAAACTGGGCTGGGATTTCTTTTTCCCAGCATGCTTTGCCATGACACTCGAAAGAGAGAGTAAATGCTAAAATTAAGTGTTTAGAGTTAAGTGGAGATTTAGTAGTGTTTAATGTTTTGTTTTGCTAGTTTAGAGGAGTTTATGTTGTAAATATACAAAAAAAATGTATGTTGATATTTTTAACTTATGGATTAGCTTACTCAAATATTTCAAGTTAGGAGAAATTCAAATGTACGTGTACAAAGTAAAAACCCGCAAGTTCTGCTTACTTAAACTATACATTTCTTAAAGGAGCTGTATGTAGGACTGTGGCCAAAACTGGTACTGCAATCACTTTCAAATGACTGTAGAGCGGTGTATCCCCTCTCCCCCTCCCCTGACTCGAGGTTGCCAGCTAGGCTGCAGGATCCAGCAGGAACGTAGGCTGCTACACGGAGCTTTCAATGGCAAGTGACGTGTCGTACACAGTAAGTTTTTTTTTCTTCTGTTAATTATGTTTATGCTTCAAGAGCGATGTTTTGTGAAGTAACGTCAATTATGAATCGCAAAAATTTACTAATGGCGATTAGCCAAATATAATCGTAAATATGAACGCTTGTATGTGACAGTACATTCCCACATTAAAAAAATACTATAGTAAAATTACAGCAAAGCTAAATAACATTAGCAATGGTCATACAGGTCCACTTGCAGCATGTTTTGTCCACTATATATGCGAAGAACGAATGAGGAATAATTTTTACTGAGGTAACGTTAGGCTATACTGTCTCAAATACGTTTCACATTGCAATAATAAGCGTGCTAATGTTGTTTTCCTCAGCGTCCCAGCATAATGACAGAGAAACGGGTTCTGATAATGCATTACTAATGTTAGCAATGACGACACGCCGTTTTTATTTACCAAACAATTCCTTAACGTTACCTTTTCAATTCAATGACCCACCTCCTCCATCTGCGCTAACCTAACGTTACTTTGCACGAACATGCATAACTTTGTTCGACTGTCATGAATATTTGAAATGTCCATTTACATTAAGTACAAGTTAGCCAAACATAGATGAACCTTACCTGTCCAGGAGAAAATTAGCAACGTTGGCATCAGTCTTCAAATTATTCTCCGTTTTCAGCCGTCTCCATCTTTCAAAGGCATCTCTTATACAAATCCTTGTTTTATCTCGGACACTGTCACGACGTTTTTCTGATTCATAACGAGGCCGTTTAGGTTTCGTAAAGTTAGACATTGTTTATCCAAAAAGTTTGTAGCTGCAGCTGTGGTAACTAGAGCAGAGCTGGCAACCCGAATGCAGAAACACTACTGACTTCGTGATTGGTAGATAGGCGGAGGGTGGGGCTTCAGGCATGACACAACATGTCAACATCAACATCAGTTGAGGGCTGCAACTTCACTTTTAAAATGACAATATCTTGGCCTGACAACTGTTGTCAGTGATATAAGTATTTGAAATTAACATGATTTCTTAATGTCTAGTGACATATCAGGGACATTTTATGATTAATTGAAATACATTTCTTACATACAGTTCCTTTAACTTTAAACATTCGATTGCCTCAATTTTTTTGAGTTTTACCAATTTATTCGGATTTGCGGTGCACTTAACATTAATCTTGCACAAAAAAACATTATATAACACTTAAGTTTAACATTTACTCTCCCGTTTGAGTGTCATGGCAAAGCATGGTGGGAAATAGAAATCCCAGCCCAGTTTGAGTTGAATTTAAGTTTGTCTAAATTAAACGAAACGAGTTCATAAAACTCAAAACAATGAAACAGTCCAGAGGACTCAAAATGTGTCAGTTTTGTGAACTCAAGAGAGAGAGAAAGTTCTAAACACACATGAAAGTGAATTTGATTGAACTAATGTGTGTAATTTGAGTTGGCGCCTTTACGAAAACACACTGTGTTATCATTATCAGTGATTTTCAATTTGAAATTCAAGATAAAGTATGCATGGGAGTGTCATATTTTGAGTTTTGATATTTGGCAGTGGGACATTTTGGGCTCCTTTTGTTATGTAGACGTGGCAAATGTAGACACAACTAAAGATTTAGTGTAAAACAGAGAGATGGAGACGGAGGCTGAAGCGGAGCTCCTCTCTTGCCTTGGTTTAATGGGCTTGTCGAATGAGCCTGTCCCGTTGTCTGAGGTCCCACTGGGCTGTGGAGAGGGTCTTTGATGTGCACTGAATGAATAACAATAAAGAGCCCCATCCAGGGAAGCAGTCATTCAAGTGAGACGTTATTTACCTCATTAATCCAGATAAAGTGGGGTTCAGGTTTAACGGGAGCTCTTGCACAGATAACACATGAATCTTGGCTCACCTTTGTCTGTGGAGAACTTCCTCCAGTTCTCTGAAAGCATCGATCACATCCTGCCACAGGTTAGGGTCGTGGCATTAGTTTGGCATTGATGCTGTTTAGATTTGCACATCCTGTGTTTCTTGCAGAATTATTAGATTTATATTGAAAGAGGGACGTAAGCCGTATCAAGAATAGACACTTGAGGTAGGACTCTTTTATCTTGAGCCGGCAAGCAGCCACCCAAAACACCCTAGCAACAAACACACATTTCACACCAAAGGAAGTGCAGGCTGAAAACACTTGCCTGAAACGCCTCGTTTGTCGTCATGCCATTATTTCCATGACACTGTGTTACAAATTTGCATAATGCCCGCCTACTGGCTGCTTTGCCCCGCCCTCAAAGAGCCGTTGTGTGAGGGATTTCACTGTCGAGGAGACTTTTTTCCATACTACACTTCCAATAGTTAAAACTAATTTTTACAGCTGCTCATGAATCCTCTTGCACTCTATTCTACTCTACTCTATTCTGTTCTACTCTACTCTATTCTATTCTACTTTACTCTATTCTACTCTATTCTACTTTACTCTATTCTACTCTATTCTGTTCTACTCAACTCTATTCTACTCTACTCTATTCTACTCTACTTTTATTATACTCTACTCTACTTTATTCTATTCTACTTTAATCTATTCTACTCTATTCTACTTTCCTTTACTCTACTCGATTCTGTCATACACTACTCTTTTCTGTTCTACTCTATTCTACTTTACTCTACTCTATTCTGTGATACTCTACTCTATTATGTTGTACTCTACTCTGTTCTACTCTATTCTGTTCTGTTGTACTCTACTTTACTCTATTCTACTTTCCTTTACTCTACTCGGTTCTACTCTACTCTACTCTATTCTGTTCTACTCTATTTTTATTATACTCTACTCTACTTTATTCTATTCTACTTTAATATATTCTACTCTATTCTACTTTCCTTTACTCTAATCTATTCTGTCATTCTCTACTCTATTCTGTCATACTCCACTCTATTCTGTCCTACTCTACTCTGTTCTACTCTACTTTACTCTATTCTACTTTCCTTTACTCTACTCTATTCTGTTCTACTCTACTCTATTCTGTTCTACTCTACTTTACTCTATTATACTTTCCTTTACTCTACTCTTCTGTTCTACTATGTTCTGGTCTACTCTATTCTACTCTATTCTACTTTCCTTTACTCTACTCGGTTCTACTCTACTCTACTCTATTCTGTTCTACTCTATTTTTATTATACTCTTCTCTACTTTATTCTATTCTACTTTACTCTATTCTACTCTATTCTGTTTTACTCTACTCTAGTCTGTCATTCTCTCTCAACTCTATTCTACTCTACTCTATTCTGTTCTACTCTACTCTACTTTATTATATTCTACTTTGATCCATTCTACTCTATTCTACTTTCCTTTACTCTACTCTATTCTGTCATACTCTACTCTATTCTGTCCTACTCTACTCTGTTCTACTCTACTTTACTCTATTCTACTTTCCTTTACTCTACTCTATTCTGTTCTACTCTACTCTACTCTATTCTGTTCTACTCTACTTTACTCTATTATACTTTCCTTTACTCTACTCTTCTGTTCTACTATGTTCTGGTCTACTCTATTCTACTCTACTCTATTCTACTTTCCTTTACTCTACTCGGTTCTACTCTACTCTACTCTATTCTGTTCTACTCTATTTTTATTATACTCTACTCTACTTTATTATATTCTACTTTACTCTATTCTACTCTATTCTGTTTTACTCTACTCTAGTCTGTCATTCTCTCTCAACTCTATTCTACTCTACTCTATTCTGTTCTACTCTACTTTTGTTATACTCTTCTCTACTTTATTCTATTCTACTTTAATCTATTCTACTCTATTCTACTTTCCTTTACTCTACTCTATTCTGTCATACTCTACTCTATTCTGTCCTACTCTACTCTGTTCTACTCTACTTTACTCTATTCTACTTTCCTTTACTCTACTCTATTCTGTTCTACTCTACTCTATTCTGTTCTACTCTACTTTACTCTATTATACTTTCCTTTACTCTACTCTTCTGTTCTACAATGTTCTGGTCTACTCTATTCTACTCTACTCTATTCTACTTTGCTCTACTCTACTCTTCTGTTCTACTCTGTTCTGTTCTACTCTATTCTACTCTACTTTACTTGACTCTATTCTGTTCTACTCTACTTTTATTACTCTACTCTACTTTATTCTATTCTACTCTACTCTATTCTACTTTGCTCTACTCTACTCTTCTGTTCTACTCTGTCCAGTTCTACTCTATTCTACTCTACTTTACTCGACTCTATTCTGTCATACTCTACTCTATTCTGTTCTACTCTACTCTACTCTATTCTGTTCTACTCTACTCTACTTTTATTGTACTCTACTTTATTCTTTTCTACTTTACTCTACTCTATTCTACTTTCCTTTACTCTTCTACTCTGTTCTGTTCTACTCTATTCTGTTCTAGTCTATTCTACTTTACTCTACTCTATTCTTTTATAGTCTACTCTATTCTGTTATACTCTATTCTGTCATACTCTACTCTACTATATTCTGTTCTACTCTACTCTATTATGCCATACTCTATTCTATTCTGTTCTACTCTACTATATTCTGTTCAACTCTACTCTATTCTGTTTTACTCTACTTTACTCTATTCTGTCATACTCTACTCTACTCTATTATGCCATACTCTATTCTATTCTGTTCTACTCTACTCTATTCTATTCTGTTCTACTCTACTATATTCTGTTCAACTCTACTCTATTCTGTTATATTCTACTCTACTCTATTTTGTCATACTCTACTCTATTCTGTTCTTCTCTACTCTATTCTGTTCTATTCTATTATATTCTTTTCTACTCTATTCTATTCTGTTCTACTATACTATATTCTGTTCAACTCTACTCTATTCTGTTTTACTCTACTTTACTCTATTCTGTCATACTCTACTCTACTCTATTATGCCATACTCTATTCTATTCTGTTCTACTCTACTCTATTCTGTTCTACTCTACTATATTCTGTTCAACTCTACTCTATTCTGTTATATTCTACTCTACTCTATTTTGTCATACTCTACTCTATTCTGTTCTTCTCTACTCTATTCTGTTCTATTCTATTCTATTCTATTCTTTTCTACTCTATTCTATTCTGTTCTACTATACTATATTCTGTTCTACTCTATTCTGTTCTTCTCTACTCTATTCTGTTCTTCTCTACTCTATTCTGTTCTTCTCTACTCTATTCTGTTCTTCTCTACTCTATTCTGTCATACTCTACTCTACTCTACTCTACACTGTATTCCCCAACAGTGTTCTAAACTCAATAAAAGTGCAGAGCTGTACTCAAAGCTGCAATATTGTTCAGGCACCACAAAAGTTTTAAGTTCACTCAAGTAGTTTCCCAGTTATTGATTATTTAGACAAGATTAGCTCTTAGTTTATGAGTAGAACTGACCCCCAAACTCATTTCGTTCAAGAGTGGATTGAAATTACGTCTGACGTAATAATGACGTGCAACTTCATTGGAGGTTCATATCAACATGGCAAATAACCTAATAACCTACACAAACCAACATAATAATAAAAAAAAAATATATATATATAAATTTTTTTTTTCGGAAATCCCAATGAATGGTGAATTAACTAGTCTATGATCGATTGTGGCGGATGTAAATACACTTTGACTAGTTGTTTGCAAGGACTGCTGCGCGCACCCGGGGCCTGTTTCAGAAAGGAGGTTCAACCAACTCTGAGTTTAAACCTGAACTCTGTGTTGACTTACTTTGAGAAGGGAAACTCTGAGTTTTGGGTTTCAGAGCAGCTGAATTGAGGTAGTTCAATCAACTCTGAGTAGACTGACTCTGAGTTAAGCTCATGCACTCCAACTATGAAAAGCCACGATCAATGGAGCTCCGAAATTACGATTCACCATGGCAACAGCACCCAACAAAAAGACTTTTGCATACTTCTGGGTCAATACACAAGTTTAATTCTTAATTATTTTAATTAAGTTTAATTTTCATGGTATCCAAAAGGCAAACAAAGAATGTGGCAGCAGCTAAAAAAATAAATAAAAAAAACATAATTCAATCAGGAAAAGCTTTAAGCATAAAATGTTCATGGGTGTAGGTTTAATGACTTTACAAACATTTGACATATTAAATAAATATCATTCAGTGTCCAATGTGCAGCAGCTTTTCCCACATAGACCCTTTTCACAGACTGTGATGACGTGTTTTAATGGTCATCAATATCGTAAATCCTGCAACGTTTTTTGTATTATTTTTTTTTTTATGTATGTACATTTATAACACTAATACTTTGTATTATATTACTTTTGCATCAAATTACAAAAATCAAGTTGCCGCTGCTGTGAGTGTTTCTAATACAGCGTCTATGGGAGTGATAGTTAAAATTAACATCTTTCTCTCTTTTCACTGGAGTTATCAATCTCACTTTAATTTTTCCATCTTTTTGAAAGTTGTGAAATCACTATTGTGGAGTTTTTCTTTTGCTATTTGAGCAAATGGAGACACAGAAATATATATTTAATGTATTCTCTCATTCACCGCTATAAAAGTTAACCCAACTATGACGACTTCAGCTTCGGAAACCCAGAAATGTGTAAAGGGCCTGTGCTCTTTTCACATAATGAAATGTTCTCTGATCCCACCTGTTACAGTTATTAATCAGGGTAATGACATTATTAACTTCTACTCAGGCCAGCCAAACTCCAGCACCACTGACAGATGAAGAGGAGATGGAGGAAGAATATTAACACCCAACAGGAAAAAGAATAAAGTATTTGTAGGAAATAAAGATGACTATAAAAATGTAAATAAATGTATTTAACAGCTGTGGTGGTGGTTATGGCCTATATCTTGTACTACCATCTGGCAGCATCCTTCCATCCCATACAGTAATCCGTTTTCAGAAAGTGTGATGATGGGTATATGAGTGTCATAAATGCGTCCAACCACTGGAAATCCTAAAGGAAATTCTCATTATTAGTTTACTTCTAGAGGATTATCAGGTGAACGTCAGGATCCTGTAGAAAAGGACATGCCATTTTTGTCACTTTGACAGTGTCCTCATGATGAAAATATGAGCAATGAATGTTCCTGCAAAGAATGCTTTTCTTACTTTGTATTTTTGTCAAGTGGCAGAAAATGTAATTTATTTTAAGTAAACTTTGCTTACTTTAGATTTAGATTAAATTTATATTTTTTTTTATATTTATACTTGAAATACGACCAAAATACTCAGTAAGAAAAGCATTTGTGGTGTTTGAATGAATGAATAAAGTATTTAAACACTGCTGGTGCTTTGAAAAGGGGGAGGAGAACGAAAGAAACTCTGGGTTTACCAAAGAAAACCTGCTCCTGACCAGGTTAGGTTCACAGAGTAAGTTACCCTGGTAACTGACTCTGAGTATAAGTTACCTCTCTTTCAGAAACGGGCTTGGCTTACCCTGCTTTCTCGGGTTTGACATACCTCCCATTCTGAAACAGAAAACCCAGAGTTTCCCTTATTTCAGGGTTAACCTACTCAGAGTTTTCACTTAACCTCCTTTCTGAAACGGGCCCCCGGATGTAGGCAGGCAACAACACCATCATCAACATCATCAACATCAGCCTGCATGCAAACAGTAGAGCCTCTACACAAAGGTAAGAACACGCCTTAATGTACTTTGTTTATTTATTTGTTTACAGTCTTCCAGGCAGACCTCAGCTAAAGTGTAGGCTTTGTGAGAGAGACCTTTTGCGGCTAGCTGCATGTTTTAGCGAGTTAACTAAAGTTCATTGTCTCAGCTGTCAGCCAGCCAGCCTGTTGTTGCACTACTTTAGTGGGATAACTGGACAGACAAACCGTATGGTTTTAGCACTACCAAAGATCCTTTATCAATATCAACCGTTACTGGTGATAAGCCTACTTTGGCCGCGCAGGTTAGTTTATAGCAGGTGTTGTCCCGAAATTCGACTGCCTGCCGCACGTGCGCGCGCATGACGTCATTCGTTGACATCGGTGCAGCCAATGAATTGAATATGTTTGTGTTGCCCTTTCATTTTCATTTAATTTTATTTATTGTATGTAGTTATTGCGACCTTGTGCTGATAAACATTGTTTGTCAAATGTCTTGAGAACATATTGAATTGTTTTGTATTTTTTAAATCCAATTCAAATACTGTAAAAATGTATGAGTTTCCTCTTCAAAGCTTCTTGTAACCAAAATTCTCCACCCAAGTTACACCATCAACGTCAAACGTTCAAAAAAACATTAAGAAATAGTGAAAAGTAAAGTTGAACTGAAATGAATACTCCACTTGGGGTATGGTGTTGTTGTTGTAGTTGTATTGGGTTTATCAACACACCGTATAAGGGAATGTGTGAATTAACCCTACATCTTTCGGACATTTTTGTGTTTTCTTTTCTTTTTTATTTTCCCCATGTTAGTGCCTACTGCATACATTTAGGCAGAAGTGTGTATTTTTATTGGAATTTTAATATTTAACCCTTATATCCTTTCCTAAATATTTGACGCTATGTAAACACAGTTACGCCTTAATGACAAAATGTCCCCATTGAAACCCTTAAAACGGCAATTTTTAACCGAAGGCCATTTAACTATAAAATGATGCAGTCTTTGTTAAGCTTCAAAATCAAATGTTATATACTGTAGCTTCATTAAATTATGCAGCTATAATTGTGTGTGTAGGCTTTGTTGGTGCAGATGTCAGAGTGTGGTTATGTGTGTACTAGAAATTGTGTGCATGTAATATTTGAGAAATAATACTGTACTGCAAATAATTCAAATGTGTACCAGTGGAGCTTTGCTGGCATCTAATGGAAAAGGTTTGGTACTGCGCCCAAATAAAATCTTACTGAAAGCTCACTTTTTGAGATATCAACCTCAAATGTAGAACACAATTTGTTTAGATTTATGACTTTGATTTTCAAGCAGTTTTTGAGTTCAACATGTTTTATAAAGTACATATTTTATATAAAAAATTGTTCATAAACAATTTTCATAAGCTTTTCGATTTCTATTAGTGCAATATAATCCCATGTGCAATCAATTCTGCTTAGTTCTGTACATAAATTATTCTCATTTCTGCTGCCTATTACCCCCTCCTATAGTATATCAAATATAATATAAATTTTAAAACAGTGCACAAGCATCACACTTATGCTGGTGATTTCTGCAATGGAGTGTGTATGCTGAGAAGACTATGACTGTAGAAGGCAAGAGGTTTCCAATGGTCCAGCATTATTTAGTCAGTATAAAAAAAATGGACCTGCCAAAAGTATTCTGCCCTCTACACCTCTAGACATTTCTGGCTGGGAAGTGTGTTTGATGAGAAGATTGTGTCTAAATATATTTACAAATCAAAATAATATCATATTTTAATGTACTTCAGATGTAAATTATTCCTGTGATCAAAACTGAATTCATCATCATTCCCCCAGTCTTCAGTGTCACATGATTCTTCAGAAATCATTCTCATATGAGGATTTGATGATCAACAAACATTTATGATCATTATTAATGTATTTTTGTGGAAACCATATTACATTTGTCTTCCATGACTCTTTGAATAGAAATATAAATTTATCTTTTTTTAAAGAATGTTAATGTAACAGCTGTCAAAAAAATGTCAAAAAATGAGATTTGAAAGTTTGTCGTGACGTGGTGTAACTTGGGAGGAAACAATTTGGTTACAAAAAGCTTTGAATAGCAAACAGTGCAGAACTTTATTTATTTATATATTTATTTTATTTATTCGTAATTTTTTTTAATTGGATTTAAAAAATACAAAACAATTCAGTATGTTCTCAAGACATTTAACAAACAATGTTTATCAGCACAAGGACTTTTAATATCACCGTTTTACTGCAGGAAGCCACATTAAGCGTTTTCTTTTATAATAGACTTTATGGGAGAAAACGCTTATGTTATGTTCATAACCTGATTTAATCTTGCCTATACAAAGTAGCCTATGCGTTATTAATACTTATATTAATACCTTTTTAATGTCAGCCTACTGTTAAGCGTTTTCCTCGTCTTTATAACGAGGACACATAAAGCGTCTTATAGGCAGAATAACGCTCACAGTGCCGTTGTCTGTTTTGGCAGAATACTGTCATCTAGTGGCAGCAGGCTTTCTTAGACAGCTGAGTGTGTGTGTGTGTGTGTGGGTGTGGGGATCGTGCAAGGCCAAACCGGCAAAATGAAAGTCTCAAAATCCAAATGAATCAAATAGGATCGACTCACAAACGAGTCAATGAATGAATGCGCATCACCGGATCCACAAATGCACATCTTATTCTTTGCACGCACAAATTCTGACTTACATTAATACAAAATCGAAGTTTTGTATTCACAACTATGTCTTTATTTGTACAAATCGCTGCACATTCATGTAATTCTGTATTTTGCACACACAAGTTAAAAGGCATTTGTTTGTGGATAGTAAAACGCGTCTGCAACACTTATCATGTTCATGGATGAGATTATTAACGTTACTGTAGTATGAAGCAGAGCAGGACAGAGTGTTGTGGTGCTGAGGAACCGCTGGAGCGATTGTTTTGTAAGATGAACGCTACACACCCCTCGTGAGTAGCGGGACTTTTATTATGACACAGTTGCCGGCACCATTTCCGCTTTTCCGGTCATGAGTGTGAGGTAACTTTTATCATATTTTATGTTTATCATATTAGATACATCTGAGTGTGTTGAAAATTATGTTATGACGTAGGGGTGGGCGATATCTCGATATTTAAAATATATTGAGATATTTTTTAAATATCGAGATGGATTTTGACATATCGTATATATCGATATATTGTTTATATTTAATTCTGATTCCGCCACTTTGCTTGTTTGCCTTCTCTGTGCTGTGCTCGCCCCCGCTCGCTCACCCCCCGCCTCCTTGCTTTTGTTCCCCCTCCCCTCGCGTGTTGTCATGGCGGCGTCCGCAACCAGCTCGGAGGCTACAGAACTCGTCTTAAAAACAACTGGCTCCATTATATGGAGATACTACGGTTTTAAGGCGTCGGACGAACATCAGACAGATGTCTACTGCCATGAATGCCGACAGTTGGTTCTCAAACACTTGATCCAAGATACAGTTTACCTAGGCAGCATTACTTAGTTTGCGAGACAAGAACTCCCGCGACTGTACACTACGGAGAGAGAGCGGCTTGCTTGCTGGAGAAGGTTACTTACTATGCCCTTGATTTGAGTTGTTTTATTTTTGGATGAAAATTCATTATTTGCATGCGTTTTAAAGCCTTGCGCGTAGGGCACCATGTGCTTTCCCGAGCGCGTGCACTAAAAGCCTGTCAAACAAGTGATTACTGGACTAAATCTTACTGCGCTAATACTGTCAAATACACACAAGGTTAACATAAACACAGTCGGTTATGTCTAAAGTGAAAGTAAAATCGGCGTGTGTCTGTATATTAGATGCGTGCAAGTCTTAAATTGACAGCAGGGCAGCCTAGTGAACACGCTGCCGCTTGTCCTTAAAGGGACAGTGCACTCTAAAATGATGTAATTATTTACTCACTCTAATGTTGTTCCAAACCTGTATTCATTTCTTCTGTTGAACACAGACAGCTGATGGTAGCGATTGACATTCATATTATTATTTCCTACAATGGGGACCAGCAACTGTTTGGTTTCCAATATTCTTCAAAATATATGTTATGTCCAACAGAAGAAAGAACTTTATTCAGGTTTAAAACAACTTGAGCGCGAGTAATCTTTTTATTTTTGAGTGAACTATTCCTTTAGTGGTTAATAAAATAGCAAAAGACAAAGACAAAATCACTCACGGCTCTTGACTGAAAAACTAATACAGTAGCTTTAATAAGAATCAATGTATATTTTATAGGGAAGTCTATGTTGTGTTTTATTTTTACATTTATTAATTCAATTTCATACTTAAATGCTGCTGTACAGCTCTGAGCTGCCAGTGTAAATCTTTATAAATATATATTTATTTTATATTATACAGTACACTAGGAATGTGTACAAGGTTTTTTAAAAGTAAAGTTTTAAGTTTAAGTAAGGTTTTTCAAGTCTTTTAAGTAAAATAAAGAAAGAGTATTGCAATAAAAAAAATAGTATTTTTTCCTCCTTAAGCGCTTGCTGTTCGGCTAAGAATAGAATAGCAAAAATCTGATGCGACTAGCCATCAGAACCGAACCGAACCGAAAACCGTGGTAAAAAAAACGAAGTATGTATTGAACCGTGGACTTACTGTATTGTTGCATCCCTACTTTGTTCCTACATGAACTGCCTACCTCTTTGCACATCAATAAAAAAAAGACTTTGTGGTATTTGGCATATTTGTTTTTGCAGTAGTTTTTGGGGGGTTATTTTTCCTGTAAAGATATCGAGATATATATTTTGCTCCATATCGCCCAGCCCTATTATGACGTTACTCTGTGTGTTCACTCGGCGGCTGCTATGACACTTGTTCACACTGCAGTAAGAGTAAAGCATTTCTGCAAAATAAAACCGGAAACCGAGGGTAACGCAGATATGGCGCAATTGACAGGCGACTCCCTCACACGTCCCGGTTCCTTGGTTAAAATAGCAATTTTCTCACGATTTACAAATAGTTGGAAACATTTGGGATATTGTAAGTATTCAACTGAACAAAATATATAACACTGGCCTAGTGGTTTTTGGATATTTTACTGAAAATGTTTTTACATAGTGCACCTTTTTATAAATGCATAGGATTAATATTCTACTGATTTGTCTTCCTATTACCCCACAATCCCTCTGTCTTTCTAGGAAGACGTCGATATCAACAGCAGACGGACAGTTACTCTGCGGGCCCTTCCCATCTTCCTGCGGGAAGATGCTGGATTTTAAGACCTGGAATGTAAGTTTTTGATTCAACTGTGTGTCCTCTTTCACTCGTTCTTTTTTTCTTACTTTGTCTTCTCTGTATATCTCTTTCTATTTAACACTCTCTGACCTTGCAACCAAAAGACAACAACCACAACCATCTTCCTAGCCACCAGAATAGCAATTAAATCATACTACAGTAATTCACCAAGAATGTCATATTTGGTAATTTTACCTGAACTTTTCATTCACTGGTATTTCATATTATATTAAATACACATGTAGTGTTTTTCATCGACTACTCTACTCATTAACTAATTACTGTCATGTTCTTCAGGCAGAAGAAATTGACCTGCCAGACATCTCGGATGCAGCTCTTGCTATTCTCACTGTCTCAAGTGATACGGACTCCCTTGTGAAGTTTGGTCCTGCTATCAATTCTATAGTTCTTGAGGGAGATATTGTTGTGCGTGATGTAGCGGAGTTGACAGAGGCGTTCATTTTGCTGTTCGGCTTAATTTATGCACTTCACCTTGATTATCCAAAACAATTTTCATACACATTAAATTTCATTCAGAAAATTATAATGGGTTTGGATGACCTGAAGCGGTTACCTCCAAGACTGCTTAGCCTTAAAAATGAGTTGATGATGGATGAGTAAGCCTAAGTCTGTTTTCCAAATGTCATTGTTGGTACTGCCAGCATGTTTATAATCAAGCAAGCAATGGAGTACCATTTTCCCCCTGCTTTTTATTAATGTGTGCCTATTATTGTCAACCTATTATTTTTGGATTTGGAGTTTGGATTTTTGGAGTATTATTACCTTTGTTGTTATTTCTTTGATTTTCTGTATGAACTCCATTGCTAGGGAGGTTTTTCAAATAAAAAGAAATGGAATCTGCAGTGAAATTGTCTTTTGAATAGTTTTTTATTTGAATCATACAAATAAAATATATTTGATTTTGAGGAAAATAGTAAACATAAACACTCAATAAAATGTGTTTCAATAGACTTAAGTCAACTTAAAAATATAAGAGGCTGAATTGACAATGTTTAGGTGTGAGAAAATGAATGAGTCATAACATAACATGAATATATTATTAGGAGTGATAACTTAAAAAAAACAACTCTGTTTCCAGTGTCAATTTTGTTAGTTTTAACAATGGTTTCAAATTGATCAGGTTCATTGAACTTTTCCAAACTTTAAGTAGTGATTACTTAAAATGTTTGTTTGTCAAATTATTATGTTTCAGTTCATCAACTTCCTCAAAAAAAAAATGAGTGTGAATAATGTTTCTAGTTTAGAGTAGTAATTACTTAAAATATTTGTTTGTTGAAATTATTTGTTTTCATGTTGTTAATTTTCTCAAAGATTTGGAGTCTAAAGAGCTTGTCTGACTAATGTAGTAATTACTTAAAACATATATTTCTCACATTATTCTTTTTAATTTTATCCTTGTCCTTAAAGATTTTGAGCATTAATAAAGTCTCAATCTAAGTAGAAGTTACTTAAAATATTCTTTAACATAGCTAAATATTTTGAGGTAATCAGTTTCATCAAATATTTTGAGTTCATTGAACCTGTTGGGGAATACAGTGTATTCTGTTCTACTCTACTCTATTATGCCATACTCTATTATATTCTGTTATACTCTACTCTATTCTGTTCTGCTCTTTTCTGTTCTACTCTACTCTATTCTGTTCTACTCTACTCTATTCTGTCATACTCTACTCTATTCTGTTCTACTCTACTCTATTCTGTCATACTCTACTCTATTCTGTTCTACTCTACTCTATTCTGTCATACTCTATTCTATTCTGTTCTACTGTACTCTATTCTGTTCTACTCTACTCTATTCTGTTCTACTCTACTATATTCTGTTCAACTCTACTCTATTCTGTTATATTCTACTCTACTCTATTCTGTCATACTCTACTCTATTCTGTTCTACTCTATTCTGTTCTACTCTATTATATTATATTCTGTTCTACTCTACTCTATTCTGTTCTACTATACTATATTCTACTCTACTCTACTCTGTTCTACTCTATTATATTATATTCTGTTCTACTCTACTCTATTCTGTTCTACTATACTATATTCTACTCTACTCTATTCTGTTCTACTATACTATATTCTGTTATACTCTATTCTGTCATACTCTACTCTATTCTGTTATACTCTATTCTACTCTACTCTATTCTGTCATACTCTACTCTTCTCTATTCTATTCTACTCTATTCTGTCATACTCTACTCTTCTCTATTCTACTCTACTCTATTCTGTCATACTCTACTCTTCTCTATTCTATTCTACTCTATTCTGTCATACTCTACTCTTCTCTATTCTATTCTACTCTATTCTGTTCTACTCTACTTTTATTGTACTCTACTGTATTCTATTCTACTCTACTCTATTCTGTCATACTCTACTCTACTCTAGTCTGTTCTACTATTTGAACCCTAAATGATAATGAAGCGGTGGGCTTGTGAATGAGCAGTGAGCCGCTGTAATAATCTGATGGCTGTAGAGGAGCTGTAGCATCTGCAGTGTGTCCTGTGTTTGAGCAGAGCTGGTCCTACACCAGGGCTTTATTCATGTGGATCTGCTTCCCTTTAGAGGTCCAGCATGAGCACATGTGCAGCGCCGTTATTGTTCTGTGCTTTGTGCAATCTGTAGTTTGAAACACTCTCATGCATCTTAAACACGCTCCATTTAAAGCACTATGTCTGTATATTTCTGTACTCCATTAGAGACCCAGGGGATTTTAGCTGCGCCAGAATACCTGGTGACTAATGTTAAAATAATAAAAGTCATGCCTAAATGTTATGATTAGTCTAGCAGTGGAAGCTCGCCTTTACAGCCCATGGACTTCTTCCTGTTGTGACTCTGATGTTAGTTTTATGTGCTCACCAGTTTCCACAGATTTCAACATTGATGTTTTTGTTATTTTAAATGGCAAGCCTCTGTGATCATGAGAGACTCTAGCATTGCCCGCTCTGACTGACCCCAGGCTCTTGAACAGGGTTAATGTGACAGCGAGGTGTCGGGATCAAAGGGCCGAGGCAGAGGCGGAGATCTCAGAGCTCAATCTGTGCTCCATGTGAATGAGCTCATTAGGACTGAGATATGCGGGTAATCAAGCATGGCCTGTTTAAATGAACGCCTCAAGCATGACCCCCGTGTCCTGTAAGTGTGTCTGTTTACGGGTGAGTGGAGCTGACTGTACGACCCCTCAGCCCCGCTCTCCTCAGACCGGCAGAGATTCCTTCAAAAACATTTAAAATACTGACGCCAAACCTTTGAATTATGCTATATATGCACCAGGAGGAATAGATCAATGTTGCTACAGTATTTTGTGTCTTGTTATAAATGCCCATTTTTGAGTGGAAGGAAAAATTATTAAATGCATATCTTTAAACGTCCCGTGAGTATTATTCATGGGCGGGATCTATGCTAATAGGGTGGAGTCCGTCAACAATCGTGGTCAGGGTCTATGCTAATAGGGTGGAGTCTCTCAGCAGTCATGGGTGGGGTCTATGCTAATAGGGTGGAGTCTGTCAGCAGTCATGGGTGGGGTCTATGCTAATAGGGTGGAGTCTGTCAGCAGTCATGGGTGGGGTCTATGCTAATAGGGTGGAGTCTGTCAGCAGTCATGGGTGGGGTCTATGCTAATAGGGTGGAGTCTGTCAGCAGTCGTGGGTGGGGTCTATGCTAATAGGGTGGAGTTCATCAACAGTCATGGTCAGGGCCTATGCTAATAGGGTGGAGTCTGTCAGCAGTCATGGGAGGGGTCTATGCTAATAGGCCGGGGTCTATCAGCAGTCGTGGGCGGGGTCTATGCTAATAGGGTGGAAATCGTCAACAGTTGTGGTCAGGGTCTATGCTAATAGAGCAGGGTCTGTCAGCAGTCATGGGTGGGGTCTATGCTAATAGTGTGGAGTTCGTCAGCAGTCATGGGTGGGGTCTCTGCTAATAGGGTGGAGTCTGTCAGAAGTCATGAACGGGGTCTATGCTAATAGGGTGGAGTCTATCAGCAGTCGTGGGCAGGATCTATGCTAATAGGGTGGAGTCTGTCAGCAGTCGTGGGCAGGATCTATGCTAATAGGGTGGAGTCTGTCTGCAGTCATGAACGGGGTCTATGCTAATAGGGTGGAGTTCGTCAGCAGGCATGGGTGGGGTCTATGCTAATAGGGTGGAGTTCGTCAGCAGTCATGAACGGGGTCTATGCTAATAAGGCGGAGTCTGTCTGCAGTCATGGGTGGGGTCTATGCTAATAGGGTGGAGTTCGTCAGCAGTCATGGGTGGGGTCTATGCTAATAGGGTGGAGTTCGTCAGCAGTCATGGGTGGGGTCTATGCTAATAGGGCGGAGTCTGTCAGCAGTCATGGGTGGGGTCTATGCTAATAGGGTGGAGTTCGTCAGCAGTCATGGGTGGGGTCTATGCTAATAGGGCGGAGTCTGTCAGCAGTCATGGGTGGGGTCTATGCTAATAGGGTGGAGTTCGTCAGCAGTCATGGGCGGGGTCTATGCTAATAGGGTGGAGTCTGTCAGCAGTCATGGGTGGGGTCTATGCTAATAGGGTGGAGTCTGTCAGCAGTCATGGGTGGGGTCTATGCTAATAGGGCGGAGTCTGTCAGCAGTCATGGGTGGGGTCTATGCTAATAGGGTGGAGTTCGTCAGCAGTCATGGGTGGGGTCTATGCTAATAGGGCGGGGTCTGTCAGCAGTCATGGGTGGGGTCTATGCTAATAGGGCGGAGTCTGTCAGCAGTCATGGGCGGGGCCTAATCATATGTGACATCACTGCTAGAATCTGCAGACGCTTATTCTAAGACACTGCTAATGATGGGGATTAAAAAAAAAAAAAGTGTGGGGATTTTCACCATTATAGGGTAGTTGTGTACACACACTGCCAACACACAATTATGTTCAAAGTGAATTTTGCATAATAGATGCCCTTTAAGACATTTTCATGGACCACTACAGTAAAAAGTTAGATCAATTAAAAAAATAATAAAGCATGCTAAACCAGAAGAGGCTGAGGATCTGACTGTAGCTCGAAAACTCATTATTTGTTACGGGTTAGGAAACACAGCCTGAGCAAGATAAAGACTGAAGATCTTTGTCAGGTTTGATGAATGAAGCTTGAAAGTTTGGAGGGGTTAAGGCCTCTGTTTAGAGATTTGGGAAAAGTTGTTACAAAAGCAGTGTTGTTCTTGTCAAGCCAGTGTGACTGAGGTCACCAGCATCCATCACTTCCTAGAGTAAACATCAACTCTACTAATGTCCCGAGCAGTCTCTCGATGACCCAAAGACAACAGACAGGTGTGGACCGTCAACAACAGGAAGACAGAGCTCAACACCTCCAGCTCCCGCTGGGACACCGTCTGTTTCTGTTTCAGACACACAGGGCTGATGTTGACATAGCTTACCCACAGACCCGGTGGATGAGCTACAGTTACCCAGGATAACCTGCAGCCTGCCGGATTAACCTTCACGCTGGAGCTCCGCTGGAGGAGCAAGGCCAGGGAAGAGCTCTTTTATTTATTTATTGTTCTTCCCGACTGCGGGGGTTAAGGTTTGCTGAGTGATGGTCATTCAATCTGAGTTTGAGTTCTGGACCAACACTGAATTTTCACATCAGACAGTGAGGGGAGGATGGTGTGTGTGTGTGTGAGATATAAACAAGGACACATGGCTCACATTCAACAGATTTCACCCAGAATTCGCCATTTTTCCATTCTTTTAGGAGAGACGGAGAAGAGAGACAGCGGCAAAGGAAGACATATGCAGAGTTGGGGAAAGTTACTTTGAAAAGTAATGCATTACAATATTGCGTTACTCCCTTAAAAAGTAACTAATTGAGTTACTTAGTTACTTTTTAAGAAAAGTAATGCGTTACGTTACTTTTGCGTTACTTTTGCGTTACTTTTTCTCACCTGGGCTGGGCTTGCTTTTTTGTTTTGTTTTTTAATAGCAAAAAAGTCCTTTTTGTGCAAATGTAAAGACCTCTTCATACCAAAATTGGAATAATAAGCCTCAGGCTGAGGTAAAAATGTGCTGCCATTCTGGATAATGGAGAATAGGACGCAGGAGAAAAACGTTTTACCAATAAAAACAAAAAATCTAGTAATTTTTGATCATGGCTTAACTGAATCAAAGGTCAGCAGCACGACATTGGTCAATAAAGGTAGATACAATGCATACAAATATTTGTTTTATTTAACATTTAATTATTGGAGGTTTGCATAGTACTCTGATTTTGCATTTGACTGATTTTATTAATTTTGAGGAGTACAGAATCTTCATTGTGCAAGTGAGATGAGTAAATGCTCACATTTAGTCTAGAACTACAATAACCCTCATGTTCACACACACACCTCTGCACGTATTTTTCTCAACATGGGGGCAGGAGAGCTGTCAGTCAAATAAATGTGAAAAAGTAACTTGCGTTACTTTTTTGAAAAAGTAACTCAGATATTTTGTTGTAAATTTGAAAAGTAATGCGTTACTTTACTAGTTACTTGAAAAAGTAATATTATTACGTAACTCAAGTTACTTGTAATGCGTTTCCCCCAACACTGGACATATGTAACCATAAATATGATTATTTACAAAAAAAACCAAGCATTTTTTCTCTTCCATTTGATTAGTGCTGAGGAATTTTAGGAGAAAATTAAGTAGGGGAGCGCGGGCCACAACCTAACGCGGGGTTAGTTGTAACGCGCATGATTTAACCCTTTCCACACATGCCAGAATGACCAAACTTAGTGTATTTACTAGTTGACATATCACATTTTTTTGGGAGAAAAAATAGAGCCAAAATTAAAAAATCTCTGGAAGATATCACTGAACATGTATTTAACCATAGCAAAAGTACATTGCCTACTTAAGTTTAGTTTTCATTTCTGTTTTTTGTGTTTATTTAAAATAAGACAAATCCGATATTATTGTAATCTTACATCTGTTATTTAACAGTTGAGATGTTCTTTAATGCTGATCTAACACACGAGCCACGATTTAAATCCCAGTTGTGCAGGTGGTGTGTGTGTTAACACTGCGTTACAATGAGCCCCTATTAGAACTACGCTATTATATTCTATACTTTTATGAATTCCTTTGAGAAACCATGAGAAAAGGGTGAATAATGACTGAGAGTTAATGTTCAGAAATTATTCAATATTATTATGTTTTGAACTCTGCTGTATTTAGCGATGTGTTTGTAGTCAAACTCAAAAATTAGTATATTTTTAATGATTAAAAAATGCCATTATTTTATTCAAAAAAGTTAATAATTGTATTTTGTTGACAAAATATTTTAGTTTGTCTTGTATATATATTTTTGATTATATCAGGTAACATTTTAAGCTGTTATTTGCTCATGTTATAATGTACCCCACCTATGGGGCATGTTGTCACATTTCACTTCCATTCTTTCGGGGTAAATCAAGAAAAAAGTAAACACTGTATTAATCAAACAAAACCACATGATTGTACTAGACATGTGTGGAGTTCATGTGGGAAAAAATTAATATTCTGAAACCCAAGTGGATTTACACAAACTGAGAAAGTCACCCCGCTCTCCCCTAAATGAAACATCTCCAAACTCTATTAAGTCAACCTGTTAGCAATAAAACGTTCCTCTGGGGAAACAACAACAGAGGAGCACTGAAGGGTCAAGTGTTTTCATTGGCTTCGGTCAAACTCCCCTTATTTTAGCAGATTCTCTGGCATGAGAGGCCAAACAAAGAGAGCCAGGCAGGAGGCTGGTCATTGTTGCTAATAATGCTAATTAGCATTGATTGGTTTCTTTACTGTCTACAGGGCTGTGCTGCGTCCAACTAGAGCTAGTCTGTGTGCTCAGCCTGACAAAACCCTTGGCAATGACAGATTGAGTTTCCCCATCTCTGTGCAGACCACCCTTCAGCGGCCGTGCTTCTTACTCTCTCTCTCCTCTGGC
This sequence comes from Gobio occitaniae, assembly GCA_033150135.1. NCBI lineage: Eukaryota > Metazoa > Chordata > Actinopteri > Cypriniformes > Gobionidae > Gobio > Gobio occitaniae. Next base: position 75,569 of record JARQWZ010002640.1, read on the forward strand.
CAAACACACTGCCTCTCTTTGGTCTGGTGGGAGGTCAGTGTTCTCGGACACCTTTTTTGGTGAATAAGAGGTGAATCTGTTTAGTGTATTTGCCTCTTATTGATTGATTGTTTCTGCAACACTTTGCCACTCAAATCTCTTAGCATAAGCTCATACTCAGAGTGTCAGGATGCTTTATGTCAGATTTGATGTAAATTATATGAAAATGAGACAGAACATGCCAACTTTTAATATGTGTAAGTGTGCATGACATTTGAGCACTTCAATGCCAAGTACATTAAAGGTTTATGCTTTAATATAAGCGTTGATCAGTGCACACACTCAGAGCATGTGGAGAGAAACTCAATGGAGTTGATGTTTGATGTGCTTCATGCATTGATCAATGTTGATACGTCAATAAAAGCCTAAATTAACCCTCTGGTGCTCCTCACATGGCCATCAAAAGTTTTATTAATATTTATTATTTATAATACAAATAAATGAATGGACTATTTGTAGTTCGGTAGTGTTTTTGTATTTAATATTTAATGGAGATTTTATGGGACTAAATTATATTCCATTCATTGACTTTTTGAGCATAAACCTGAAAATGACATTTCCAACTTAACTTAACTGTCATAAATCTTGAATATTTTGGAGCACAGACTTAAGTTTGGTCTCTTTTTAAAGAAGACACTTTAAGGAAGGAAGAATGGATGGATGGATGGATGGATGGATGGATGGATGGACAGATGGATAGATAGATAGATTGATGGACGGATGGATGGATGGATGGATGGACGGATGGATAGATAGATAGATTGATGGACGGATGGATGGATAGATGGATGGATGGACGGATGGATGCATGGACATACGGACGGACGGATGGATGGGGTGATGGACGGACAGATGGATAGATGGATGGACGGAAGGATGGATGGATAAATGGATGGATTGACGGACAGACAGATGGATGGATTTACGGATGGTGGACGGACGGATGGATGGAAGGATGGATGGATGGAAGGATGGATGGTTTGATGGATGGACAGATGAATGGATGGATGGATGGACAGATGAATGGATGGATGGATGGATGGATGGATGGATGAATGGATGGATAAGAAGATGGATGGTTGGATGCATACATGGACGGACGGACGGATGGATGGATGGATGGATGGATGGGTTGATGGACGGATGGATGGATGAGTGGATGGATGGATGGATGGATGGATGGACGGAAGGATAGATGGATGGATGGATGAATGGAAGGATGGAAAGAAGGACAGAAGGATGGATGGATGTATGGGTTAATGGACAGACAGACGGAAGGATGGATGGATGGATGGATGGATGGAAGGATGGAAGGATGGATGGACAGAAGGACAGAAGGATGGATGGATGTATGGGTTAATGGACGGACTGACGGAAGGATGGATGGGTTGATGGATGGACAGATGAATGGGTGGATGGATGGATGGAAGGACAGGCAGGCAGATGGACGGATGGACAGACAGATGGATGGACGGATGAATGGATGGATTGACGGAAGGATGGATGGACGGATGAATGGATGGATTGACGGACAGACAGATGGATGGATTTACGGATGGTGGACAGACGGATGGATGGAAGGATGGATGGATGGGTTGATGGATGGATAGAAGGATGGATGGATGGATAAGAAGATGGATGGTTGGATGCATACATGGAACGACGGATGGATGGATGGATGGATGGATAAGAAGATGGATGGTTGGATGGATAAGAAGATGGATGGTTGGATGCTTACATGGACGGACGGACGGATGGATGGATGGATGGGTTGATGGACGGATGGATGGGTTGATGGACGGATGGATGGATGTATGGGTTAATGGACAGACAGACGGAAGGATGGATGGATGGATGGATGGATGGAAGGATGGAAGGATGGATGGACAGAAGGACAGAAGGATGGATGGATGTGTGGGTTAATGGACGGACTGACGGAAGGATGGATGGGTTGATGGATGGACAGATGAATGGGTGGATGGATGGATGGAAGGACAGGCAGGCAGATGGACGGATGGACAGACGGATGGATGGACGGATGAATGGATGGATTGACGGAAGGATGGATGGACGGATGAATGGATGGATTGACGGACAGACAGATGGATGGATTTACGGATGGTGGACAGACGGATGGATGGAAGGATGGATGGATGGGTTGATGGATGGATAGAAGGATGGATGGATGGGTTGATGGTGGACAGACGGATGGATGGAAGGATGGATGGATGGTTTGATGGATGGACAGATGAATGGATGGATGGATGGATGGATGGATAAGAAGATGGATGGTTGGATGCATACATGGAACGACGGATGGATGGATGGATGGATGGATGGATGGATGGATGGATGGATGGATAAGAAGATGGATGGTTGGATGGATGGATGGATGGATGGATAAGAAGATGGATGGTTGGATGCTTACATGGACGGACGGACGGATGGATGGATGGATGGGTTGATGGACGGATGGATGGGTTGATGGACGGATGGATGGATGAGTGGATGGATGGATGGAGAGGATGGATGGATGGATGGATGGACGGAAGGATAGATGGATGGATGGATGAATGGAAGTATTCGTCAATGAAAGTCTATGGGATTTTTCCGGGTTTTAATCAGCATTTTTAGGAAAACCGTAAGTCGGATCAGTTAGAAAAGACATAGCAACTTGAGTCAGAACAGTCTGAAGGTCTAGTCTGAGTTTGGTGGATGTAGCTTGAAAAGTCTAGGAGGAGTAGCAATTCAAAATGTAGTCTAAGAAGAAGAATAAACAGCTTAGATCAGCTTTTTCAAGCCAAATTAAAAACATCTTCATTTGTGTTACTCTTATGGGTTTGGAACGACATGAGGTCGAGTAAATGATGACAGAATGTTCATTTTTGGGGTGAATCCTTCAATCTGATCTTTCTCATGGCTATAGTGTGTGTTTTTCTCACAGCCACTGTACGCTTTCATTAGTTTGCTAGGCTTTTGCGTTTTACAAAAGACAAAAGAGGTTGACGCAAAAATGACGCAATTTTCACTTTTGGTTGAACTGTTCCTATGTAGAGTGAATGCGAGTGAAGGACAGCAGTATTGTCTCAGTGTCATCTGATATCCACAGAGCTGGGAATTCTGGGAAAGCCTGTCCCAGTCCGTCAAAGGTGCGGCGGCGTCTTGTTTATCCAACATCTCAGAAGGGACGGCGGTGTTATGCGACAGTTTAGCGCTGATGAATGGAAGGAGCGGGGAAAGACTAGTGAGCGCGGACTGAAGGGCTGGGAATAATGGAGGGTTAATCCCGAAAGCAGCTCCTCCGATCCCAGCCTCCCAGACCCAGCATGTCTCCCATTCAGTGCTAAACACAGAGGACCTCCCCGAGCCCAGCCGGGCTAAAAAGGGCCTTCCCGAGAGGGGCAGCTTCTGATGGGGCCCTCGACCCCAGGGGCCAAACGGGCCCCTCTTTTCAAACACAGAGATGCCCTATGCGATGACATCATCAGCTGGCACTGGGAAAGGGGCGTAATGAGGCTGTGGAATGAGTGTGTGTTGCTGAATACACAGAGTGTGTCCGCGCGAGTTATAGGGGCTTACACCACACAGATCACGTACGCTCCATTCCCACCTCTAAAATTAGCAACTGGTTTGTTTCTGTTTTTGTTTTGTTTTTGTGTATGGCCCAGAACATGCCCAATCGCACTTCTAGAGCTCTGAAAAGAGCTTCAATACGCCCAATGTGGAAAACCCACACATTTGAAATACAAATACGATGGTGAGCTAATGAGACGTCTAAGAGTGAATAAACCATTACATAAAGAATCAGGACCCACTTAATATCAAGAGTCTTTAAATGTTCATTATTTAAATAATTCACTTATTGTGTACATTCGTGTTTTGACATTGTACTTATATTAAAAATATATCTGCATGTAATTACAGCCGTAATATCACTTCTGTAATAATGTTGGTTTGACAAAGACTTTCATTGAGGGGGTCAAAACTTTTGTACAATAAGACTTCTAGAGTATCACTGGCAACGCTTAATGACTATCCTTGGACAACATGCTAATTAATGCTAGAAAACATGCTAATTCATGCTAGCATCATGCTAGCATTATGCTAATTAGTGTTAACAATGTGTTAACCACATATTAAAAAATGCTAGCAACATGTTAATTCAATGCCAGCAATATGTTAATCATGCTAGAAACATGCCAATTCATGCTAGTAAACATGCTAATTTATGCAAGCAGTGTTTAAAATAATGCTAGCAAACATGCTAATTCATGCTAGCATCATGGTAATTAATGTTAGCAAATCGTTAATTTGTGCCAGTAATGTTAATTCATGCTAGCAATGTGTTTAAAGAGTTATTTCACCCAAAAATGAAAATTCTGTCATTAATTACTTACCCTCATGTTGTTCTGGCGGGTTAATGTGAGAATGAAACACGGGCTTTAATTTAGAAACATGAAACACGGGGTGAATCCTCCCGTACGCAGGAGGTAGTTTGAGGCGGACTGCCACCGGACTAAGAATCTTGGTGACAGGAAATGGGCCAATAAATTTGGGAGCCAACTTATTACTTACGGAGCGGAGAGGAATGTTTCTGGATGAAAGCCACACTTTTTGACCCACGACGTAGACGGGAGGCTTAGACCGGTGGCGATCGGCTTGGGCCTTGGTGCGTCTACCCACCTGGAGCAGAGTCTCACTGGCTCTGCTCCATGTGTGACGACACCTCTGGACGAAAGCGTGAGCGGAGGGAACCGCGACTTCGGATTCCAGACTGGGAAACAGTGGTGGCTGGTAACCTAAGCTACACTCAAACGGAGAGAGGCCCGTGGCCAACTCTGGTAACGAATTATGTGCGTACTCAATCCAAGAGATTTGCTGACTCCAGGACGAAGGATTCTTGGAGACCAAACATCGCAACCCTCTCTCAAGATCTTGGTTGGCGCGCTCGGTCTGACCATTACTTTGGGGATGAAACCCCGAAGACAGACTAACCGTCGCCCCCAGCAACTTATAAATTCACGCCAAAATTTGGAAATAAATTGGGGCCCCCTGTCGGAAACCACGTCCATCGGAAGGCCATGTAAACGAAAGACGTGATCCACGACAGCTACCGCTGTCTCCTTAGCAGAAGGTAATTTGGGTAAGGGAATAAAATGAACCATTTTCGAGAACCGGTCCACGACTGTCAAAACGACTGTCTTGCCCTGGGAAGGCGGGAGGGCGGTGATGAAATCTAGCGCAATGTGGGACCAGGGTCTCGAAGGAACAGACAGCGGTTGGAGTAACCCATCAGGGCGAATTAGATGTCTTACCCATGGCACAAATCGAACAGGCCAAAACAAAATCCCGGATGTCGCGAGCCATTTTCGGCCACCAGAATCGTTGCTTAACCAAAAACTTAGTTTTATTAACCCCTGGATGGCAAGCTACATTGGAGCAATGACCCCATCGTATCACGTCGGACCGAACTCCCTCAGGCACAAATAATCGACTCGGTGGTCCACCGGGCGGAGGCGTTACCCCTTCTAAGGCTGATTTAACCTTCGATTCGACCTCCCATATGAGTGTGGAAACAATAAGTCTCTCAGGTAAAATACACTCGGGAGTAGCAGGGCGTTCGGAGCGGTCAAAAACGCAAAGAATTTTCATTTTTGGGTGAACTAACCCTTTAAACATATTAGCAAAATGCTAATTAATGTTAACAACATGTTAAAAATTTACAACATGTTCAAACATGCTAGAAACATGCTCATTAATGTTAACAATGTGCTAATCATCTTAGTAACATGTTTAAACATGCTTGAAACAGGCTAGAAATGTCTTAATTCATGCTAGTAATATGTGTTAATAGCAACATGCTAAAAAATGTCAGCAACATGTTAATTCATTCCAGCAACATACTTATTCATGTTAGCAACATGCAAAATAATGTTAACATATTAATTCTTGCTAACAAAGTGTTAATCCATGTTAGTGAAATGTTAATTCATGTTAGCAGCATGTTAAAAAATGCTAACAAAATGCCAAATCATGCTAGCAAGCATGCTAACTAATGCTACCAACATGTTAAATTATGCCAGTGATATGCTAATTCACATTAGCAACATGTTAATTCATTCTAGCAATGTGTTTCTCTTTCCACTTCACAAAGTTTAAAGCTTATTAAACGTTAAACCTTTCATACGGCTTTGTCAAGCCAACATCAAAGTTTGTCCCAAGGAACTTTACTCATCTATAATTTCACTGTTGACCCTTAACCCTACCCATCCCACCTGACCTGTGCTTGACCCGTATCCACCTCATAGCGAGTATAGAAAGACACCTAACATAAAGTGCAACTTTGAAATAAACAAAAAATAGCTTATAAATAACTTGCTATCTGTGAAGTCAGCAGACGCACAGGATGTTTGAGCTGTAGTTGAGCGAGTGCTGTTTGATGTGGAGTTGAGGAAGGACAGTGTGTATGTAAATGCCTATACACGATCAGCCCTCCGCGGTCCTCCACGGTCCTCCCCGTCCCGGCTGTATACATCGCCTCTTTAGTCATGTCCCTTTGTGTGCCGGCCACGCTTTGTCAGAGACTTTAAAAGACTTCCTTTACGAGGCATTGGTCTTTGAATATTAACTGTGTGATCACACAAGGAGCATTCTTCAGCCGTCCTGTAAACGCCTCTGCTCTTCCCTCTGAGAGTCCATGAAGCCCCTGCGTTCCCTTGAGTTTGCCCAGCGGTCCACCGCAAAACTCTGCTTCTGAACACAAACACACACAAACTGATCATATGACTTGTGATTGTTCCCTAGCGGATGATAAAAACAAACATTCCCATAGACTTACATTGATGGAGACAATGACCCTGGCAATGCCCTATAGTGACCACTAGGGGTGCACAATATCGGTATCGGCTGATATATGATATCGCCCTGATAAGACATTTTGTCCGATGTATTAAAGGGTTAGTTCACCCAAAAATGAAAATTCTGTCATTAATTCCTCACCCTCATGTGGTTGGACACCCATCAGTCCTCCGTTCATCTTCAGACACAAATGAAGATATTTTAGTGTAAAGCTGATGCTGAGAAAGGCTTCAGACAGGCCTCCATTGGCATTCAGTACATTTACACTCACAAGACCCATAAAAGACACTAAAAACGTCGTTACAAAGTCCATCTCACCACAGTGACTCTACAATAATTTTACGATGCGACGACAATAGTTTTTGTGCGCAAAAAAAAATCAAAATAACACCTTTATCCAACTTGTTCTTGTCTTCCGTGTGTGTCTCCACGACGCATGCGTGAGAATATGACGCAAAAACTATTCTCGCCGATTCATAAAGTTATTGTAGAGCCACTGTAGTGAGATGGACTTTGTAACGACGTCTTTAGTGTCTTTTAAGGGTCTTGAGAGTGTAAAGTGCATTGTGCCAATGGGGGCCTTTCAGAGCATCAGATTTACACTAAAATATCTTCATTTGTGTCTGAAGATGAACGGAGGTCTGACGGGTGTCCAACGAAATGAGGGTCAGTCATTAATGACAGAATTTTCATTTTTGGGTGAACTAACCCTTTAAGCGCCAGTCTGGCACGTTTTCAGATCGCATATGGAAGCTATCACAGGAATTCATTGAAAAGTTGAAACACTCACTTTGCTCTGCACCGCGCTCCGTTATTATGATTGTTCGTCTGTGTCTTACATTCTGTGTGTGAGATCTCTCCTCTGTGGGCGGGTTGATAACACGCGGAACAGCTCCATCTAGTGGCTGTAGTCTCTAGCCTCTGGCCAAAAAGTCCTCCGATGATGCAAAATTACGATATTTGCGTCATCGGAGGAATTTTTCCAGAAATAAAATGCATTATTCTCTCGTCTCAGGGGTATATGAGGGGGGAAAGTACCATGATTTGAATATACTACCGGGTTTCTACTGATACAAAGCCTAATGCTAAATCACTGAAGTGACCCTTTAAAGCTGATAAAAAATTTATAATTTGCTCCAGCTGAAACGCTTCAGATACGTCATCCTCCCAACAATCTACCGCGGAGGGTAAAGGTACTGTTGTTTCACCCTTTTGAAAGTTCGTTGAGGTTGTGTTCCCACATCGTTAGCAAATCTGGATAGCTTGACTGTCAACTGTTGAATGTCAATAAGCTACGTTTCCATCCACCTATTTTTATGCGTATTTTGGGATATCGCATCAAAATGTATATATACATTATAAGATATCTGATATACGAAAACGTGCGCATAAACTACGATGTAAATGCATAAAGTCCCGCTTGTTTTCTTCGAACCGGAAGACGCTCCCACTTTTGACGCAAGGCTTCATGGGGCGTAGGAAACTTGTGGCTCGAGCACACACACTCCCTCTGTCAGTCTGACCTGGTCTGATGGGTTAGTGAGACCTAACCCTAACCCTACAGAACACTAACCTGCTTTATGTTCCTGACCAGTGTTGGGGTAACGCATTACAAGTAACTAGAGTTACGTAATAATATTACTTTTTCCAAGTAACTAGTAAAGTAACGCATTACTTTTCAAATTTACAACAAAATATCTGAGTTAATTTTTCACATTAATTTGACTGACAGCTCTGCTGTCCCCATGTTGAGAAAAATAAGTGCAGAGGTGTGTGTGTGTGAACATGAGGGTTATTGTAGATCCAGACTTAATTTGAGCATTTTTTAATCACTTGCACAATAAAGATTCTGTACTCCTCAAAATGAATAAAATCAGTCAAATGCAAAATCAGAGTACTATGCAAACCTCGAATAATTAAATGTTAAATAAAGTAATTATTTTTATGCATAATCTACCTTTATATTTAATTGACCAATGTCTTGCTGCTGACCTTTGATGATGAAAATTACTAGATTTTTATTGGTAAAACTTTTTTCTCCTGCATCCCATTCCTCCATTACCCAGAGCTGCGCCCTCTACTGTTCATGCAGGAATCTGCATTTTTACCTCAGCCTGGGGCTTATTATTTCAATTTTGGTATGAAGAGGTCTTTACAAAAATATAACTTTTTTGTTATAAAAAACCCCAAAAACAAGCCCAGCCCAGGTGAGAAAAAGTAACGCATTACTTTTCTTAAAAAGTAACTAAGTAACTCAATTAGTTACTTTTCAAGGGAGTAACGCATTAATGCATTAAACGCATGTAATGCATTACTTTTCAAAGTAACTTTTCCCAACACTGTTCCTGACTACCTTGCTGTTACCTCATCCAAGTCGTCTTCAAGTCATCCCTTAATCTCAACGTTGCTCCCCAGTGCGCGCATGTGTGTGTGTGTGTGTGTGCTCCAGCGAGTCTGACTCAAAGTTAACAGTACAAGTCTATCTCACCTGCTAACAATCTCAAGTACTGAAAGTATTTGAGTTTTACCTCAGTTCTGGTCATTGCGTCCAAGCCTGAGCGTGACAATGAGGACGGAATTACATGTTTTGGGTGAAATGCTTTAACATTAATAATCAGAATAAGCAATGTGTCTGCAAATTGATGGACGCTGGAATGTGGAAGCAAATTTGAGTTTAATTTAGAAATCCTACCCTGATTTTTGCCTCTGATTTGAACGGGACTGATTTGCCAAATCCACAGATAAATGTACCGAATACAGACAAATAAAGCTCAACTGAGACATTCACATTGTTGAAAATAAATCAGCTCATTCCTAGCATTAGGATCCTTTGGAAGGTGATGTTATTTTTAGTCCGTTCGTCTCTCCTCGTCATCTCACTAACACTCCAGTGGGCGTGGCCAAAGCTGCAATGATGAGGTAGGCGTTGATCTCCTTCACTCTTTCACCATCTATGACAGGCTCATTCCACAACGAGTCGCTCTCTGGGATTGGCCACAATAAAACCTGTTTTTGGACTAACAAGGAAGTTTTCAGTTCTGAAACTTAAAGGATATTCTTATAGTATGATGACCTCAAAAATTAGATTTCTCAGTTCATGACCCCTTTAATGATACACAGGAACAAATGATTAACACATAACATTCAACTAACAACTTAACGCATTAATAAATAATAGCGCTCATTTGAATGTAGAAGTTCAATATTAGCTGATCAATAACTAAAAAATGTTCATCCAGAGGACTACCAAGAACTACATGTTCATAATTAATGAGTGTAATGCATAACGTATGATTAATTCTAAAGTGAAGATAATCCACTAATGACTCAAGTATTACCAAATCCTTCAGAAGGAATTACTAATAATTTGGATCAGTGTTAAGTGAAGACATTGTAAGCTGTTGCGGTTTCCATATACTGAAGCTCATTCGCCTTTAGCATGTGCATCACAGCCACAGCTCAGCCAATCAGAACACAGAGTCTGTTGTATAAATCTAGTTTCACATGCTTAGATAAAGGTGTAATTAAAGTGAGACGGGGTAATTGTGAACATGGGCGTGATCACAAAGCCATGGGAACAAGGCGAATTTAACAGGTGTGTGAGCAGCAATAATCCCTTACATTACGGCTATAGAGTCGGAATATGAATAATCTCAGACCTCCCGTGAGCACATGACCACCGACATCACACTGTCAAAACTCATGTCTGTGTTTGCTTCACTTTCTGAGAGAAACAAGAACATACTTGCTTTGGCGATACACTGATCAGGATCTCACAATGTGTCGCGGCGTACTGTATTATGTGGGAAATGCGGGATACAATGTCCTCACAATAGGGAGGAGAATAGCAACTCTCTCTTTATCAGCTTTCAATTCCCGGGCCTCGTGCCAAGAACAGCTCATTCAAACAGCAGTGTAGGAGAAAACCTGCTGGACTCACTTCAGCTCGGCCTATATTTAGATGGTTTTGTGACCGATGGTCAATCTGTGATGTTTTTTCGCTGGTTCTTTGTCTTGTTTTCGCATGAATGTAAGGACACCTGGGGTCCATTAAAACCTCATGTGTCTGTGATCAAATGCAGGTGTGTCTCTAAACACACGCCTGGTCTTCAAACACTTTCAAGAAAGATGCAGTCACCGTATTACAAACAGCTTCCCCGCACAATCAACACTGCTGCACAACGATTGTACTTTTCATAGGTCTTGCCCATTTGCTGTTAGCCTGTGAAAGGGAACGCTTGAGCCAGCGACTTCAACATCAGTAATGCATTCTTCAGTGTGTGTTTTTTGTTTTGCTGTTGGCAAAGAGGGACCAGATGAAATGGGATACTTTCACGTAATGACATAGAGGACTGGTTTGTACGGTGTGGAGTCGGAGAGCACGCCCACGCACCGCTCGCACAGTGTGTGCAGAAATGCCACGGTTCAGTCTAGCTGTGCAGTTTCCAGCTGAAAACGGCTAGTTTGAACACCGAAATGAACACTCGTCAAGCGCCAAATGTGAGTAAAGTTCAGTGTTGGCGAGTAGATAAAACAGATGAGAACAGTGTCACTCGCCAGTTGACCGGTCACACTTTTGAAGAATCCTAAAGGCCTGTTCACACCAAGCCTGCAGCGCTCCTCTCAGAAACTGAAGCCTCCGCGCCTCGATCGCCCCCCCGGTGGCCGGTCCCAGTATAGCTCATAAACCCCACCCCTGGATGTATCAGAATGGACGCGAGACAAACTAAACAATTCAATTACACTTCAAATAATGGTTTCCTAAAGATGGTTTCTGTCATTTTAGGCAGTTTTTATTACGATGATTTCATTTCAAGTGTTTGTTTAGTTTTAGTTAGTTATTTGATGCTGTAAAAACGAAGGGTGTGACGTCATGATTGACAGCTGAGATTGACGGCTTCTCTGAGTGAAGTCGTCACTGAGGCATTAACTGACTTTTTTCGGGATTTTTGGGAGGAGATTGGAGCTTTAGCTTTAATTTCTACATTTCCATAACTGTTTATTTCACACCAACATAATGAATTGTTCTGCATCTGCGAGAGTGTGGGCGGGCTTTTGATAATCGCGCCTCTACTTCCTGCTCTCTACTGCACAACTCCGGTCCCGAGATCGCTACTGCGCAACTCCGGTCCCGAGATCACTACTGCGCAACTCCGGTCCTGATCGCTACTGCGCAACTCCGGTCCTGAGATCGCTACTGCGCAACTCCGGTCCTGATCGCTACTGCGCAACTCCGGTCCCGAGATCACTACTGCGCAACTCCGGTCCTGAGATCGCTACTGCGCAACTCCGGTCCCGATCGCTACTGCGCAACTCCGGTCCCGATCGCTACTGCGCAACTCCGGTCCCGATCGCTACTGCGCAACTCCGGTCCCGGGATCGCTACTGCGCAACTCCGTTCCCGATCGCTACTGCGCAACTCCGGTCCCGATCGCTACTGCGCAACTCCGGTCCCGAGATCGCTACTGTGCAACTCCGGTCCCGAGATCGCTACTGCGCAACTCCAGTCCCGAAATCGCTACTGCGCAACTCCGGTCCCGATCGCTACTGCACAACTCAGGTCCCGAAATCGCTACTGCGCAACTCCGGTCCCGAGATGTCAGCACCGTGTGCGGCCTCCGAAAGCTTCAACTCTGGTCAGCGGAAGTCAATGAAGTCGTGTTGTCCATATTTTTTTACGGTCTATGGTTCACACATGACGATTTTCGTTTAACACCCCGGGACTAAACAATGGGTGCCAATGTGAGTGTGCACACGACACACACTCACCCAAGACGTTTAAAAAAAAAAAAAACACCTTGGGTTTGTTTTATTGTTTTGACGTGGCGCACTAAAAACTGTCCAACCAATGAGATCTGCGCTTTAATTCACGTGCCTGGAGCTGCTGACGTTACAGTAAAACACCACTTGGTGGTGCTCAAGCACAAAACACTCTTGCCGAGCACACATTGATACAACGAAGAGGAAGTAAGTAGACAATGGCCCTGTCCCAAATGACACCCTAAATCCTCACAGTCTTCCTCTGAGTCCGCACTTTCACGAGGTAACGCCGCTTTGACTGCCGGGAAGGAGTCCGCTGTGTGACCTGCACCAGTGGGGGATCGGCAGAAGTGCGCATCGAGGGTGCATATCGACCTCCAAGGGGGCGCTCGCGAGATCTAAAATGACAAATGGGACACCCTGCGGTCTCGTGGACTTAACGGACTAGAGCCTGACCGATAAAGGATTTTTAAGGCCGATACCGATACAAATATTTGGTGATTTAAAAATCCGATATTCCGATATATCGGCCGATATATATATATCGGAAACTTTCCCTTACATTAGTTATTTGTAGTTATACATGAATCTCTAAAATAATATGATAATGCAGTTTAAAAATAAACTTGTTTGTTTTATTGTCACAACAGAACAGAGGAAAATAAAAATATATAAAAATTTAAAATACAAGCTTAAGATGTGAAACTTCCATCTCACTACAGCGGCTTTACATTAACTTTATGAAGCGACAAGAATAGTTTTTGTGCGCAAAAAAACCCTAAATAACGACTTATATAGTGATGACGATTTCAAAACACGGCCTCATGAAGCTTCGAAGCGTTATGAATCAGTGAGTCGATTCAGCAGTTTGAATCGCCAAATTTCAGCAGTTTGGGGGTTTGACACGCGATCCGAATCATGAATCGACTCACTGATTCATAACGCTTCGAAGCTTCATGAGGCCGTGTTTTGAAATCGTCATCACTATGTAAGTCATTATTTTGGGGTTTTTTGCGCACAAAAAATATTTTCGCCGATTCATAAAGTTATTGTAGAGCCACTGTAGTGAGATGGACTTTGTATCGACGTCTTTAGTGTCTTTTAAGGGTCTTGAGAGTGTAAAGTTGAGCCAATGGAGGCCTTTCAGAGCATCAGATTTACACTAAAATATCTTCATTTGTGTCTGAAGATGAACAGAGGTCTGACGGGTGTCCAACCACATGAGGGTCAGTCATTAATGACAGAATTTTCATTTTTGGGTGAACTAACCCTTTAATAATGCAATGTTGTGGGAACGGGAACAAACGTGAGCGACGCTCGAGATGATGGGACAGCGCTGCATCGTCACAAAAGTTTGAGCCAAACGAAATATTCAAGCACAAGAAGAGACAAAAGGAATTGAATTCGATTCAATTAGTTTTGAGTTTTCAGATCAAGACACATGTCATTCGTTGCAGTCGTATCTGCCTGTTATTTCCTGCATGTGTTTCATATCATAAAAATTCATAAAAAAAAAAAATAAAAAAAAACTTTCCTTTCCTCTTTTCCTCCTCTTTCCTGCCCTACTCTAGCCTGTGCTACACTGAGAAATTTACACGGACCAAGTATTTCAGGCACTTGTTGCGCTCACTCGACTCTTCACGACCAATCGCTTATTGTATCCCCAAGTTGTAAGTCGCTTTGGATAAAAGCGTCTGCTAAATGCATAAATGTAAATGTATATCATATAACACACAAACAGGCAGGTTTAGGGAGTGGATGGGGTTGGGTTACATGTTCAAACGTGTCTAACTATTGTTAATAAAAAAATTATAAATGTAAATGAAATTATGCTGGCTAATTAAATTGAGGCTCACACTCCAACATGTCATAATGGCAAAATCAAAACCCATATGATCATCATGACCATATGCCGTCTGTGTATGATGTGAAATCAATGGAGCACCTGCGCGTCGAAATATGACGCTAAAGGGGTCCTGACCAAACGTTAATATGTTTACAATATATTCAAATACTGTAAGAATATTTCACAGTGTCACTGTTTTACTGTATTTTTGATCAAATAAACACAGCCTTTATGAGCAGAAGAGACTCAGGAAAAACACTGACTCCAAACTTTAAACAGTGAATGTCCATTATATTGTCTGTATTTATTACTTTTTGTCCATCCATCCATCCATCCCTCTGTCCCTCCGTACATCCATCCATCCATCTGTCCATCCTTTCATTCATCCATCCATCCTTCTGTCCATCCATACATCCGTTCGTCCATTCATCCATCCATCCATTCATCCATCCACCCATCCATTCATCGATCCATCCATTCATCCATCCACCCATCCATTCATCCATCCATCCATTCATCCATCCATCCATCCATCCATCCATCCATCTGTCCCTCCGTACATTCGTTCGTCCATCCATCCACCTATCCTTCCATCTATCCATTCATCCATCTCTCCATCTGTCCATCCATCCATCTGTCTCTCCTTTCATCAATCCATCCATCCATCCATCCATCCTTCTGTCCCTCTTTTCATTTGTTTGTCCATTCATCCATCCGCCCATCCATCCATCCATCCATCCATCCATCCATCCGCCCATCCATCCATCCATCCATCCATCCATTCATCCATTCATCTATCCATCCATCCATCCATCCATCCATCCATCTGTCCCTCCGTACATCCGTTCGTCCATCCATCCACCCACCTATCCTTCCATCTATCCATTCATCCATCTCTCCATCCGTCCATCTGTCTCTCCTTTCATCAATCCATTCGCCCATCCATCCATCCATCCATCCATCCGCCCATCCATCCATCCATCCATCCTTCTGTCCCTCCGTAGATCCATTCGTCCATTCATCCATCAATCCAGCCATCCTTCTGTCCCTCCTTACATCCGTTAGTCCATTCATCCATCCGCCCATCCATCCATCCTTCTGTCCCTCCGTCCCTCCGTACATCCATCCATCCATCTGTCCATCCTTTCATTCATCCATCCATCCTTCTGTCCATCCATACATCCGTTCGTCCATTCATCCATCCATCCATTCATCCATCCACCCATCCATTCATCGATCCATCCATTCATCCATCCACCCATCCATTCATCGATCCATCCATTCATCCATCCACCCATCCATTCATCGATCCATCCATTCATCCATCCACCCATCCATTCATCCATCCATCCATCCCTCTGTCCCTCCGTACATCCATCCATCCATCTGTCTATCCTTTCATTCATCCATCCATCCTTCTGTCCATCCATACATCCGTTCGTCCATTCATCCATCCATCCATTCATCTATCCATCCATCCATCCATCCATCCATCCATCCATCCATCCATCCATCCATCCATCCATCCATCCATCTGTCCCTCCGTACATCCGTTCGTCCATCCATCCACCCACCTATCCTTCCATCTATCCATTCATCCATCTCTCCATCCGTCCATCTGTCTCTCCTTTCATCAATCCATTCGCCCATCCATCCATCCATCCATCCATCCGCCCATCCATCCATCCATCCATCCTTCTGTCCCTCCGTAGATCCATTCGTCCATTCATCCATCAATCCAGCCATCCTTCTGTCCCTCCGTCCCTCCGTTCGTCCATCCATCCATCCATCCATCCTTCTGTCCCTCCGTACATGCTTTTGTCCATTCATCCATCCATCCATCCTTCCGTCCATCCATCCATCCGTCTGCCCATCCTTTCATCCATCCATCCATTCTTCTATCCCTCCGTACATCCGTTCGTCCATTCATCTACCTATCCTTACATCTATCCATCCATCCATCCTCCCCTACGTCCATCCATCCATCCATCCATCCATCCATCCTCCCCTACGTCCATCCATCCATCCATCCATCCATCCATCCATCTGTATTATTATTATGATGTACACTTGTCTGTATTTATGTAAGAGGCTGGTCCAGCAAACATGCGGAGCGGACGTCACTGATAGTTCACCTCTCACTCAGTTCCAGTAGTGGATTAATAATCTCTCTCTCCTCTCCATGAAAGCACACCTATGGTGTCCGGGAGCTCATATTCATGCAACCATCCCAGTACATCAAAGCAAGATTAGCATGTCAGATTAAGCCTTTTAGACACCGTTTTACTGCAAAGCCATTACACAAATATCCCTCCGTGTTCATTATTCCACACGTTGAACAGGAAGACTCCACATGTTTAGAGGAAGCAGGAATTCATGTTTGTGCCGTATTGCATCTGAGCTGTACTTTAATCCTCACATCATGAATGCAGTTATGAACATTTCCAGACACAGATCGTGTTCTGTCCCGCAGTGCTGAGGGATGTCGGGGAGTGACCTCTCACATGCCGGGCTTTCAGCGAGAGCTGGAGTTCACCTGGAGGAGCTGCAGATGCCTCAACACTGGCTCTGGCACCTGATCTCCTCTCAGGTTTCTGCTGTGTTTCTGCAGGTGCTGCTCGCTGTGCGGTTTCCCATGAGCGGCTCTCAGCTCACTTCATCTCGGGTTCTCATCAGCAGGACTGATCAAAGCCTCTTGCAGCGGCCGGACAGATCAGAGGACGGTCATATGAATGTTCTCAGTGTTTGAGAACTGATGCGCCATCAATTTCGCCCTTTGTGTCTCAGAGGAGGGTATTTTTAACCGTGATGAAGCTGACCTGAGATCAGTGCCGTGACACTGAAAAATTACGGCTTTTGTTTCTCTCATAATGAACACACACAGGCCTCCAGTTCACTGCTCCATCCATCCATCCATCCATCCATCCATCCATCCATCCATCCATCTATCTATCTATCTATCTATCTATCTATCTATCTATCTATCTATCTATCTATCTATCTATCTATCTATCTATCTATCTATCTATCTATCTATCTATCTATCCATCCATCCATCCTTCCATCTGTCCGTCATTCCGTCCATCGATCCATCCATCCTTCTGTCCGTCCGTCTATCCATCCATTCATCCATTCATCCATCCATCCATCCATCCATCCATCCATCCATCCATCCATCCATCCATCCATCCATCCATCCATCCATCCTTCTGTCCGTCCGTCTATCCATCCATTCATCCATTCATCCATCCATCCATCCATCCATCCATCCATCCATCCATCCATCCATCCATCCATCCTTCTGTCCGTCCGTCTATCCATCCATTCATCCATTCATCCATCCATCCATCCATCCATCCATCCATTCATCCATCCATCCATCCATCCATCCTTACGTCTGTCCGTCCATCCATCCATCCACCCTTACGTCTGTCCATCCATCCATCCATCTATCCATCCATCCATCCATCCATCCATCCGTCTGTCCATCCATCCTTGCATCCATCTTTCCGTCCCTCCGTTCATCCATCCGTTCATCCATCCATCCATCTGTCCATCCATCCATCCTTCTGTCCGTCCATCCGTCCATTCATCCATCCATCCATCCATCCATCCATCCTTCCATCTGTCCGTCCATCCATCCATCCTTCCATCCATCCATCCATCCATCCATCCATCCATCCTTCCATCCATCCATCCATCCATCCATCCTTCCATCTGTCTGTCCATCCACATGTGTATCATGTGTGAAGCCAATAGTCAACACTAAATATTTAAATTTAAAGATTGGAGATTTTAATTGAGAAATTATAACATCTGTCTTGTACATATCACAACAAATCCTTTTTTGGCATCAAAATTCGAATCCTACTACGGCGAAGGCCTGGCTAATGAATATTAATTAAGTCACGCTGACGTTTAATTAACAGTCCTGGAGCGTCTAACGTAAATCATATTTTGTAATGATGTTAGTAGGACTATCCACTACTACCAGTGAACGCTTCATCTAGGCGAGCGGCGCGTTGCGTAATTAATATTCATGAGATAATCCTTGTCCGTGGTAGGATTGGTAAATTCCAGTGGAGGGGAAACCCAATGAGCGCACCAGACGCTTCTGCGCATGCGCGGGCAGGAGAGCGCACCGAAAGTTTGAGAGTTTTTCTTCAGTCTCCCGAGTGTGTCAATGGGACTCCCGGCGTTTGGAAGCGTTTGGCGTCGGTTCACGTTCATAGACACGCGTGAGAATTCCCCACAGTGGACTGGGAACTCGTCTATAGCTATTTCATCTCGTTATAAATTGGATTACATCCGTAATGATACGAAGTAAAACGTAAGTAGTGTTTTATTTGTGTTTCTCCTGCACCTCTTTGAGTTAAAGTCCTGAGTTTATACTGTTTGATTTCATTATCGAACAGTGTTTCTTTCCTTTGACATTTTAATTTGCAGAGATTTATTTTAATGCAACAAATTGTTGACACCAATTGTGTCCCATGTTTGGGAAATAACATGTTTCAGTTCTATCAGAATGATCTTATTTCCAAGATTTTACAAAGGAACAATGTGTTCAATAAGCAAACAATGTTTAAGTGGATTAACTGCAGAAACAACTTCTCAAGCCTTTCATAAAGTGACTCTTGAAGCTTTAATCTTTCTGTTGAGAAGCTCTGGCATTATTTTGACATGCCGTTTGGATTATTTGCTCTTTTTTTTCCTCCTAATGTTTTTTTGTAAGAAAGTTTGATAGAGCGCGCTCAGGTGGTATAGAGGAGAAGTAACGCCGGGCGCGCGCTCGATCTGCAGAACTGCGCGTGCACATACAGACGCTCGGTGCGTATCCGCGTTTCAGGCATAGATATAATACATATGTGGTTTCAGGCGCTATATAAAGTCGTGTTTTTGACGGCATGTCAAGTAAAGTTCAACTCCGTTTGTCGGTTCCAATTTATTTCGGTTTCACTTACATTAAGTTACTGATGTATACCGATTTATGAGTCATTGCGCTGTTAAAAACAGATAAATCAAGTACAATCAACTTGTATGTTTAAATCATTTCAACTTAAATCACAGTAAACTGACTTAAAACATGAGTTGAATCTTGTATAAGTTGTATTTGGAAATGAAAGCAGTTAAAGCAAAGTAAAAACATGATGTGTTGGGGCTTTTTGAGGTGACTGCACTGATGATGATAATTAAGTTCTTAAAGGGACAGTTCACCCCAAAATTCAAAGTTCTGTCATTAAATACTCACCCTCATGTCGTTCCAAACCCGTAAGACTTTCATTAATCTTCAAAACACAAATGTTTTTGAGCTTTTTGGTTTTGAGTTTAAACCACTGGCGTCGCATGGATTACTTTAATGATGTTTTTACTAGTTGCGGATGTCAATGGAGGGTCCGAAAGCTCTCGGATTTCATCAAAAATATCTTTGTTTTTTGTATCTGTGTTCTGAAGATGAACAAACAAAGTTTGGAACGACATGAGGGTGATAATTAATGACAGAAATGACATTTTTGGGTAAACTAACCATCAAAATATACATCTAGCGATTGCCTTCCCAGTTGATAGCTGGACATTTTCAGCTAAAATAACTGTTTAAAAGCATCCCATGAAGTTGGTTGAGGGGAGTCATGATTTTGGGGCATCACTCCCATACTTTAATTTCCGTTCTATCATCGTTTTGATTGCTATTAAAGTGTGGAAAATGAGGTTAGTATTTAGATTACAGCATGCTCATGTTTTTGGCAGCACAACGTCTTGTTTGCTCTGCCAGGAATCCCGAATCTGTGTCAGCTTCTCTTTTTCTCTTGTGTTATTGTCCTGTGGCCTCATTCGCATTCATTAACTGGACCGCAGGAAGGAACATCACGCAGGGTGTGTGTAGTACTAGATCCTCGGAGCGCAGGAGCTTCTCAGACGAGGAAGAAAACACGACGCGCTCACGTGCTGGGATCTCACAACACCTTGGACCCTTTAGAAAGTGTGACCTCAGGTTAAACACTTCGCTGAGGGGAAGCTCATACTCATTACAGACACCCTCATGTTAATTGGGCGACAAGAGCTGCCAGGTGCCTGACCTCATAGGCTCACTTCGGGTCGCCCCATGGCTGTAAACAACCTCATTGTGTGTCGATCGGAGCTTGTGTGTTTAAAGCACGCAAGCGAGGGCGAATTGCATGATGTCATCTTATTACCGCGGTACTGTTTGATGATCGCGCTGGTTCTTGAAGCTTCGGTGTAAGATCCAGTATGGGGTCATTCTGTGTCAACTCAACAATATGTCCCACTGCAAAATTTTTTGATTTTGATCATTTTTGGTCTGCTCAAAGAAATGCATAAATGAAGAAATCCAAAATATTAAATGTCACAGATTTGAGTAATCACTGTTTTGTAGAGGAGGGTCAAGCACAATTTGCACCTGAGCTCTGGAGTCAAATCACAGGGGTGTAAAGATGAATTTAGAAAGATGGCAGCATCATTATTTTATTTCCACACAGAGATTGGTAGATCTATTAGTGAAATCTGTTGACTTTATCAATCTGTGTCTCATTATATGACAACGCTGACCGCTCAAACATGGGGGAAAAGCACTTCTTGTGTGTCTGTGCCTCAAGTTTGAGTGCCTGTAACTCCAGAAGTATTAAACATATCTTAATATCCTTTTAGATTCTGATTCTTAACTAACTTTTCTTTTGGTATCTTCATTTTAAAGGCCCTCGATGGTTCAATCCCAGAGATATGAGGATCTCAATGCGGCTCCATGAGTAAAATGGTCAATTGTGTACAATTTCATCTCAATTGGGTGGAACATTCCTGTCTGAGTGCCATAAATGATCTTTTTCAAAAGTTTGCGTGCCTGTAACTCTAAAAGTATTACAGAAATATGAATATCCTTCCAGATTTTAATTCTTAATAAACTTTTCTTATGAAATCTTAATTTTAAAGGCTCTCGATGGTTCAATCCCAGCGATATGAGGATCTCAATGCAGCTCCATGAATAAAATGGTCAATTGTACGTTTTCAGTGGTCAAAAACCAAATGCACAAAGCGGATACTTTTTTCTTTTAAAGAGGAACATCTGAAGAACAAATAATGTTGAAACTAAAGAAATGTATCTTGTTTTTGTCTATCAACTCAATTGCGTGGAACATTCCTGTCTGAGTGCCATAAATGATCTTTTTCCAAAGTTTGCGTGCCTGTAACTCTAAAAGTATTACAGATATATGGATATCCTTCCAGATTTTAATTCTTAATAAACTTTTCTTTTGAAATCTTAATTTTCAAGGCCCTATATGGTTCAATCCCAGAGATATGGGGATCTTAATGTGGCTCCATGTTCAAATAGTTGTATTTTACTAATTTTCCAATGGTCAAAAACCAAATGTGGTTCACTTTGCACACAGAGGATACTTATTGCATTTAAAGGGGAATGTCTGAAGAATAAATAATGTCAAGCTAATCTCGATTCCCTCCATTAAAACAATTGCATAAAACATTTGAGCTGGGGAAGTTTCCGTAATTGGGTTGATTTGACAAGGAAATACCCTGTAGGCATTGCAAGCAGGTTGGCTTTTGTTTTGACTTTTTGCATGATTTCTGGGTAGTTGAAATGGTTAAAATGTACATTGCCCGTCGAAAAAAAGTTGCTGTTTGGATTTAAATAGGCAAATGCTTAATTTATTGAAAGTCTTTGGGATGTGCTGGAGGAGACTTTACAGAGTGCTGGACTCTTGCATTGTCAATACAAGATCTGGACCAAAGATTGATGTACCTCTTGATTGGGGAAAAATATATATCTTGTATTGACAATGCAAGCACTGTGTCAAGTCTCCTCCACCTCCATCCCAAAGACAAAGTTGTTGTTGTTGTTGTTGTTGTTGTTGTTTCAGTCTGTCGTTCTTCTGCCCACTGCAGATACACATCACAACCGTGAGGAGCTCGAGCGAGCGGATGCCATCTTTCTCCTGGACATTTATATAACTTCTCTGACAATTGAAGTCCTTTAACTTTTCACGGAACATACTTTGATGACACCCAAGAACAGGAAGTGAGATTCATGGCCACCGTCCCCGTCCCGCCACCACCGATCCCTCCTCCTCCGCCTCCGCCTCCACCTCCGCCTCCTCCTGCCCCAGCCAGCGCTCTGACCCGCGCAGACTCTGGACGCAAACACCGGCTTCGCAATCTCAACTGGGAGCGCATCCCTAAAGAGCGCGTGGAGGGCCGTGAGAGTGTGTGGAGTGGCTCTCTGGATGAGGAACGGGAGCTTTCCATCGACCTCAGCTCTCTGGATGAGCTCTTTGGGCAAAAAGAGGGCGGAAAGCCAGACCGGGCCAGCGGCTTTCGGCGGAGTTTGCTGAGGTGCAGGTCTCCACAAGAGATGAGTGTGGACAAAGTAAGAGTACGTTTGTTTTATTATCTGCCACACTGAAGAAGCTACACATGCTTCTCGCTAGAATACATATTTAGGGTCATGACTAGGGCTTGACATTAACACCCGCCAACACGCCAAATGTGTGTATATTACAGCAGTGACGTGTAACACAGTCACTTGCAATATAGTGTTGTCAAAAATATAAATTTGACGCTTCCAATGCTCATTTCCCACTGAATAGACACTTGACACCAGCTGCTCTCTCTCTGACACACAAACCCTCCTCCTCCTCTCACTCACTTCATTTGCTCCGGATGAATATTGTTACTCATTCCCTCAGATTTTGTGCTCGCACCCAAAGTGTGACACACGAAGCTTCTCAGCTCTAAATTGAGCTCTTTTTCGCTGCTTATTGTGGTTAAACAGTCAAACACACACAATATGTCAAAATGCTGGTCTTGGTGAGTCTTCACGTAAACACAGTCAGTTCTGTTTTGAGTGAATGTGAACAGTTGAGAAAGAAAACAAATGTGTATCAGTGTAATGGGTCCGTGCGTCAGCTCTTAAAGTGACAGCAGCCTATTATTCCTGCTGACAAATTATGATAAAATAGTAAAAATATCAATTTGGCAGTTTTTCCACATTGTGTCTATTAAAATTGTGGCCAGTGAAAATGCGTTAGTGGCTAGTAACTTTGGAAAACCACTAGAAAACTAGTGACTGGAGAGCAAAAAAGTTAATGCCAAGGCCTGGTCATGACTATCAGGAACAGTTTTTAAAGGATGTTCTTGTGTTCAGCTGGACAGAGCGCAACAATGGAACAGATTCCAGGGTTTAACCCTTAAGGGTGCAGTGTGTAAATTTTAGCGCATCTGGAGGTGAAGTTGTGAATTGCACCCGTTCACCCCTTTCTTTCAAAGCACATAGAGAAGCTACGGTGGCCCACACAGGACAAAGATGTGGTTGTCTGAGACAGCAGAGAGTAGCTAGCGCTCTGTAGAGAAGTGTGTCCCTTTAGGGCTACTGTAGAAACATGGCGGCACAAAATGGCGGCTTCGCTGTAAAGGACCCGCGGTGTGTGTAGATAGAAATGGCTCATTCTAAGGTAATAAAAACATTACGGTCTTTATACTCCACTGAAAACAGTTATGTGTAATATATTGCATTTCTGTCAATAGATCATCATAAATACTAAATACTGCACCTTTAAATGCATGACTGTTTCGCCAATCAATATTACATATTCGGGTCTTTAGCAACACAGAACACGGATGGATCTCTTAATGTCGCAATAGTATAAAACTCTCCCGATATTTAATAACAACTTCAAAACAAAATGAAGCATATTTTTTTACCGTTTGTTGCTTGGGAGGGCTCAGTTTGAGCAGAAGTTTTACACCATCATCACTATCCTCATCAGAGCTCATTTCCCAGTACATTCAGCATCTGGCTCATATTCGCCATCTCAAACATATTCTCAAAACTCATTTTCAATCTCTTCAAAATATATATTTTGATGGCTGACAGCTTCTTCACCAGATCCACCATCAAGTGACCCTAATATTTGACTTCGTTCAGCACTTGCTCTGAGCCAATTCAAGTGTTGCTGATGATTCTTCCTATTCTTTTGTTTTCTGCCTGCGATAACTATGAGTGAAACGTCAAGGGGTCATTGTGTCTCAGACATCGCCACCTTGAGGAATAAAGGTGAAATTGCACTTATTGAGCGATTAGGGATTCAATTATCATTGCACAGAAAAAAAAATACTTACACTATTACACACTTCGGGTCATTAGTGACCCTGTATAATTTTTTTGTAGGAAATATTAATTAAAAAACCGGCATATAATGAATAGATTCAGGAGTACTAAGTAGGTTGATGTCTAATTTAAAAAAATGAATGAGGGGGAAGGTAGTGGATGACGTGACGGGTCAATAAATACCTGTGGTACTTGTTCAAGGGTTATCTTCAATCAATTATCATCTTAACTTGACAGAAACGCAACGCTCATGGCTCAAGATGCTGAAAAAACAGCGAGATTCAATGCCAAAGAACCACATATACATGCTTTCATAGAATGACAATTCAAACAAATATCTGCACACTGCAAAAAATTCACAAAAAGTCCCCATATCTAAAAATTCTTGCATTTAAGAAGCATTTACTAGACAAGCAAAAGCTGTTGTCTTGTTTTGGGAAAAAATAACAAAAAATTTTGTGAGTTTTTGCTTAAAATAAGCTAAATAATCTCCATTTGAATTAATATTATTTTGCTTAACCCATTGGCAGATTATTTAACTTGTCTTGGGGGAAAATAACTCAATATTAAGTGTGTTTTTGCTTAAAATAAGACAATAATTTTTACTTGTCTAGTAAATGCTTCTTGTTTTAAGAATTTTATATTATACTAAGTAAGAACATTTTTTTTTGCAGTGCAGTAATTGTCTTAATGGATTTCTTGCAAAACTTCACCTTGCTACTTTTGCTCAATGTATACGCTTTCTTAATAATCAACTATTGTCTTAATTTATTGTTGAAGGCAATGGTTTGTGAGCTGATTACCTTTTGTGTGTGTTTACAGGTTACACTACTTGACTCAAAACGCAGCATGAATGTTGGGATATTTCTGCGGCAGTTGAAAATGTAAGTTTTGGTTTAATTTTAACTAGTCATGGACAATACAAATTGGCCAGGTCAATTAAAAGGACAATATTTGGCAAAAATAAGCTTTCCTTTTGAAATCTTAATTTTCAACGCCCTCGATGGTTCAATCCCAGAGATATGGGGATCTCAATGCGGCTCCATGTTCAAATAGTTATATTTTACCCATTTTTCAATGGTCAAAAACCTAATGTGGTTCACTTTGCACACAGCGGACACTTATTATTGCATTTAAAGGGGAATGTCTGAAGAACAAATAATGTCAAGCTAATCTCGATTCCCTCCATTAAAACAATTGCATAACTTTTGAGCTGGGGAAGTTTCCGTAAATTGGGTTGATTTGACAAGGAAATACCCTGTAGGCATTGCAAGCAGGTTGGCTGTTGTTAAATGGCTTTGGATTTGTGACTTTTTGCATCAGAACCAGATTTCTGGGTAGTTGAAAAGTCACTTTTAGGTTAAAATATACATTGCCCGGCCAAAAACTTGACTCAAAATGCAGCATGAATGTTGGGATATTTCTGCGGCAGTTGAAAATGTAAGTTTTGGTTTAATTTTAACTAGTCATGGACAATACAAATTGGCCAGATCAATTAAAAGGACAATATTTGGCAAAAATAAGCTTTCCTTTTGAAATCTTAATTTTCAACGCCCTCGATGGTTCAATCCCAGAGATATGGGGATCTCAATGCGGCTCCATGTTCAAATAGTTATATTTTACCCATTTTTCAATGGTCAAAAACCAAATGTGGTTCACTTTGCTCACAGCGGACACTTATTATTGCATTTAAAGGGGAATGTCTGAAGAACAAATAATGTCAAGCTAATCTCGATTCCCTCCATTAAAACAATTGCATAAAACTTTTGAGCTGGGGAAGTTTCCGTAAATTGGGTTGATTTGACAAGGAATTACCCTGTAGGCATTGCAAGCAGGTTGGCTGTTGTTAAATGGCTTTGGATTTGTGACTTTTTGCATCAGAACCAGATTTCTGGGTAGTTGAAAAGTCACTTTTAGGTTAAAATATACATTGCCCGGCCAAAAACTTGACTCAAAATGCTGCATGAATGTTGGGATATTTCTGCGGCAGTTGAAAATGTAAGTTTTGGTTTAATTTTAACTAGTCATGGACAATATTTATTGGCCAGGTCAATGAAAATGGCAATATTTGGAGTAAATATTGTTTAAAATAAGATCTATTGGCCACTCTGCTCTCGAGGTATTGTGTTGGCAATTTGAAAACGAAGGCAGTGATAAAGCCCCATTTGTTACAAACTGGAAATGAAGGTGTCCGAGAGGAAGTGTCTTAACACTTTAGACGGGCAGTAGCGGCAGGCTGTGTTTATTCTTGAGTCACTGATTGCCCTCAGACGGAGGGTGGATGTGTGAATCCCTGGGGGCAGATGACAAGTATTCAGAAGATGCCGTCCAATCAGAACAGCTGGGTTTGCCGGTCAGTGAAGGTGGTCAAAGGTCACACCTGCTTTGTGCCCAAACGAGCCGGGATGAGGAATGGAACCGGATCTCTGCAGCAACTTTTAAAAAATATGCTCTGAAATGTATCCATTTCAATTCAGGTGTTTCCAAAGAAATGTGCTCATAAATCATTATTCAGCCCTTTCAGTGCAATGGCCATTGTTTTATGAAAGAAAAAGGCTGGCGTTTTCATGTCGGCACTTGCTCTCTGAGTAAATGTATGGGTGGAGCAGTTCCCATTTGAGTTTGAAAAGCTCTTCCACGAGACTGATATCTGTCAGAACATGTGGAGAAATTACGGAGAAGTGCTCATGCAGACAAACACACTTCCCTGTGTGTGTAACCTCACATAAGTGCACACGTCTGAAGTGCAGGAGATTGAATTATACTCCGCGGTGGCCATGCCTTTTCATTATTTCATTTTGAACACCATGAAGAAACCACGAGAGCCTTCAATACTCTCTGACATTAACAATGTCATAAAAGTACAAAACATAAACTAGTTGGGTCTTGTAAACCTTTTTTTGAGATGTGTCAAACCCACAGCTGGTCTTTTGCTCATGTCCACATGTCCTTTCTTTCTTCTGGCTTGAGGAACAAAGTGAAACTGGATTGACCAGCATGACCTGTTTTCAGCAGGACCAGATGTCAAAATGATGCAGATTTGTTCAAACGAAAAATCATGTTTACAGTAATGCATTTATGGGGCACTGGAGAAATGTTAAAGGTGTGGTTGATTATGATATCACTTGTTTAACTGTAGTGAGTGTGTAGTGTCGCTGTTTGAGCATTAACAACATCTGCAAAGTTACGACGCTCAAAGTTTAAAGCAAAGATATTTTCTTTTACAGAAATCTCTTTTTAAGGACTACAGCAAACGCCTGGTAGGGACTACAACGAGTTAGTGACATCACTAAGCCTAAAATTTACATAAACCCTGCCCCCAGAAGCATGTGGAGAAGAAGAAGAGTTGTTGTAGTCGAGCTCAAGCTGTCGTCCGTCTCTCCAATTTATTGATACAGTACGAACACAAATGCAATTTCATGTCATAAATCAAGATGACAACATAAGTTATAACCGTAATTACACTAAACTATCCCTGTTCTCTCTTAATCAGCAGATATTCTCTGTGCATCTTACAACAGTTCCCACACCAGCGCTTTATAGATGATCATGACAGAATATGCAGAATATTAACTCAAACTCATCAACTATCCCTTCAGAAACGTCCTGTCTCATTCTACATGTTGTCTCTTCTTCTTGAGTCTCTCCATCAATGTCTGACTCCGGTTTGATCATAAAAGGCTGAACAGTTTCTGATATTATCAGTGTGTGTGTGTGTGTGTGTGTGTGTGTGAGGTAATCAGAGCTGCTGACACGAGCTCTTGAAGCCCCGCCCTCTTCCTGAAAGGGGGCGGGGAGCAGCAGCTAATTTGCATTTAAAGGGACACACACAAAACCGGCATGCTTTTGCTCACCCTCAAAAGACAATTTTAACATGCTATAAACATGATCTGTGGGGTATTTTGAGCTAAAACTTCACATACACACTCAGAGACTTATTTTACATCTTGTAAAAAGGGGTATTATAGAATCCCTTTAAAATGCATTGATTAGAGATTGCATTTTTTTTGTCTAGGGGGGTCAGGATAAAAAACAGAACCTTTGATTAGTCCTGATGCAACTGCGACTACTAAATGTGCTACAGATGGACAGAGAAAATGCTTGAAAGTGATATAACGTTTCAGTCGTTTCCTCTTCCCTCAGTGCTGTTGAGGAGATCGTGGAGGACGTGAGACGAGGAGCCGGAGAGCGTTACGGAGCTGAGAAACTCTCTGAACTCTGCAAGCTGTTACCTGATCATGAAGAGGTATCGTGTCTCTGTCTAACGCCACACTTCACAGAAACACACGTCTGTCCTTCCACATATTAGAGAGAGTTAGACGTGATGCTGCTCGTCACTCCACACAATCTCCAATCACAACACTGTATATTAAGTCGCTGTATTTCCTTTTCTCCAGGAGGCCAGGCTGAAAAAGTTCAGCGGTGACCGTGGTTTACTGGCAGAGCCGGATCTCTTCATTCTCTTACTGGTGGAGTTACCCAGGTAAGAGTTCAGATCCAGTGTAAACACATCATGATGTCGATCACCGAGCGCTGATTAATCCTCATCATCACCAGCTTTCGCATGCGCCTCGACGTCATGATCCTCCAGCAGGAGTTTGACCCTGCGGTGACCTCTCTCTGTGTGGCGGCCAGATGTCTGCGGGAGGCGGCTCGAGGTAAATAGTCCGCCTACTTCCTCTCACTGGACCGGTTTGAAGCTGTCGCAGCTCTGAAAGCTTCAGCTCGCCTCCTAAACCAAGCTCACATGTGAGGCACAAAGTACCAGAGATCTTGTGCTTGGCCTTTTCTGGTGTTTTGATATCAGGGCTCCAGCTGGAGGGATTTAATTAATTTAATCAAATGAATACTATTGTTTTACATTAGTAAGTGCTGTTACTAATAATATTACATGTTTGTTTGATTGTTTATTGGATATTTGATAGTAAAGCACTGAGCTTGAACTGTGATGCAGATAAAACTAACTTTAAATAACAACAGAAATTGTTTTTATAGCGAAAGTATAAATATTCTACTCTTATTAAATTGTTCTTCTATAGTCTCACACTGAACTGAGGGCAGCTTCAGTGATTTATAAAAGGAGCTCTTTACTTATTTTCTGTGTAATTCAGCCACAATTTGAAGACTTGTGACTTTTGTCCATATATTAGGGAGTGGAAATGGCTAATAAGCCAATAAGAGCTCATCTGCCGCCATCTACTGGTTATAGTGGTCATTTCATGTCTTAAAATAAAAGTGTTTGTTTGCCACATTTTAAGTTTACATCTTTAAACATTGAGTTTTACGAATCATCACATTAAAAATAACATTAAAATGTGATATTTAGAGCTTTGAAGTGCTGTAAAAAGTGTGAAGCGCTTGAATTTCACTCTCAAAAGGTTGTACGAGCCCTGAGATGAATAACGTAAAAACATGTGACTATTTCTGCCACAATACCATGGTTACAGTTAAGTTTTACTTCACTTTTTACGTGTACGTGAGGGTCAGCGTGATGCGAATATAGAGCTGGGACAATAAATCGATGCATCACTCGATTCTGAGATTTTCCGAAAGCATCGCTCTCTCGAATCGACACTGAGCTTTAGTTTTTAACAGCAGATAGCACTCTTGGCTAGTTTGAAACCGCAGCGTTCAGCTGAGTCTGAGAATGTACTTACACCTCAGAATGCTTTTATAAAACAAGCTTCATGTAAACAGCCCACTTTAACCTTTTTGAACTTTATGAATTATTATTTTATAGAAGGTTCAAGTGGTGTGTGTAAGGAATTGGAAGCAAGCAGAGCCAATATGGCAGTTTCTAAAGTACGCATCTCATTTCTTGAATCACAATGCATCGATTTACTCACTGGACCTCCCAGTGTTGTTGTGTAATCAGGATCGGCCTGCAAATAAGCCTGTTCTGTCTTAATATTTCCCTGCAAGCTGACAAACGGTCCACACAGCGCAGCTCTTATCAGTTGGGCAATGTGGTGGTGGCACCAGTGCGACCTCTAACAATTTTGTCGCACCGGCACAAAAAAAGGGAACAATGCGACCAAGTCTGGAGCCCTGATATGATATCTAATGGTGTGAGTGGAAGCTGATGGAGGCTTTGATTGATGTGTCAGTGCTTGATGCTCGTGTGTTGTTTGTGCAGAGCTGCTGAGCTGCCCCGAGCTTCACTACATCCTGCGACTGGTGCTCAAGGCGGGAAACTACATGAACGCTGTGAGTCTTTGATCCGCCGCACATCTGTTATGCTGCTTTTGATAAGCCATGTATGAAGTCAGTCTGAGGTCTCTTGTGCTCTCAGGGTGGTTATGCTGGGAATGCTGCTGGATTCAGGATTTCCTCTCTGCTCAAACTGGCCGACACCAAAGCCAACAAACCAGGCATGAACCTCCTCCATTTTGTTGCCATGGTAAGCCTTGCTCTCGTTATGCCACTTCACATGAAAAGAAACCACAAGATTATGTCATTATGATAGATGATAGAGTGATTTATTTTCTCTTATTACAGGAAGCTGTGAAGAAGGATAAAGACTTGCTGATGTTTCCCAACCGCTTGAGTCACGTCGGTCCAGCTTCAAGGTCAGGATACAAACAATACTTTTGAGAGCTCTAAGGCCCTGTTTACAGCTGGTATTAAGATATGTTTAGACTCTAAATACAGGTGTGACGGGTCTAAAACGCTTGTCCACTTTGGTCCACTTCCAGAGGTAGTTAAACGCTTTGCTTTCGTAGTGTATGTAATCCCTCCTGTTCGAGGAGCCGCCCCGCTCCAAGCGGGACTCGAACCCGGGTCCGCCGGCATGAGTCGGACGCTCTAACAAGGAGGCTAAAGGCTGCAACCCTTGAGAGATGCTCTAGCGTCAGTCGCTAGAGCATCTCTTGAGATCAGAGGAGTGAGGTTTACTCGCACAGCGACTACTAGCTGGCCTCCGTTACACTCAACCCCCTAAACCTCACTCCCATCCGGGTCACGGCACCAATACAACCCCTCCTGTTCGAACCGCCCTCTCCAAGCGGGACTCGAACCCGGGTCCGCCTGCATGAGAGTCGGACACTCTAACAAGGAGGCTAAAGGTTAAAAGCTTCAATTGCTAGAGCATCTCTTGAGATCAGAGGACTAAGGTTTACTTGCACAGCGACTATTAGCTGGCCCCCGTTACATGTAGACGCTCATGTGGTCAAATGCGCTGGAACAGCCACCAAAGACCCGCTACTCTCCGCCGACTGACCTGATGCGGAAACATTACAGGACGGGATTTAAATACTCAGCTGGAGACCCAAGTTTGGTTTGAAGATGAGAAACGTCCCGAGCACAATGTTCTCTCTCCATTCCTGATGTCTAACACACACTCACAGCGTTCGGCTGCTCTTGTGTCTGTCAGAGCAGAAACTAAAGCTGATGCTCTCCGTGTGTTTCTCCTGCATCTCCGGGCGTTCATATGTAAATTAGGTGAGTTTATTTCATCCATTAGATGGAAAGATCTGGAAAAGCCCTTATATTTACTGCCCATAGAGGGAAGAAATCAGGACAGAAGTGACTGAAAGGGGACGAAAGAGACTATTAAACACCAGCTGTGAATGGGGATGTGTCTCCCTCATCTACTTGTGATCCGATCTGATTCGATAGGTGTAAACAGGGAAGAATATCCATGGATGAATATGGTCATATTTCACCCCAAAAATACATTTAATGTAGAAAATAATGGTTTGTTTGTGAAATCATTTTCATCAGCTTTACAGGACGTCATGTTAACGATCAGGTTGTTTTGTGGTCAGGTTGTCAGAAGAGTCTGTGCTGGAGGATCTTTCTCGACTACAAAGCCGAGTCTCTGAGCTCGGGGTCAGAGGTCAGGCGGATGCCGAACTCCAGCTGCAGACCAGGGCGTTTCTCCAGGTGTGTGTCAGTCAAGCTCATGCTCACAGACGCTCGTGTGTTCAGCCTGTAATCCCGCGTGTCTTCCTTCAGGTGGCGGAGGTGAGGCTGGAGGAAGCTCAGGATGAGCTGGAAAGTCTACAGAAGAGCAGCAAGGCTCTGGTGGAGTTCTTCTGTGAAGACGACAAGACCTTCAAACTGGAGGAGGCCTGTCTGATCTTCCACGGATTCTGCCATCGCTTCCAGAGAGCCGTGCGGGTGAGTGGCTCTTTACACACTAACCACCACATGCCTGAACCCAGAGCTGCAAGAATCTGAAAGTGTCATTACAAACACACACACACACACACACACACATACACACACACACACACACACACACACAGTTTAACTTGACATTTAGTGTAAATATGAGTGATCGCATCCACTAAACTGATGTTTAATGGTTGGATTGTTTGGTAATATTATTGATAATATAAATATTCTCTAACAAACAGGAAAACTATGGAAGCTTGTGTCCACCACTGAATACAAAATAAAAAATGCGACTTTATATCTCACAATTCTGAATTTTCTCGCAATTTTGACTCAATTCTGGATTTTTCTCACAATTTAGTTTTTTCCCCCTCACAATTCTGATTTTTTTTTCTTTCAGTTCAGAATTTTCTCGCAATTCAGGATTTTTTTCCCCCCAAACAATTCTGAATATTTTTTCTTGCATTTTTGACTCTCACACAATTCTAACTTTGTTTTCCTCACAATTAAAAATTTTCTCAAAATTGACTCAATTCTGAATTTTTTTTCTTGCAATTGACTTTTTTTTTTCACTTCACAATTTTCTCCCAATTGACTTTTTCTCACAATTCTGAATTTTTTCTTCTCACAATTCTAAATTTTCTGTCAATTTTATCTAAATTCTGTATTTTTTTCTTGCAATTTTGACTTTTTTTCTCACAATTCTGAATTTTTTTTTCAGTTCAGAATTTTCTTGCAATTCTGAATTTCTTTTCTCACAATTCTAAATTTTCTCGCAATTTAGACTAAATTCTGGATTTTTTTCTCGCAGTTCTGATTTTTTTTTTTTCAGTTCAGAATTCTCGCAATTATTTTTTTTTTTCCCACAATTCTGATTTTTTTGTTTGTTTTCTCGCAATTCTCAATTTTCTCGCAATTTTGACTAAATTCTGGATTTTTTTCTTACGATTTAGATTTTATCACTCAATTCTTATTTTTTTTATGCAACTCTGAGATGTAAACTTGCAATTGTGAGGGGGAAAAAAAAGTCAGAAATTTGAGATGAAAAAGTCACCATTACCTTTATACAAGCTTCTATAGGAAAAAGCAACTTCATTTGATCTGTAAATGCCAATCATATTGCAAGATTTTTCTTCCAATCAGAAGAACCATCATTTCAACCATACAGTCATTAAAATGCTAAATGTGAAATTTAAAATGTTTAATGTATAGCATCTTAAAAAAAATTCAAAAGATACATATGATGTCAATAAAAGGCATGTTATTAGGCTAAAATAAAATGTAAAAGGCCAAATAAAGCCATGCATTTTACTTAATAAAATGTAATACTATCTCCATGAACAGTATGTGGTGATGCTTGCATGTATTAAACATTTTTATACATGAAAAATCTTCCATGAACATTTAATTCACTCCATTCATTGAAACAGTCGGTTTAAGAAAATAAGTTTACAATTCTGACTTGTTTCCTAACAGGAAAACACCGACAGGGAGTTACAAGAGCAGCGGCGCGTGGCACGCGAGCGAGAGAATGTGCAAAAGCGGCGTTCCCTGGCTCTGTGCACCGGACTGGAAGCGGAGCGCGAATCGGACGAGCTGGAGCACGCGCTACAGAGGAGCTTAAGCTACACGGGCAGCCGCCGCAGCCTCCGCAGACTCTCTCAGTACTTCCTCCGCTCCAGTGAGAGGAACATCACACCTGACGTCCAACAGCAACCAAACTCAGCCCTCAGCAGAGACTCCGCGCTCACCAGACATTCACTGCATAAGAACGATGAGGACGAGCTCAAACAGGCTCCGTGTTTAAGCCTTCATCGAGATGCAATGGACTCACCGAACACCATGAGAAGCAACTGTAGGTTGAACACAAGGACAGTCCCCAGAGATGACGCTTTTGTTGCTTTGGGACAAACAAGTATCACGTCACATCAGCAGGGGGCAGTGAATGTCTTGCCGCTCACAGGACTATCCCCTAACAATGTTTTGAAAGTTGAGAAGCTGGTTCAAGACGCCTCTGAAAGGCTGACGCAGATGCCAGATGCCCCGGCGGATGCTGAGAAGAAGGATTGTGTAAGTGGCAAAGCGTCCCAAAGAGGAGCGGCACCACAGACGAACACTTCTTCATGGGTAAAAGCGCCCTCCCCTGCTGAATCTAGTCCCCTTCTCTCTCAGGAGCCGTGCGGCGTCATTTACCCGCGCGTCGGAGAGACGCTGGAGTGCCACACGCTAGTGAAGGGCCTGCGCTCCTACGAGAGTCTTTCGCCAACCGCGACACGACCAGCGACCAATCACTGCTCCAAGTGGAAGAAAGAGCGGGAAGCCGAGGAGCGAGATGGCGCAGGCTCGCCCCATACGAAGGACGATTCGCGTCTGCTAAAGTCGCCCACGCGCGGACCGAGCAAAAGACATCTGGTACCCCGAGGAGCGCCGTCCAACTATAGCGGGATCCCAAGGGTGCCCACGAAGGCAGAGCCGACCCCTGCCGATAGCTTGTCAGCTAGTCGCGTATCGCGCACAACGCTAATGTCTCGCTTCACCAGTGTCCAAAATGAACTCAAGCGCAACAGTGGCGCGCGGCAGAAGGTAAACGCCCCGTCTGATGCGGGGAAACCGAAGGGTCACGCTCCGGAGAGGTCGAGGCAGGACGAGGACAAGCGGCGCGAGCAGTTTGTGAGGGGATCGCCACTTCGCGTGTCCAAACGGCTAGCGCCCAACTCCCCGGCTCCACACCCCATACACAGTCCCACCGCGGCTACGACCGCTAAGACAATCCGCACGGCCATCATAAGTGCAGCCAAAGCTAAGACAAGCAAGACCCCCGGCTCCAGAATCCCAGGCCCGAAGATTCCCAGACCCGCCGCCCAACCCATGTGGAGATAACACCCTGTTTCTTGAGCTCTCTTCGTGAGTCTCTACATAAAGGCGCCATTGATTCGGAGTGGACAGTCCACAGGCGCTGTAATGGATCCAAGAGGAGTGACCGCTACTTTCAGGTCACTGTGAGTTTCGCCTCTCGTTTCAGGACTGTCTCTACCTCTGAGTGCTCTGTGCAGGGAACAGCGCACATCGTGAGCTCCTGCCAGAGCCGCCTTTCAAAACGTGTGTTTTGTTTGCAACGTTAGACTGTCGAAGCGAATCGAGCTGACCGCAGTAAACAAACACTCATGTGACCTCTGGTCCGGTTGGTTTTAACTCACCCGTTGATTCAGGACAGATTGACTTGCAGGTACAAAATGATGAGGCAAAACTAATATGTAATAATTCAAGATCCCAAAGCCTGTGTGATGAGGAGTTTTGTACATGTTGAGTTTCTTCGATGCACTTTACAGATGAGCGAGATCCAATGCTGGCAGGTCTCTGTGTTATTCTGCTGTACATGCGTGTGTGTGTGTGTGTGTGTGTGTGTGTGTCAAATGTTAAATTAACAGAATCAAAAACCTTTGTAATATTTGTATTTGTAAATAAGAATTTTGAAATAAAGGATGAATTGACTGTTCAGATATTCTGTTTCAATTCTGACTTTTCTTGTGAAAAAAAAAAATCTCACAACTATACAAATTTTGGAATAAACCCTGAATTACCATGTTGTTAAGATTAAAATCTTTTCATGTTTTGGTAGCATGAGTTAAAACTGAGTTGCTGGCATTTTTTAACATGTTGTCAGCATGGTTTAGCATTTTGCTAGCATGTTTTAACTTGTTAGCAAGAATTAACACATTGCTAGCATTTTTTGCTAACATGATTTATCATGTTTACATTATTAACACATTGCTAGCATGTTTTAACACATTTCTAACATGTTGTTAGCATGCTTCTAACATGATTTAACATGTTGCTTGCATGATTAGTATGTTTCTTACATGGTTCCGCATGATTTAGCACATTGCTATTATACTGTTAGCATGCTTCTAACATGATTTAACATGATTAGTATGTTTATGTGATTCCGCATGATTTAGCACATTGCTAGTACATTTAGCACATTGCTAGCAAGAATTAACACATTGCTATCATACTGTTAGCATGATTAGCATGCTTCTAACATGATTTAACATGTTGTTTGCATGATTTAGCATGATTAGTATGTTTCTTACGTGTTTCTGCATGATTTAGCACATTGCTAGTAAATTTAGCACATTTCTATCATGTTTTAACACATTTCTAGCATTCTGTTAGCATGATTAGCATGCTTCTAACATGATTTAACATGTTGTTTGCATGATTTAGCATGATTAGTATGTTTCTTACGTGTTTCTGCATGATTTAGCACATTGCTAGTAAATTTAGCACATTTCTATCATGTTTTAACACATTTCTAGCATTCTGTTAGCATGATTAGCATGCTTCTAACATGATTTAACATGTTGCTTGCATGATTTAGCATGATTAGTATGTTTCTTACGTGATTACGCATGATTTAACACATTGCTAGTACATTTAGCACATTGCTAGCAAGAATTAACACATTGCTAGCATACTGTTAGCGTGATTAGAATGCTTCTAACATGATTTAATATGTTTATTGCATGATTTAGCATGATTAGTATGTTTCTTACATGATTCTGCATGATTTAGCACGTTGCTAGTACATTTAGCACATTGCTTGCATGTTTCTAACATTTCTATGATAGCCGTCAGGCTTTGATAATGATAGACAGATTAAGTACTCTAGTCTTGTTGTTCAAAAGTTTTGACCCCCTCAATGAAAGTCTGTTTAACGGAAATCGTAGCAGTTAGAAAAGATACAGCGACTCGAGTCAGAGCAGGTTGTAGAGTTAAAGCTCTAGGAGAGACTGTTGCTAAGAATAATAATAATGAGCTTAAATAATAGATCAGTGTGCTGGCTTTGTCAAGCCCATAACTCTTTGCAGTGTAAATATCATCAATCCGTAATAAAACACTGATTTTGTGGTTTCATATTGGGGGTAATATAGCAGCCATGTTTGTTTCTCGACTCACTCTATCAGTGACTGTAAGGTCAGGGTGGGCGAGTGAAGCAGAAGGTCGCGACCCCTCCTCTTATGGCAGTGCTCATTAACAGCTCATTGTTTCGTGGCCCTCGCTGCACTCAAGGCCCCTGTCCCCTCATCCGCATCTCTTGACACAGTCACTCCCAACTTGTAAACGTTGCTATGGTGATGCTTCAGGCATGGTCAAGAATCCACAGCGGAACAGTGGGAGACGGAACGGGGGAAGATGCTAGTCTCAGTGGGAAAGATCCTTTTACAGGACACAATGACGCCGGGACGCTTGGGAAAGGCAATAAAGTGCGTCTGTATGTGCTCACATGTCATTCAGCGCGTCGCTGGTTTGATTCAGGCTCGTCAATGACATCATTATTCTGTGGGAAATGTAATGACGCTTCTGGAAAAGTCACGACTTGGACACAAAAGGCCTGCTAGAGGCTTTCGACGCCTCTGAACTCTGAATTTTGATTCATATGTGCAAACAAGTTCTCGCTTAAATGTCAAAACTGAAGCGTGTCCAACTTATTGGCTGGTTTTCTCTAATGTGGAAGGTAAAGACAGATGCACTGCATTGTGGGATTCAGAATTAGACCCAGTGTATTGTGTATACTGCACATTTTAATACATCTAGGCATATTTTTCCAGCATTAAACGTGAAATTAAACAGCATTAAACAGTCTAGGCCTACAATATATTCTGTAGATAGTGTTCTGAATTTTTGGGCATCTCTTTTTTTTGAGTCATTATTAAATCTGTTATTTCAAACAAGATTTTTTGTTGTCCATTGAAAAGATATTAGATATATTTCATTTTATTTTTAAAACACGTTGCTACCTAAACAAACATGTTCACTCTCAAAAAAAAAAGTACAAAATTGTATCTTTTAAGGTACGAGTGGCCGTCACTGGGGTGGGACCCTCAAGGCTATATTTTTGTACCTCTAAGTCAGGGGTAGGCAAGTTCGGTCCTAGAGAGCTGATGTCCTGCAGAGTTTAGCTCCTACTAAGCCACCACAGTATAAACTCATGGCTCCCAGCATGCATTGCAGCATTAAGTATGTCACCATTGTTGAGATTCATATGCTGATTCTTGATATCTGTGTGCGTCTAAACTTTTCCCCAAGAATTCAGAATGTCTGATACGTGGCAACAAAGTATTGTTGGTGAATATTATTTATTAATATTTTTAGTCAGTGATGACTTTAGTCAAACATTTTTCTTCATGACTATTTTTGTTTATAGCTTCTTCTGATTTTAACAGATTATGTGTTTTGTTAACACTATCAAAAACCACAAACTCACATAAAAAGCCAAGAGTCAAACTGCCCAACTAAATGAAACACCGATCTCCATAATGGCGACCAAACAATAAAACATCAACATCTAGACCTCTGTTAATTCTCAATAAGATCTTCTATAGACGTCTGTCAGGGTTGGAGTCAAACTCTGCAGGACAGCGGCTCTCTAGGACTGAACTTGACCTGCTCTAAGTGAGGAAACAATGGTATAACTGTACCCTAAGGACCAATTGTGTACCTTTTTAAAGGTACGGTTATACGTTTTGTATCTCAACTGTACCTTTTTCTCTGAGAGTGTAGTTCTTGTATAAGAAATTTCTGAAATAATTTAAATCGCTGATTCTAATAAAAACGAGGCTGACTCCAGTTACCTTTATTTGTTTGTTACTTATTGAGGCCCTTTAAGTGACGCAGCGCTTCCTGAAGCACCCTGTGTGCATGGCACTGCTCACACTAAGCTCTGTTAGAAATTAATGGAGAAATTCACAGTTTCTCTGCCATATTTAAGCGTGCGTTACATTCGATTAAATGGGTTAATAGCTTCAAAATGCTACAGTAAAATTGTCTGGTGGTGACAGTCACATGTACTGGACATAAGGTCCTAATGCAACTTTCAAAGCACCCATAAAGACCCCTGTGATACAGCGCCTCTAACTGGTCCAACAGTGCAATGGCTGTTATTGTCATATCTGTCAAATACATGGGTCCATAACCTAAATATACTACAGTAAAACTGTCTGGAATTTAGCAAATGGCCAACAATATGACGGCTATTGCCAGACTGAGTCCATAACTTCAACATGGTACAGTAACCAACAATGCAATGGCTCTTTGAAGTCAATTTAATTCATACATTCATGTGTAAAATGCTGTTCACGATACATATTTCATGTTTCTGTGTAACAAAACCACAATAGCATTTTATGAGATGATATCAGAAAGTTGTAAAATAGTACAAATTATAGTATTTAAAAATATCATATATGCATTTAAATCAAATTAGTGTGCATTTTAAAGCAACGATAACATGGTCATTTTGTATAATCATCCATATTTGCTGTTCAGGAGTCCTCATAAGAGGCTGAATCCATAATCTCTAGTTACCTTGTGGTATTAAAATGTGTAATAATTGTTTAAATTATTTTCTTATTCAATTGATGTATTAATGCATTCAAAGGATGAAGTGCAATAATTAAAGAATGATTTAGCCTAATTATATTTGCAGTCATTTCTGTGTTTTACCTTTCAAAATAGTTTATTATTGACAGTAGTAACAGGGTCCCTAAAAAGTGTGAATAAGAGAAAAACCACATGGTCCCTACACTGAGCTGAGGACATGTACAATAGTTAAAGTATACTGTAATCATATTTTATGTGTCTTTGTCTATTGTCAGAATAAAAGAATAGACACAAAAGCAACACAATCCTTTAAAAACGCATGAAAATGGGATCATGCTGAATATCTGGATTGTATTAGAGAGGTAGCTCTGCTGTAATGGGCTCATGTCCACTTTGACGAACACTATGTGCGATTCGGATTTGTTCGGACTGCTCTGTCTCTGAATCATCTGAAGCGATTTCTCTGTCAGTTACAACAAATAGAGAACAAATAGCACAGTTTTCAGTTCTTTCACTAGTTTACTTTGAGCTACGCAGCATGGCCAGTGGATAACGGAGCGCAAGCTTAGGAGTTGTGTTTACTCCCAGACCCGGACACCATTATTAAACCGCGCTGTCACATCCAGTGGGAAGCTTCTATTATTCTAAAGCGTTATAATTACTGTACAAAACATATCACCAAAACCAAAACTATGGAATTAATTAATAATAAATTGGTGACCAATGACAAACGAGGCCTCGGTTTGTGAGTAATACGTCATTGGTTCGGTCTGAGTGGCGCTTCGGGTTTGAAACTCGCGCCACCTTGTGGCGTTTCAGAGAAGTGTCAGGAGTAGAAGAAGTTTGAGTGTCAGAGTCACAGAGTTGGGTCATTGTTTGTTGTAACACTGCATTTCTGAGCATTCTCCCTGGTTTCTTGTCTCTTGGGTTTGGATTTCTTGCCTGTTTCCGTGGATTACACTTTTGCCTGTCTCTTGTTTGCCTGTTTGGACTGATTACCTGAGTATGACCTGTTGCCTGTTTTGCTTACGATTGTAGATTACCCTTCATTAAAGCTGCATTTTGATTCTCAACCTTCTGTCTCAGAGCAATTCTGTTACAGTTAACAAGGTAATGAGACAGCTGAATGTAATCAAGCATAATGAGTCCAGGCAGTGGGTTATGGGTAATGTAGTCCATGATAAGATGGCACAAGAGTCGGGAGGAGAGCCCCCTAGTGGAGATCATGAGCACTCCAGCTGGAGGAGGAGACAGTCTTATAGTCTGACACACTAGCAGGTCATCAAAGGACAATCGGTTTTGTTTTTTTTTTGTATCAAATTATGCCAATGTACATGTTTATGTGACTGGCTTAAAGTTATGAACAGTCTTAAAGAAGAAGAAGAAGAAAAAAAGACTAGCTTGTGACTAGTTTTAGTGGTTTATGTAACCCCAGAAACTCCACCCTCTTACAAAACCTATCAGGAAGTGACTAGTCATATTATTTCTTACTTTCACTTTTACTGAAAGCTAAAACGAGTCAGTGTTGTGAAGAACAGAGGAGGACACATTATATTAGGACTTTTGTGTATTTATGAATTTACCCAGATTAGATTTCGATTGTAATAGTTGTTAACTTTTCAAAGCAAAGTTTAGAAAGTGAAAGTGAATTGTAGATTATTGGATCTTTTACAAGACGAGGAAATGGATTCAAAATCTGTTGAAGATCCTACTTGTCCTGTTTGCTATGAAATCTTCAAGGTTCCTGTTTTTCTGTCCTGTAGTCACAGTATTTGTAAAGAGTGTCTC
Organism: Gobio occitaniae; assembly: GCA_033150135.1. Lineage (NCBI taxonomy): Eukaryota > Metazoa > Chordata > Actinopteri > Cypriniformes > Gobionidae > Gobio > Gobio occitaniae. The sequence goes on from JARQWZ010002640.1 coordinate 117,493, forward strand.
CAACAGTTCTGGAAAACTAAGGAAACTCAGGAGTGTCCCGTCTGCAGGAGAAGATCCTCAAAAGGTCGTCCTCCAGTTAATCTAGAGTTAAAAAACTTGTGTGATTCATTGATAAAGGAGAGAAATGAGAGGCGTTCATCAGAGTCTGAGGAGATCTGCAGTTTACACAGTGAGAAACTCAAACTCTTCTGTCTGGAGGACAAACAGCCTGTGTGTTTAGTGTGCAGAGACTCAAAACAACATGACAATCATAAATTCAGACCCATCAGTGAAGTGGTTTCATCTCACAAGGTAAGACAAATGTCTCTCATCTCATGTGCTAAATACAGTGATAAACACACAGTACTAGTTGTGTGTACAATAGACTAGTAGCCTATTTACTTTTGCTCAGACTAAATCTCCATGACTTACTACTGATATAAAACTCTCCACTAAGCTTCAACTGCTCTGATGTTCATATATGGAATGTAACAGCATTGGCACAAAACATGTTCGGAAAAAATAGATGTAATGAGTTATTAATATTTTTTCAATAATAATATGTGATTTATTACAAGACACACCAAAAGTGTTTGACACTAACATACACTATATTGCCAAAACTATTGTGACGCCCCTCAAAATCACTGAGTTCAGGTGTTCAATCACTTCATGGCCACAGGTGAATAACTCAAGCTCTAGGCCTGCAGACGCTGCTCTCAGGAGTGTGTGTGTGTGTGTGTGTGTGTGTTCGCTTCTACACACATTAGTGAGAGAATGGGCCGCTCTCAGGAGTGTGTGTGTGTGTGTGTGTGTGTGTGTGTGTGTGTGTGTGTGTGTTCGCTTCTACACACATTAGTGAGAGAATGGGCCGCTCTCAGGAGTGTGTGTGTGTGTGTTCGCTTCTACACACATTAGTGAGAGAATGGGCCGCTCTCAGGAGTGTGTGTGTGTGTGTGTGTTCGCTTCTACACACATTAGTGAGAGAATGGGCCGCTCTCAGGAGTGTGTGTGTGTGTGTGTGTTCGCTTCTACACACATTAGTGAGAGAATGGGCCGCTCTCAGGAGTGTGTGTGTGTGTGTGTGTGTGTTCGCTTCTACACACATTAGTGAGAGAATGGGCCGCTCTCAGGAGTGTGTGTGTGTGTGTGTGTGTGTGTTCGCTTCTACACACATTAGTGAGAGAATGGGCCGCTCTCAGGAGTGTGTGTGTGTGTGTGTGTGTGTGTGTTCGCTTCTACACACATTAGTGAGAGAATGGGCCGCTCTCAGGAGTGTGTGTGTGTGTGTGTGTTCGCTTCTACACACATTAGTGAGAGAATGGGCCGCTCTCAGGAGTGTGTGTGTGTGTGTTCGCTTCTACACACATTAGTGAGAGAATGGGCCGCTCTCAGGAGTGTGTGTGTGTGTGTGTGTTCGCTTCTACACACATTAGTGAGAGAATGGGCCGCTCTCAGGAGTGTGTGTGTGTGTGTGTGTGTGTTCGCTTCTACACACATTAGTGAGAGAATGGGCCGCTCTCAGGAGTGTGTGTGTGTGTGTGTGTGTGTTCGCTTCTACACACATTAGTGAGAGAATGGGCCGCTCTCAGGAGTGTGTGTGTGTGTGTGTGTGTGTGTGTGTGTGTGTGTTCGCTTCTACACACATTAGTGAGAGAATGGGCCGCTCTCAGGAGTGTGTGTGTGTGTGTGTGTGTGTTCGCTTCTACACACATTAGTGAGAGAATGGGCCGCTCTCAGGAGTGTGTGTGTGTGTGTGTGTGTGTGTGTGTGTGTGTGTGTGTGTTCGCTTCTACACACATTAGTGAGAGAATGGGCCGCTCTCAGGAGTGTGTGTGTGTGTGTGTGTGTGTGTGTGTGTGTGTGTGTTCGCTTCTACACACATTAGTGAGAGAATGGGCCGCTCTCAGGAGTGTGTGTGTGTGTGTGTGTGTTCGCTTCTACACACATTAGTGAGAGAATGGGCCGCTCTCAGGAGTGTGTGTGTGTGTGTGTGTGTGTTCGCTTCTACACACATTAGTGAGAGAATGGGCCGCTCTCAGGAGTGTGTGTGTGTGTGTGTTCGCTTCTACACACATTAGTGAGAGAATGGGCCGCTCTCAGGAGTGTGTGTGTGTGTGTGTGTGTGTTCGCTTCTACACACATTAGTGAGAGAATGGGCCGCTCTCAGGAGTGTGTGTGTGTGTGTGTGTGTGTGTGTGTGTGTGTGTTCGCTTCTACACACATTAGTGAGAGAATGGGCCGCTCTCAGGAGTGTGTGTGTGTGTGTGTTCGCTTCTACACACATTAGTGAGAGAATGGGCCGCTCTCAGGAGTGTGTGTGTGTGTGTGTTCGCTTCTACACACATTAGTGAGAGAATGGGCCGCTCTCAGGAGTATGTGTGTGTGTGTGTGTGTGTGTGTGTGTTCGCTTCTACACACATTAGTGAGAGAATGGGCCGCTCTCAGGAGTGTGTGTGTGTGTGTGGCAGAGTCAAGAGCTCCAGACCTCCAAACTTCTGTGTCCTTCAGATGAGCTCAAGATCAGTGTGTAGAGCTTCATGGAATGGGTTTCCATGGCCGAGCAGCTCATCCAAGCCTTACATCACCAAGTGCAATGCAAAGCGTGGGATGCAGTGGGGTAAAGCGAGCCGCCACTGGACTCTAGAGCAGTGGAGACGTGTTCTCTGAGTGACCAATCACGCTTCTCTGTCTGCCAATCCCATGGACGAGTCTGGGTTTGGCGGTTGCCAGGAGAACGGGACTTGCCTGACTGCATTGTGCCAAGTGTAAAGTTTGGTGGAGGGGGTATTATGGGGTGGGGTTGTTTTCCAGGGGTTGGGCTTGGCCTCTTAGTTCCAGTGAAAGGAACTCTTAATGCTTCACCAAGACATTTTGGACAATTTCATGCTCCCAACTTTGTGGGACCAATTTGGGGACGGCCCCTTCCTGTCCCAGCATGACTGACCAGTGCACAAAGCGTCTCCATAAAGACATGATGAGGAGTTTGGTGTGGAGGAACTGGACTGGCCTGCACAGAGTCCTGACCTCAACCCGATAGAACAGCTTTGGGATGAATTAGAGCGGAGACTGAGAGCCAGGCCTTCTCGTCCAACATCAGTGCCTGACCTCACAAATGCGCTTCTAGAAGAATCCCCATAAACACACTCCTAAACCTTGAGGAAAGCCAGAAGAGCTGAAGCTGTTAGAGCTGCAAAGGATGGGCGACTCCATATTAAACCCTACGGATTAAGAATGGGATGTCATTAAAGTTCATGTGCATGTAAAGGCAGGAGTCCCAAAACTTTTAGCAATATAGTGAACTTTCACTTCCTGTATTTGCATTTGTACAACCACAAATTTACAACTGCATGGATATAATAATTAAGAATTGGCCAATGCAAAAACCACATTTGTTTGATGAAAACATGATTTCTTGATGTTCATCATATGTTCAATATATGTCCTGCCACTTGCAGGCACAAATGCTTCTGAAATTAACACATTCAGCATAAAAATATTTATATAACAATAAAAACATCCTCACACACAATGTTTAAACCTCTTATAGCTTCACAAGTTTCACAGATTTTCATCTTAACCTGTAGGAGGAATTTAATACAGCGCTGACGTCCTTACAAAACAAGCTCAAACATGGAGAAGAAATGAAAGGAAAGTGTGATAAAACAATCCAACACATCGAGGTGAGGATGTGTAAAGAGTTAAACACTCAACATTCACACACACAGTTTATTATTGACATTAGTGGAGTGTGTGTTCACACAGAGCTGACTGAAGTGAATGTGATGTGATTTCAGTCTCAAGCTGAGCACACAGAGCGTCAGATTAAAGAAGAGTTTGAGAAGCTTCATCAGTTTCTCAGAGGCGAAGAAGAAGCTACAATCACTGCACTGAGGGAGGAAGAGGAGCAGAAGAAGCAGATGATGAAGGAGAAGCTGGAGGAGATGAACACACACATCTCAGCTCTTTCACACACAATCAGAGACATGGAGGAGATGATGAAAGCCAATGACGTCTCGTTTCTAAAGGTGACCAATCAATCTGGCTTCATTCTTTGAGCAGAAAACAACTTGAGACTCACTGACAATGAGAGTGTTTGATAAGATATTAACATGTTTTCAAACTCTATATTTTCCAGAACTTTAGCGTCTCAATGGAAAGGTGAGTGAGCTGCTCGTATCTCTTCTCTCAGTGGATCTGAACTCAAATTCACTGCAGTTCTGACTCCTGAATGTTCCTCCAGAGTCCAGATCTCACAGCCGGATCCACGGATGAGTTCTGGAGCTTTGATTGATGTGTCCCGTTACCTGGGTAACCTGCCGTTCAGAGTCTGGAAGAAGATGCTGGAAACTGTCCAACACAGTGAGTCTCAGCAGATCTGACACCAGCGCAAAACATCCTTCAGATACAAACACACACAACATTAACATCTGAGAGAAATATATTTAATAATCTCTTGAATTTGTGAGTGAATCTGAACTGTATTTCAGAAGATCATCAGATCATACAGTGAACTCATAATGACTACAGAAGTCTGTTCCTCATGGTCTCTGCTTATGTATTAGGATACAATAGTGTTTATTAAGTTGGCCTGGAAGAGCCATTTAATTAAATTTAATCGGCCAATCCGATTAAACTTAATATTATTATTATTTTTCTTACTCTAAATTTCGGACTCTAATGGTGCGTTCACACCGGACGCGAATGACGTGATTCGCTCGAGTGATTTACATGTTAAGTCAATGCAAAGACGCGAATAGACATTCTGAGGTGCGATTCGCCCGAATGAGGCGGCGCGAGAATTGAGCGTTTGACGCGTGAATGGCGCGAATCGCCCAAGTTGAAAAATCTGAACTTTGGCGGATATTCGCTCCGCGTTAGCCAATCAGGAGCTTGCTCTAGTAGTGACAACAATGAGGAGCAAATCTGTATATTAAAGGATTAGTTCACTTTTAAATAAACTTTTGCTGATTATTTCCTCACCCCCATGTCATCCAAGATGTCCATGTCTTTCTTTCTGCAGTCGAAAAGAAATTAAGCTTTTGGATGAAAACAGTCCAGGGGTTTCCTCCATATAATGGACTTCAATGGGCTCCAAACGGTTCAAGGTTCAAATGACAGTTTCAGTGCAGCTTCAAAGGGCTTTAAACAACACCAGACGATGAATAAGGGTCTTTTCTAGCGAAACCATCAGTTTCTGCGAGAAACCCAGCAGTATTTATGCTATTATATTAGCTCTTAACAGACGAACGTGATCATCTCTGAGTTCTGTCATTACTTCCGCTAAGTGAGGTCAAATACGATCGTGGTCATAGATATATCGATTGTAGATGCCTCATTCTACTGATCTGTGCAGGCGCTAATGAGGCATCTACGTATACATCTATGACCACGATTGTATTTGACCTCACTTTGCGGAAGTTATGGCTGAGCTCAGAGATGATCACGTTCGTCTGTTAAGAGGTAAAATGATAGCATAAATACTGCTCGGTTTCTCGCAGAAACGCCAGATCACATGTTCAAATAGGTGCTCTCTTTATAAATAAACCACAGATTTGAGCTTTAAACAACTACATTATCGCCTGAAAAAGTCTTAAAACTAAATTTTGTCACACGTTAACAGTAGATTTCAACAAAAAAGACGTGTAAACACAGCCCATGTCAGCCATTTCTCAACGAGACGAGCCGCTGGCTGAAGCCCATGAGGCGAATTCACGTCTGTTGTGAAGTGAATGTCACGCGAATGAAGCGAGTAAACTCAAAATGTTCAAGCGTCCAACTTTGCGCGAATTATTCGAGTCATTCGCGTCCAGTATCAGACCTTCAGACTGTTCTGGCTTGAGTTGCTATATCTTTTCTAACTGATCGGACTTACGCTTTTCCTGAAAATGCTGATTAAAACTCGGAAAAACTCCCATAGACTTTCATTGACGGAATGTTCAGATTTTCAAACTGTCCAACTGTCAAAAATTCAAAACTAAACACTGAAGCCCAGACTCACTCAAACTGACATTCAATGAACTAAACCATAGAGACTCATTAAACTCTCTATCTATCTATCTATCTATCTATCTATCTATCTATCTATCTATCTATCTATCTATCTATCTATCTATCTATCTATCTATCTATCTATCTATCTATCTATCTATCTATCTATCATAGCAACCACCCAGAACACTGTAGCAACCACCCAGAATACCCTAGCAACCACAGAACATCCTAGCAACTGCATAGCAACCACCCAGAACACCATAGCTACCACACCAAGTGTACCTTAGCAACCACATAGCAAGACCGTAGCAACCACTCAGAATACCCTAGCAACCGCATAGCAACACCCTAGCAACCACCCTGAGTACCCTAGCAACCACATAGCAAGACCTTAGCAACCACTAAAGTATCCTAGCAACCACATAGCAAGACCCTAGCAACCACACAGAGTACCCTAGCAACCACATAGCAACCACCCCAAATACCTTAGCAACCACATAGCAACCACCCTAGCAACCACACACACCCCAAGTACCTTAACAACCGCATAGCAACCACCCAAGCAACCACATAGCATGACCTTATCAACCACCCTGAGTACCTTAGCAACCGCATAGCAACCGCACAGCAACCACCTGAGTACCCTAGCAACCACATAGCAGGTCTAAACTACTTACTAAAACTCAAACTATTTCAAACTTTAAACTTTTCAAACTATTTCAAACTTTAAACTATTTCAAACTTTTTCAAACTTTCTGGTCTGTCTTTTTTTCAAGCCAACTTAAAGTTTGTCTCGACAAACTTTTTAATCTAGTTGAATACTGATATTAAACCTGAAGCCTCAATCCATTCTGACAGAAACTGAGAGACCATTGTTATGATTTATGATCTCTTTCAACAAAGTCTTTATATGTGTTTTATATTTACATTTCTGATCATATTTCCTCCTGTAATCTGATGTTCTTCTCTTTGCAGCTCCGTTGACTCTAGATCCAAACACAGCAGCTCCTGATCTCACACTCTCGTCTGATCTGACCAGTGTGTCGCTCAGTGATGAAGATAAAACACTTCCTGATAATCCAGAGAGGTTTGACAGGTGTGCATGTGTCCTGGGATCTGAGGGCTTTAACTCAGGAACACACTGCTGGGATGTGGAGGTTGGGGACAATACAGGCTGGATTCTTGGAATAACCACAGCATCAAACCAAAGGAAGGGACGGGTTTTCTCTAAGTCTAATGTCTGGTTTGTGCTGTACATGGACAGCAAATACAGCTCAAAATCCCCAGATCAATCCTTCACTGTCTTTCCTGTTAAAGTGAAGCTTCAGCGTGTGAGAGTTCAGCTGGACTATGACAGAGGAACAGTGTCATTCTCTGATCCTGTCACTAACACACATTTACTCACATCCAGGACGTCCTTCACAGAGACTGTGTTTCCATTCTTATGTAATCACTGCACAACTTCCCCTCTGAGGATCTTACCAGTTAAACTGATCATTACAGCAGAAAATCACAGTTACATCTGATTCTGCTTC
>JARQWZ010002640.1:132500-200000 GCA_033150135.1 Gobio occitaniae
TCCATCCATCCACCCACTAAAGTAACTAATAGCTACTTAATAGCTAATAATCTATAGCTAAAAGTAGCTATAGAATATAATAGCAAAGACACAGACGTGAATGTGTATAAAATAGAGAACATGGGGCAGAAGAGAAGAACACAGTGGATTTAAATATGTAAAAAGCCACGTGATGAGGTGTGAAAACAAGAAAAGAACTGCAGGCAAACTTTCTCAAATAAAATGTTAGATTAGACGGCTAAGAAGACAGTAATATTTTAATCAATCACTGGATGATATTTGTATTTTCTGGTATGGCAGAACAAAATCACCCTTTATACTTTGTCTAAGAAGCCCATATGTATAATATAATTATTACTTAGTTTTCATGTCTTTAATTTTAAAACATGAACTAAAAAAATCTAAAGTTTTTTACTAATATTTACATTTTATTTTATATCAGCTTTATTTTAATCACAGAAAATGCTCCTAATATATATATTTATTATTATTATTATTTATTTTTTTCTTATTTTTTGTTGAGAACTAGGATTTATAGGCCCTGAATAATATGCATGAATAATTTGATGGTATGGCTACTTGTATTTCTGTAAATGAATAGCATATAAAGCGATCCGTGTTTGATGTTCTCTGATGCATTGGTTAAATATCCGTGGTGCAGCCCTGCTCTGTGTCACACCTGATAACTTTCAGCTCAGCTCAGTCTGTGAAACCGGGCATAAGACTACACTGAAAAAAATGATTATGGCCCGATTAAATTAAGCATAATTAATTTGTGCTCGTTTAAATCATTTAAATTTAGTTTTTTGATTTTAATAAAAAATAATTAATTGGTTTTATGGGAATTGCATGTGTTTTTGTTTAAATTGAGATAAAATATATTGATTGCGACCACTTACGATAAACAAATTTAGTAAATTCAACGAATAATTTTTTTCAGTGTAGATCACTGCAGACTGTTTTGAAAATGTAATATTAGAGTGTTTTTATTTCAGAGATTCATGTGATCGAACAGCATCATAAAGTTGACTCACATGCAGCAGTTTGCAGCAGCAGCATCAGTCCAAAGATGAGCATCATTTCTCTAAAGCCCAGTTTCCAGAAGAGCCCGATCGCAGCAGAAGAGCGTGGATGCAGCTTCAGATGAGTGTCTGGACTTCAGTCCGTCTGTGTTCTGGCTCTTATGAAGCTCCTCACAGCGAGACTCGCTCTGGACTGACACATGAGGAAATATCTGACCACTTCACTGAGAAAAGAGGAAGTTTCTTCACATGTGGGAAGGCAGAGGATGTTTGTGCTAAAATAGGCCTACATCTAGTCAAGTCAAGTCAACTTTACTATTATATTTATTTATTTATAAATATACAACTATTTATATAGCGACATACAGAACACGAGAGAGATAAAAAAGACAATCAATCTAAGAGAAAGGTGTTAAAAGAAGAAACACTTTCAGGTACACTTCCTAAAACACTGTAAAAGTGCTAATCATATTTTTGAAGCAGCGGTGGGAAGGATTTCTATATTAGGTACAATTACTAATTATGCAAACAATTTTTTTCCCCTCCAAGCCAAATAAAATGTTGTCTTTACTGTATTGAGAGTAAAGTTTTATTGAGAGTAAAACCAGAATAAGGCCTACATCTGACTGTTACAGCAGGCTGTTCGTAATATCTTCCTCTCATTGAGTGAGTGTGTGATGAATGATTATAGTGTTTCTCTCGGGTCCAGTCAGTTCATGTCTGCAGAGAGAGAGAGAGAGAGAGAGAGAGAGAGAGAGAGAGAGAGAGAGAGAAAATGAAGAGAGGATCCTGACCTTCTGCCTGTGATATAGTGTTATGCATTTGATGCACGTAATTTCATATTGACTCCACTAGAGGGCCACCTTGGTGGTATAGCTGTGAGGATTACCAACAGTAGATGAAGAGTGGTTGTGATTGTATGTACCAAGGGGGTAATCCAGCCCCCGGAAAGCGTACCTTCCATAGGGGCAGCCAGAGCCGGCTCTCCCTATAAGCGAACTAAGCGGCTGCTTAGAGCCCCGCCGCCACTAGGGGGCCTAACTACAGATTGTACTCGCCAGCGTCGCTGCACTTTATCACGCAAGACGCTCAATTCGCGTCATTCGCACCGCGCGAAAAGCGCCTTCCGCGCCGCGGGACCTCTAGACGCGCGTCAACGCGCCTTTCCATTGACTTAACATTGAAATCAAATCACTCGCGCCAGACACTCTATTTGCGTTTGGTGTGAACGCAGCATAACGTTAGCTGTCCGTCGATTATGCTGAATCAACATTGCTTGCGCTATGGTCCAGCCGTCGGCCCCAGCTCTGGGCTACAGACCGCGTAGAGACAGACCCACCTCCTATGAATGTATTTTCTTTTTAACAGTTAACGTTACATGACCTACACTAGTTCTGGGAAAGAAAAAAACGAAAAATCTTTGTCTCAATAGACGCTTATTACAATAAAAAAATAGTTTAAGAACATTCGAGAGAAAGAAAGTAATAGGAAGAGAAAGAGCAATCATTTGACAGTCAAAATCAAAATAAAGTTTAAAATAAAGCGGTTAAATACAAGCTTTTTCTTATGGTCTTAATTGAATAGGCAATTAAAGATTATTAATAAATATTAATCTATATACTATTATGAAATATTTTATATATTGTTAAGCTAAATCGCCCAGACCATTTAAACCTAAAGAAAACACAGTGTCCTCTCTGAAACATTATTGAATGATGATCGATACAAGACACCTCAAAGCAAAATGGATTTGTGGTAAATTTTAGTAAAGAACACTGTAAAAAAAATCAGGTCCCCAATTGAACATTTTCTAGTGAGCGATCACATCTAAATTTTTCAGTTGGCCAAATTGAATTAATGTGAATTGATGCATTTTAATTCAATTAAAATTCAAGAAATTAAATTTGGCCAACTGAAAATTTTAGATGTGATCGCTCACTAGAAAATTTTCAATTGGGCACCTGATTTTTTTTTTACAGTGAATGTATTACTGTATGTAATCATAAAAGGTAAAAAAATATCTCACTCCATGCTGTGAAGGTTTAAAATATGAACAGTATGTAAGAGTTAATCAACCAATAATTAAATAATATAATTTAACATTGGATTTCTTTTAATTTACCCTTAACATAATTGTAAAAAACTAAATGTCACTTTCTCAGGAGGAGCCATTCTTAAATATTTTGGTGGTCGTGGAGAAACATTTCAGGAGGCTGACACAAGGAAATATTTCCCACTGCCTTTCTTTTGAATAGTTTTGTGCGCAACTTCAACATAGCTGATTTTCCTCTTGCCAATAAAAAATTTAGTTTTATAATCATAATTCACTATGTTGTCTAATTGTACTTTAATATTTATTTAAAATTAATGTGTTTTATCTACTCTGCATACTGTATTTATTATTAATTATATTGTAATCTCAACAGCTGGAGGAGGGACTCTACTGCTGCTTCAGTAGAGCATAGCGAGCCGCATACCACTATGGCTAATGTTGTAAGTTAGCTATATATTGTTAATGCTAAATTATTAATATTTATTTGTTTACAACAAATTGACCTTAAATTTGCAAATCTATAATCTTTACTTTTACTGTTTCAGTGAGTGTACTTTAATAAGCAGTAAAATAATTGTAGGCAATCATGTTAAAAGATATACAGATGAAATATGTAAGTGTTAGATTGTATACAGTTGCTGGTTTGCAGTGCAATACTCCATTATTCACTGCAAGGCAGGGCCCCAAAATTATCCTGCTTAGGGCCCCCAGATTTACAGAGCCGGCCCTGGGGGCAGCCATTGCTAACCAAGCCATCACCTGCTGTTAGCATCCCATTGACTCCCATTCATTTTGGCCTCACTTTGACAGCGAATTACTTTACATCTGAGGTGTTTAAAGACTCCATTTGTCCATTGTTTATTTCTAAACAAACACGACAATGTTTAAAATGCTCCATTATCTTGTATCTTACACTGTCGCCCCATAGAAGCCGTTTTTGTAAAAAATAGGCTAACGATTGCATCATAACCACACGACTCCGTCGCGCAGTAGAGAAATTACCGTATAGACCCGAGGAGAAGCTCGTAGGCAATGTTTTACTGTCTATGAGGCAATCGGGGGGGAATGTGGAGGCATAAACGGCGATAGAGGTGTCGCAAATCCTGCTTCATTCATCAAAAGTTGCTCCTGCTCACCCTCTCTGTCTCTACAAGATTCGGTGATTCAGATTTCACTTTGCACAACTACTAGAAGACTAGCAACTGTCAGACAGGCTGATCACGTCACATCTACGTCCTCAAGCTCAGTCTGAGGCTGCTCAGTAGCTCAGCCATCAGGAAGTGACGCTTCTACCTGACTTCAGTTTTCCCCGTTGAAGTCTATGGGGTCGCTGTGTCCATTTCTTTTACTGTCTATGGCAGGGGTGTCCAATCCTGCTCCTGGAGGGCCACTGTCCTGCAGAGTTTAGCCCTCCAGGACCGACTTTGGACAGCCCTGGTCTATGGTATGTACATGTGGGTGAGCAGCACGAGCTACTAGAGTGTGCTCTGTAATAAATATGATGTTCTGAGTTAAACAGATCTGCCTGTGTAGTTTGTCAAGCACAAAGACGCCAGAAGGAATACAACACTGCTCATCTGGACTCAATCTTTTGTTTACTGGACCTGAGACTCATGAGACGCGTTGAGTTCTGCAGCAGAGAGAGAGAGAGAGAGAGAGAGAGAGAGAGAGAGAGATTCATCCACACTTAACACATTACTTCATATATAATATTCCTAATAAAAATACATAAACAAATATTAAAACTGGTATTCTGGTATTCATATTCAGTGAATTGCGAACAGGGAACGCGAGTGCATGGAAGTATTAACGTGAAGGGCCTTGCGTCACCAGTGCAGACCACCATCAGAAGCTAAAAGCACGCCTGGCCTTGGCGATTTACCTGGCTAAATTTGGTGAGTGAAGGTTTCAATAATTTTAATATTTTCTGGTATATCTTAGTTAAGTTACCCAGGAGCTATGTTGAAATAGACTTAGCTAACGTTAGCTACAGCTTGATGAATTGAGTCATTGAACACAGCAGGAGAGAACGCAAAGTTAGCCAGCTAGCTAAAGCTCCGGTGGAAAATGATTAGCTTACGTTACTGTTTTTGAGGCGGTAGATTTTGAGGTGAGGGGACTGACAAGGCAGAAGGTGAAGTGGTCCACTGTTCTATCAATAAGCAGACCTGCCAACCTGTATGCAATTTGCGTAGCGGATACGCATTTTGACTTTAAAGTACGCTGGTAAGATTTGTCACTCTAAACTACGCAAAAACCTGGAGACGCCTCTGTGCACGCGCAGTCCTCAAATCAAGCAACAGCAAAAGAAGAAGAGTTCGACCAATCATAGCGCTAGGTTCTTCCCCCAAATAGCAAGTGGGGATGATTGACAGATGTGTAAAGCCTATCATTAAAAAGAGACTGAAAATCGACAGCAATAAAGATTCCCGCTCGATCCCCCTTTCACTCCCGCCGTTTGACTGATGAACAGTAGGCTACAGTAATCGCGATACTTCTGACTCCTGAAGGTAAACGGCCTGGGCTCGATGTGGAAAGGAGAAATATTGTATTGAGTTAACTTAATCCTCTGGATTCGATAATCACACGGATCGCATGGATTATCTTAAAATACTCCGTCATTTATGTTCCCTCAAATAAGAGGAAGACATCATTCAACCATGCAAATGATAAAATGCTCAAGTAATGCTGAACAATTTCATGATGGAAGAGTAGACAAGTTAAGTTACAGCATGTCCACCATCTCTTGTGGGATTATGCATTAAGCCATTTGTGGTGCCCTTACCACATTGTGCCTCATATACTGTAAATGTTAGACCCAGTGACAGGCTGGCATGAAATGGCTTGCATAATACTTAGTAAGGAGGCCATAATAATTTTTGACTCATGGCTGAAGTTAAATTTCTCCAGCTCTCCCCAGGTTGGCAAAAAAAAGCATCTCAAAATGCATCAGATTGATGCTTTAAAATATGGAATATTAAAAAAATGTAAAGCCCTAGAGGGGTAATATCCTTCTCACCTTTTTCACCCCTGACCTGTTTTCATGCCTGTAATTTATGAGAGCACTCTTCTAAAATACAAAACACTGGTTGAAGCCTTTTACACTTTAAAAACATGGAAAACTGTCTTCTGTTCCCCACACAAAGGACAGCCGTCCCCGACCTGTGGATGAAGGTGTGCTCTGGGTCTGTTCGTAGCTATAATCCCGTGTACAATTCTCCACTGCAGGTCTCCAGACCTCTTCTCAATGGGTGATCTGTACAGGGACCTCCAGCTGCCTTTAGGGGAGGAACCTGGCCTAAAAACTCCTGCCATTTGGACTCGCTGACAGTCTCTAGTGCTTTAAGATGCCATGATTTCACACACATAATGTAGATGTCCTTCTTATCAGCATTGCCAAAACACTTTGGCTGAAGAGTCTTGAAAGACAGCAAGCAACCTTCTTTCTCTTGCCACAGTCCATACTCTGGTGAAAAGAGCAGCTGTGGAAAATCACAGTTTTCAGTCTCTTTATCAAAACTTTCCATTACTGTAATCAGTCTGTAATCTTGAGGTAAAGTCTCAATTATCTGAGTCAACACATTTTTTTCCAGTCTAATAGATTTCATTCTCAATTTTAAAGCTAAATTCTCAGGGTTAATCCATTCGTTGTTGACTCGTAAATGTGCAAACTATGTGATGTTTACTGCCCACATGGCTTTTCTAAGAGTGTCCGATTTAAGAACATCCACATCCAGAGCAGAATTACAGAAAAGTGGCTCTTCATTTAGCCACAAATTCTGAGTGTCACTTTCATCCCATGAGAACTTGAAAAGTGTCCATGATTTGAAGAGTGATCTGTAAAAAAAGACTCAGTCCAGACAAATCCAGTTTGTTAAGATTCCTCAGGAACAGGTGACGGTCTAGTCCCATGTGTCCTACTCTTCTCAGGAGAGCACATGCAACTTCAGCCCAGCTCATTTCCACACCATAGAGTAGTCTCTGTGCTGTCTGGATCCTGAAAGCCTTTAGTCTTGATTTGATGTCAATCAGCCCCTGGCCTCCTTCTTGTCTCTGTAAGTATAGCACAGCAGCCTTCAGCCAATGCTGTCCGACAGAAGAAGTCTACTAGCCGCTGCTGTATTTCTCTCACCAGCTTTTCAGGAGGTTCTAGTCTCGTCATTTTGTGCCATAAAGAAGAAGCAACCAGATTGTTACACACCAGGGGGCGTATTACAGAAACGTTCTATCTTAGGTCTTAACTTAAGCTATGATAAGTTAACTTAGGATTTTTCACAATTTCGTATTACAGAAGCAAATCTTAACTTGATTTAGGATTCTTATCCTATCTTACAAAATCTCATCTTATCTGTAGTTAGGAAATCTTAAAGCCGCTCCATCCGGTTCGGTAATCAACTGTCAGGTCTGTTACCTGAAAGCTACTAAAGCTGCTGAGAGTAACTCTTACTAAGGAACAGAGAGAAGTCTTAAAGGATTAGTTCACTTTTAAATAAACTTTTGCTGATCATTTACTCACCCCCATGTCATCCAAGATGTCCATGTCTTTCTTTCTGCAGTCGAAAAGAAATTAAGGTTTTGGATGAAAACAGTCCAGGGGTTTTCTCCATATAATGGACTTCAATGGGCCCCAAACAGTTCAAGGTCCAAATGACAGTTTCAGTGCAGCTTCAAAGGGCTTTAAACGACACCAGATGATGAATAAGGGTCTTATCTAGCCAAACCATCAGTTTCTGCGAGAAACCCAGCAGTATTTATGCTATTATTTTACGTCTTAACAGAGGAACGTGATCGTCTCTGAGCTCCGCCATAATTTCCGGGGAGTGAGGTCAAATTAGATCGTGGTTATAGACATATCGATAGTAGTTGCCTCATTCTACTGATCCGTGCAGTCGCTAATGAGGCATCTACGTATACATCTATGACCACGATCAAATTTGACCTCACTCTCCGGAAGTTATGGCGGAGCTCAGAGACGATCGTTCCTCTGTTAAGAGGTAAAATAATAGCATAAATACTGCTGGGTTTCTCGCAGAAACTGATGGTTTGTCTAGATAAGACACTTATTCACCGTCTGGTGTCGTTTAAAGCCCTTTGAAGCTGCACTGAAACTGTCATTTGGACCTTGAACCGTTTGGAGCCCATTGAAGTCCATTATATGGAGAAAAACCCTGGACTGGATCCAAAACCTTAATTTCTTTTCAACTGCAGAAAGAAAGACATGGACATCTTGGATGACATGGGGGTGAGTAAATTATCAGCAAAAGTTTATTTAAAAGTGAACTAATCCTTTAAGCTATGAGTTAGGCGGGGTTGACCTCGTTGCTATGTATGATGTCATCACACTTACTAACTATACCCACAGTGATTGGCTGATGGGGGAGGAGTCTCAGTCAGTGATAGAAATATTGTAGAACGTATCATGTTGCCATTTTCGAATAAATATTTTAAAATAAAAACGTTGCCATATAATAATAATAATATTGCCATATTAAAATAAAGATGTTAAAAAGTAGGCTAAGTGTCACAAATTAAAATATGTTCAGCTAATTATCCGCCGAGAGAGAGATTGCAGAATTCAAGCGACAAATGATGTTTTATAAACAAAGTTCGGGAGGAACTCTATCTAATCAGCTTGAGAGGAGGCATGCAGTAAACACAGCCGAATCACAGTTAGCTCCAGTTTTCTGCATCCCTCCGCCACCCCGACTCCTCACTCTCGGCCCAGCCGGGGATTCAGCGGAGTAGGCATACTCTGGGTTTGGGCTCCGAGACCTCAATCCTCTCGGACAACATGGCAAATAGGCTTATTTTACTCTTTTACACTATCCGGTCATTTGTAAGTGTGAACTCATGAAACAACTGCCACAGGTAATCAGACATATATATTTTTTTTTTATTAAATAAATAATATTTATTATTTTTGGCATTTTTGCCTTTTTATTATGATAGGACAGAGTATACAGGAAGCGAAGTGGAAGAGAGAAAGGAGGAGAAAGGTCTGCAACATCCATTAGGATTGTTTGTGATTTGGTCTTAGTGACTTAGAAGTCCTCTTGACTACTCCTAACGTTTCACTGATTTAGGAGCTAGTTTTAGTGCTAAAATACTTTGTGAAATACTCTTTGCGCAAACATTTAGGAGTCCTAAAATCAGGACTGACACGCCCATTATTTTTTAAGAGTTTCTCCTAAATCTCCAAAAAATGTGCACACAGAGGTAAAAGAAGAGAGTAGCTCATCCACACACAAGTGCGAAGATGAACTTTCATAATACAAGTTTGAAGAGGCGACCTCATTAAACACAATACAACAATCCTCAATAGTGTCAGAGTTCATAGCACGACACCTGCGAGTGGACACACATGATTTCTCCACAGGATATGAAATAGACATGTTGAAAGAATAAGCAGAGTTAACAAGGTAATGAGACAGCTGAATATAATCAAGCATAATGAGTCCAGGCAGTGGGTTATGGGTAATGTAGTCCATGATAAGATAGCACAAGAGTCGGGAGGAGAGCCCCCTAGTGGAGATCATGAGCACTCCAGCTGGAGGAGGAGACAGTCTTATAGTCTGACACACTAGCAGTTCATCAAAGGACGTCCGGTTACGTATGTAACCCTCGTTCCCTGAGGAGGGAACGGAGACGTACGTTAGTGACTAACGAATGGGGGGTTTCGCTTAGAAGCCAATCATCTTCATTGTATTCAACAGCGCCCAATGGCAGTGCCAATGCCATGGGCATGCGGAATTTGCATGCGTAACTCCGCCCCACCTCGTGGGTATATAAGGAAGTACGCTGGCAACATCGCATTATGTTACTGCTGCAGGAGCCAAGACTGAACTCCGCGTTCCAGGCAGCACAGCTGAGGTGGCTAAGGAAACGTACGTCTCCGTTCCCTCCTCAGGGAACGAGGGTTACATACGTAACCGGACGTTCCCTTTCGTTCAGTCACTACGACGTACGTTAGTGACTAACGAATGGGGGAACCTGTAAAACAGCGCCACTCAGCTGTCATCCAGTGCCCTGCGTAAGTGTGAGATCCCGCCACTTAAGGCCCTAGGACTCCCACTTATCACAGGATTACCAAGGTACACTGGGAAGCATATCCCAGTGAGGGAATGCCAAGATGCCTACCCGTGGGGAGGACTTAGAGAATACACATATGACCCGCTGTGGGCTGCATATGGAAGATCTCTAGGGTACCAGCCGAAGGTGGATTTTTAACCCTAGGTGTGGCAGGGACTTGCCAAGGGAAAGACACCTGCTCACTGAGGAGGCTTACGGTGGGAATACTCGTGTGGGGGTCGCCGGAGGGGAACCATGCACACGGAGCACCTGGCCGGACATGAGGGTCTGGGCTCGAAAGGGCAGACTGAACTGATGTCGGCGTCAGCAGTGCTGGAGGAGCTCAGGGCTCTCGGGGAGCTCACCTGAGGAAAATATCGCACGTATCCAGTCCTGGGAGTGGAATGGCGAGCAAGCGAAGACACCTGAGCCTGGCCCATTACCGGCCCCTCGGGGGGGCGAGTACAAAGTCGGACACTGGCTCCACTCGGAGATTGTAGAATCTGGCGAATGTGTTGGGTGTCGCCCAGCCTGCAGCTCTGCAGATGTCTGTTAGCGAGGCGCCATGCGCTAGAGCCCAAGAGGAGGCCACACTCCGGGTGGAGTGTGCCCTCACACCAAGGGGACATGGTCGACCTTGCTGCTGGTAAGCCAAAACAATGGTGTCCACCACCCAGTGAGACAACCTCTGCTTTGAGAGAGCACTTCCCTTCCGCTCTCCACCATAACAGACAAAGAGCTGGTCTGAGGTCCTGAAACACTGCGTCTTGTCTACGTAAGCGCGGAGAGCGCGTACTGGACAGAGCAATGCCAAGGCTGGGTCTGCCTCCTCCAAAGGCAGCGCTTGCAGGTTCACCACCTGATCTCGGAACGGAGTGGTAGGAACCTTGGGCACATATCCGGGCCGGGGTCTCAGGATCACGTGAGAGTTAGCCGGCCCGAACTCAGGGCACGCTTCGTCAACCGAAAATGCTTGCAGGTCCCCGACCCTCTTAAGCGAGGCCAATGCGGTCAGCAGAGCCGTCTTCATAGACAAGAACTTAATCTCGGCCGACCGCAAAGGCTCAAAGGGAGGCCTCTGCAGAGCACTTAAGACTACTGAGAGGTCCCAAGAGGGAACGAGAGGAGAGCGAGGAGGATTCAGTCTCCTCGCTCCCCTCAGGAACCTGATGACCAGGTCGTGCTGACTTACCTTTTTGTCTCCCAGGAGATCGTGGTAGGCAGATATTGCGGCCACGTAAACTTTAAGGGTGGAGGGAGACAGCCTTCGCTCCACCCCCTCCTGGAGAAACGATAGCACGGACCCGATCGGGCATTTCCAGGGGTCTTCTTGGCGGGAAGAGCACCATGTGACGAAGAGGTTCCACTTCAACGCGTAGAGACGTCGTGTAGACTCAGCTCTAGCGGAAGTGATGGTAGCGACCACCGCAGGTGGAAGGCTACTCAAACCTACCGTGTCCCGTCCAGAAGCCACACGTGGAGCTTCCAGAACGCTGGACGCGGGTGCCAAAAGGTGCCCCGTCTCTGAGTCAGGAGGTCCGGTCTCAGAGGAATAGGCCAGGGAGGGGCTGTCGCAAGGAGTAAGAGTTCGGGGAACCAGGTCTGGCCGTGCCAGTACGGGGCGACTAAAATGACCTGCTCCTTGTCCTCCCTGATCTTGCACAGTACCCGTGCAAGAAGGCTCACTGGGGGAAACGCATACTTGCGTAGCCCTGACGGCCAGCTGTGCGCCAGTGCATCCGTGCCGAGGGTGCCCTCGGTCAGGGAATAATACAGGGAGCAATGGGAAGAGTTCTGGGAGGCAAACAGATCTACCTGTGCGTCGCCGAACCGTTCCCATATCAGCTGGACCGTCTGGGGGTGGAGTCTCCATTCTCCGGGGAGAGGCTGAAACCGTGAGAGCTCGTCGGCTGCACAGTTCAGGTCTCCCGGGATGTGGACAGCACGAAGGGACCTCAGGCGCTTCTGACTCCACAAAACGAGATGGCGGGCGAGTTGAGACATACGGCGGGAGCGTAGACCGCCCTGGTGGTTGATGTACGCTACTACGGCCGTGTTGTCTGTCCTGACTAGCACATGTTGACCCCTCAGCAACGCTCGGAAGCGGTGCAGGGCGAACCGTACAGCCAGTAACTCGAGGCAATTGACATGCAGAAGACGCTGGGGTCCTGTCCAGGAGCCCGCGGCTGCTTGTCCATTGCACATGGCACCCCAGCCCGTGGAAGATGCATCTGTTGTCACAACAATATGCCTGGAAGCTCGTTCTAAGGACACTCCGGTCCGTAGAAACTTGAGGTTCGACCACGGGGTGAGTGTCTGTAAGCAGGCCCGAGTCACTTGTACCCGGAGCGTGCCAGACCGCCATGCCCATCTCGGGACTCGATCGCGTAGCCAGTGCTGAAGCGGTCTCATATGAAGCAATCCGAGCGGCGTTACCGCGGCTGCAGATGCCATATGCCCCAGGAGCCTCTGAAAATGTTTCAGTGGAACCGCACTCTGGCCCTCGACTAGTCGAAGGGCAGTCAGCAGAGACTGCGCGCGCTCGCTCGAAAGCTGCGCGCACATGGCGACCGAGTCGATATCCATACCGAGAAAAGAGATCCTCTGCGCGGGGCAAAGTTTGCTCTTCTCCCAGTTGACCCGAAGGCCCAGACGGGCTAGGTGATGGAGCACCAGATCTCTGTGTCCGCAAACCTGCTCTCGAGAGGGACCCAGTATGAGCCAGTCGTCGAGGTAATTCAGGATGCGGACCCCGTGCTGCCGAAGGGGCGCAAGGGCTGCCTCGGCAATCTTCGTAAAGACGCGAGGGGACAGAGATAGCCCGAATGGTAGAACCGCGTACTGATATGCCCGCCCCTCGAAAGCAAACCGTAGGAACGGTCTGTGTCGAGGCAAAATGGAGACATGGAAGTAGGCGTCCTTCAGGTCGATCGCTGCAAACCAATCGTGTGGACGAACGCATTCGAAAAGGCGTTTCGCTGTCAACATCTTGAACGGAAACCGGTGAAGGTAACGGTTCAGGATGCGCAGGTCCAGGATTGGCCGTAGCCCACCGGTCTTTTTGGGTACAATGAAGTACGGGCTGTAAAACCCGTAATTCATCTCGGCTGGAGGGACAGGTTCGATCGCACCCTTCGCCAGTAGGGTGGCAATCTCCGCTCGCATGACGGGGGCGTTGGCCCCGATCATGGTGGAACGGACTCCCTGGAAGCAGGGAGGAACCTGTGCGAACTGAATCGCATAGCCGCGCCTGACGGTCCGCTCGACCCAGCGGGACAGCCCTGGAAGCTGAAGCCAGACATCCAGAAACTGTACCAGCGGGGTCATACGGTGTACAGACGTACCCGGTGTGGGCTTGCAGCGATGCAGCGTCACCGGCCCGGACATGGGAGGCTGAGGGGCGTCCCGGTGCGGGGGCACGGTTGACAGCTGCGTCCTGACAGAGGAGACCAGGGAAGGACGCGCGTTCCACTGGGGTCTGCTCTGCCAGGAGGCTGGCGACAGAGTGGGATGCGAGTGGCGGGACCCGTGGGTGGCGCGCACCGTCATCACCGGACTCTGTGGGCTCAGGGATGGGAGTGTTAATTCTTTCTTTGACCAACATAGGGTGCTGCTGACCCGGGGGCCAGCAGCTGAACAAAGGATTCTCCCCCGGCCCTCCACCGGGGGAAGGAGTGGTCCTGCCACCATCTCCTTGAAAGAATTTCCCATCCCTGAGCCGTCCGTCTCAGGAGCGCCGCTTGGCCTGGCGTTTAGCGGGGCGCGGGGCGGCCTGAGGGGACTTGGACGCCTTCCTACGGCTTCCTCCGCGACCCGGCCCGGGTGAAGGCTGCTGCTTGGACCGGGTGGGAGGGGCGGGAGCCTTAGGAGGGCGTCCTCGGCGTGGAGCAGACTGAGTTGACTGCGCCGGCGGCGGGGTGGAGGCAGCAGCTGGCCGCCGGGGCAGTACGTGCTTGATAGCCTCAGTCTGCTTCTGGGCGATTGAGAACTGTTGGGCGAAGTCCTCAACCGCCCCGCCGAAGAGGCCGGCCTGGGATATGGGGGCATCGAGGAAACGGGTTCGCTCGGTGTCCCGCATATCGGCCAGGTTCAGCCACAGATGACGCTCCTGGACCACATTTGTGGACATCACTTGACCCAGGGAGCGTGCGGTCACCTTCGTCGCCCGGAGAGCGAGGTCGGTGGCGGCACGCAGCTCATTTAAGAGCCCCGGATCAACTCCACCCTCGTGCATGTCCTTGAGGATCCTGGCCTGGTAGACCTGAAGGATCGCCATGGCATGCAGCGAAGCGGCAGCCTGCCCCGCGGCTCTGTGCGATTTCGACACCAAGGTTGATGTGAATCGACAGGCTTTGGAGGGGTGCTTAGGGTCGCCACGCCAGGTTGAAGCGCTCTGAGGACACAGTTGCATCGCAACAGAACGTTCAACTGGAGGGACCCCAGTGTACCCTTTAGCTGCCGCCCCATCGAGGACGGAGAAGGCGGAGGAAGTCAGTGAACGGTCACGGGAAGACAACGGGGACTTCCAGGACCGCGTGAGTTCCTCATGCAGCTCGGGAAAGAAAGGTATTGAGGGCAAGGACTGACGGGTGTCAGCGCGAGCCCCCAAAAACCAATCATCGAGCCTTGAGCGTTCGGGACAGGGTGGAGGGTTCCACTCGATCCCTAAACTCGCGGCTGCCCGAGACAACATGGCTGTCAGCTCTGGATCTGACTCGGGCAATGCTGGCACGCCCGAGGGCGGCAGCACAGCCGAGTCATCATCTCCAGAGGACTCGAGCCCACCTTGTGATGCGGTGATCGACATCGCATCCTCCTCTGGAGCGCCAAACGAGATGCGCGGGGGGGCCGGAGCCGGCCCCGCGATCTGCGTCTGATCACTCGCGGGTTGCAATGTGCAAGACGGGGGTGTGGCCCGAGGCATGAGCGTCGGGGCTTTGTTCCACACCGTGACCGTCAAGTCACCCTGACCACCAGCCGAAGTACTGGGCCTCTGGGACTCAGTAGATCGGGGTGTGGTAGAGGGGACTCTCACTTCAGAACGAAGGTCATGGAGTCTTGACCGCAACATTGCGATGGTCATGTTCCCGCAGTGAGAACATGACGCATCCACGAACGCTGTCTGAGCATGCTGAAAGCCCAAACATACCAGACAGTGCTCGTGCCCATCAAAGGAGGAAAGCAACCGACCACACCCAGAAGTACACGGACGAGACATCCTGAAAAGGACGCGTCACGTGCAAGCTCTTTTATGAGAGGAAGCCTCGCAGAGAACGCCGAAGCGCCCAGGGACCAACACACCAGCTGTCAGCAGACCACTGCGCAGATCAGCAGAGCAGGAAGTATGAAGATCACTGGAACGCGCCGTAACACCAACGCCTCTGGAAAGCTGCTCGTCTCGAAAAGCTGTCGAAGACTCAGATCAGGCTTGTAGGAGTGAAGAGATCCTCTTGGCTCCAAAGCAGAAACATAATGCGATGTTGCCAGCGTACTTCCTTATATACCCACGAGGTGGGGCGGAGTTACGCATGCAAATTCCGCATGCCCATGGCATTGGCACTGCCATTGGGCGCTGTTGAATACAATGAAGATGATTGGCTTCTAAGCGAAACCCCCCATTCGTTAGTCACTAACGTACGTCGTAGTGACTGAACGAAAGGGAACTGTCAGTTTTGGTTTTGGTATCAAATTATGCCAATGTACATGTTTATGTGACTTAAAGTTATGAACAGTCTTAAAGAAAAGAAAAAGAAGACTAACTTGTGACTAGTTTTAGTGGTTTATGTAACCCCAGAAACTCCACCCTCTTACAAGACCTATCAGGAAGTGACTAGTCATATTATTTCTTTCTTTCACTTTTACTGAAAGCTTAAACGAGTCAGTGTTGTGAAGAACAGAGGAGGACATTATATTAGGATTATTGCGTATTTCTGAATTAGATTTTGACTCTAATGGTTATTTACTTTTCAAAGCAAAGTTTAGAAAGTGAAAGCGAATTGTAGATTATTGGATCTTTTACAAGACGAGGAAATGGATTCAAAATCTGTTGAAGATCCTACTTGTCCTGTTTGCTATGAAATCTTCAAGGTTCCTGTTTTTCTGTCCTGTAGTCACAGTATTTGTAAAGAGTGTCTACAACAGTTCTGGAAAACTAAGGAAACTCAGGAGTGTCCCGTCTGCAGGAGAAGATCCTCAAGAGGTGAACCGCCAGTTAATCTAGAGTTAAAAAACTTGTGTGATTCATTGATAAAGGAGAGAAATGAGAGGCGTTCATCAGAGTCTGAGGAGATCTGCAGTTTACACAGTGAGAAACTCAAACTCTTCTGTCTGGAGGACAAACAGCCTGTGTGTTTAGTGTGCATAGTCTCAGAGAAACACACCAAACACACATTCAGACCCTTCAGTGAAGTGGTTTCATCTCACAAGGTAAGACAAATGTCTCTCATTTCATGTGCTAAATACAGTGATAAACACACAGTACTATTTGTGTATATAATAGACTAGTAGCCTATTTACTTTTGCTCAGACTAAATCTCCATGACTTACTACTGATATAAAACTCTCCACTAAGCTTCAACTGCTCTGATGTTCATATCCTGAATGTAACAGTATTGGCACAAAACATGTTTGGAAAAAATAGATGTAATGAGTTATTAATATTTTTTCAATAATAAAATGTGATTTATTATAAGACACACCAAAAGTGTTTGATACTAACATAAACTATATTGCCAAAAGTATTGTGACGCCCCTCAAAATCACTGAGTTCAGGTGTTCAATCACTTCATGGCCACAGGTGAATAACTCAAGCTCTAGGCCTGCAGACGCTTCTACACACATTAGTGAGAGAATGGGCCGCTCTCAGGAGTGTGTGTGTGTGTGTGTGTGTGTGTGTGTTCGCTTCTACACACATTAGTGAGAGAATGGGCCGCTCTCAGGAGTGAGTGTGTGTGTGTGTGTTCGCTTCTACACACATTAGTGAGAGAATGGGCCGCTCTCAGGAGTGTGTGTGTGTGTGTGTGTGTGTGTGTGTTCGCTTCTACACACATTAGTGAGAGAATGGGCCACTCTCAGGAGTGTGTGTGTGTGTGTGTGTGTGTGTGTGTGTTCGCTTCTACACACATTAGTGAGAGAATGGGCCGCTCTCAGGAGTGTGTGTGTGTGTGTGTGTGTGTGTGTGTGTGTTCGCTTCTACACACATTAGTGAGAGAATGGGCCACTCTCAGGAGTGTGTGTGTGTGTGTGTGTGTGTGTGTGTGTGTGTGTGTGTGTGTGTGTGTGTGTGTGTGTGTGTGTTCGCTTCTACACACATTAGTGAGAGAATGGGCCGCTCTCAGGAGCTCAGAGAACTCAAGCGTGGGGCCGTGATCGATGGACACCTGTGCAATAAGTCCATTCGGGACATTTCCTCACTACTAAATATTCCACGCTCAACTGTTAGTGGTGTTATAACAAAGTGGAAGCGATTGGGAACAACAGCAACTCAGCCACAAAGTGAAATCATAGAGCGGGGTCAGCGCATGCTGAGGGTCACAGAAATCGCCAACTTTCTGCAGAGTCAAGAGCTCCAGACCTCCAAACTTATGAGGCTTTCAGATGAGCTCAAGAACAGTGTGTAGAGCTTCATGGAATGGGTTTCCATGGCCGAGCAGCTCATCCAAGCCTTACATCACCAAGTGCAATGCAAAGCGTGGGATTCAGTGGGGTAAAGCGTGCCACCACTAGACTTCTCTGAAGTGACCAATCACGCTTCTCTGTCTGCCAATCCCATGGACGAGTCTGGGTTTGGCGGTTGCCAGGAGAACGGGACTTGCCTGACTGCACTGTGCCAAGTGTAAAGTTTGGTGGAGGGGGTATTATGGGGTGGGGTTGTTTTTCAGGGGTTGGGCTTGGCCTCTTAGTTCCAGTGAAAGGAACTCTTAATGCTTCACCAAGACATTTTGGACAATTTCATGCTCCCAACTTTGTTGGACCAATTTGGGGACGGCCCCTTCCTGTCCCAGCATGACTGACCAGTGCACAAAGCGTCTCCATAAAGACATGGATGAGGAGTTGGTGTGGAGGAACTGGACTGGCCTGCACAGAGTCCTGACCTCAACCTGATAGAACAGCTTTGGGATGAATTAGAGCGGAGACTGAGAGCCAGGCCTTCTCGTCCAACATCAGTGCCTGACCTCACAAATGCGCTTCTAGAAGAATCCCCATAAACACACTCCTAAACCTTGAGGAAAGCCAGAAGAGCTGAAGCTGTTAGAGCTGCAAAGGATGGCCGACTCCATATTAAACCCTACGGATTAAGAATGGGATGTCATTAAAGTTCATGTGCATGTAAAGGCAGGCGTCCCAAAACTTTTGGCAATATAGTGAACTTTCACTTCCTGTATTTGCATTTGTACAACCACAAATTTACAACTGCATGGATATAATAATTAAGAATTGGCCAATGCAAAAACCACATTTGTTGATGAAAACATGATTTCTTGATGTTCATATGTTCAATATATGTCCTGCCATTTGCAGGCACAAATGCTTCTGAGATTAACACATTCATCATAAAAATATTTATATAACAATAAACACATCCAGACACACAATGTTTAAACCTCTTATAGCTTCATAAATTTCACAGATTTTCATCTTAACCTGCAGGAGGAATTTAATACAGCGCTGACGTCCTTACAAAACAAGCTCAAACATGGAGAAGAAATGAAAGGAGAGTGTGATAAAACAATCCAACACATCGAGGTGAGGATGTGTAAAGAGTTAAACACTCAACATTCACACACACAGTTTATTATTGACATTAGTGGAGTGTGTGTTCACACAGAGCTGACTGAAGTGAATGTGATGTGATTTCAGTCTCAAGCTGAGCACACAGAGCGTCAGATTAAAGAAGAGTTTGAGAAGCTTCATCAGTTTCTCAGAGACGAAGAAGAAGCTACAATCACTGCACTGAGGGAGGAAGAGGAGCAGAAGAAGCAGATGATGAAGGAGAAGCTGGAGGAGATGAACACACACATCTCAGCTCTTTCACACACAATCAGAGACATGGAGGAGATGATGAAAGCCAATGACGTCTCGTTTCTAAAGGTGACCAATCAATCTGGCTTCATTCTTTGAGCAGAAAACAAGTTGAGACTCACTGACAATGAGAGTGTTTGATAAGATATTAACATGTTTTCAAACTCTATATTTTCCAGAACTTTAGCGTCTCAATGGAAAGGTGAGTGAGCTGCTCGTATCTCTTCTCTCAGTGGATCTGAACTCAAATTCACTGCAGTTCTGACTCCTGAATGTTCCTCCAGAGTCCAGATCTCACAGCCGGATCCACGGATGAGTTCTGGAGCTTTGATTGATGTGTCCCGTTACCTGGGTAACCTGCCGTTCAGAGTCTGGAAGAAGATGCTGGAAACTGTCCAACACAGTGAGTCTCAGCAGATCTGACACCAGCGCAAAACATCCTTCAGATAGAAACACACACAACATTAACATCTGAGAGAAATATATTCAATAATCTCTTGAATTTGTGAGTGAATCTGAACTGTATTTCAGAAGATCATCAGATCATACAGTGAACTCATAATGACTACAGAAGTCTGTTCCTCATGGTCTCTGCTTATGTATTAGGATACAATAGGGTTTATTACGTTGGCCTGGAAGAGCCAACTTACTGAAATCCGATTAAACTTAATGTTATTATTATTATTTTTCTTACTCTAAATTTCTGACTCTAATGCTGCGTTCACACTGGACGCACTGACACGATTTGCGTGAGTGAATTACATGTTAAGTCAATAGAAAGACACGAATAGACATTCTGAGGTGCGATTCGCTCGAATGAGGCGGCGCGATTTAAGCGTTTGACGCGTGAATGGTGCGAATCGCCCTAGTTGAAAAATCTGAACTTTGGCGGATATTCGCGCCACGTTAGCCAATCAGGAGCTTGCTCTAGTAGTGACAACAATGAGGAGAAAATCTGTATATTAAAGAATTAGTTCACTTTTAAATACACTTTTGCTGATTATTTACTCACCCCCATGTCATCCAAGATGTCCATTTCTTTCTTTCTGCAGTCGAAAAGAAATTAAGGTTTTGGATGAAAAAATTCCAGGGGTTTCCTCCATATAATGGACTTCAATGGGCTCCAAACGGTCCAAGGTCCAAATGACAGTTTCAGTGCAGCTTCAAAGGGCTTTAAACGACACCAGATGATGAATAAGGGTCTTATCTAGCGAAACCATCAGTTTCTGTGAGAAACCCAGCAGTATTTATGCTATCATTTTAGCTCTTAACAGACAAACGTGATCATCTCTGAGCTCAGCCATTACTTCCGCTAAGTGAGGTCAAATACGATCGTAGTCATAGATATATCGATGGTAGATGCCTCATTCTACTGGACCGTGCAGGCGCTAATGAGGCATCTACGTATACTTCTATGACCACGCTCGTATTTGGACCGTTTGGAGCCCATTGAAGTCCATTATATGGAGGAAACCCCTGGAATGTTTTCATCCAAAACCTTAATTTCTTTTCGACTGCAGAAAGAAAGACATGGACATCTTGGATGACATGGGGGTGAGTAAATTATCAACAAAAGTTTATTTAAAAGTGAACTAATCCTTTAATATCTGGTTCAGACAATATAATTATCACTGTGATAACATGAAATTACATGAAACACAACCCAGTCTCTTTTCGTTAAATGCAATGTATGATCAATAATACAAAAGTAGAAGTAAAAGGTATAATAAGCAGTGTTGGGGAAGCTACTCTGAAACAGTAGTTTGACAAGCTACAAGCTACTTAAACATGAAAGTAGTTCAACTACAGCCAAGCTACCCTTCTGAAAAAGTAGTTAGATGCACTACAAGTTACTACCAAAATGTAACTAGCTACATCGAAACTACTTTTATTTATTTTTTATTTTTTTACAATTAAATGCATATTTACAAATAACTGAATAATCGTTAATGAAGAATGTTTTAAGTTAAATGTTTGGGGTTTAAAACAACACAATGCAATACAATTATGATAAGAGTAAAGTTTTATTTTGTAAACTATCCAAATATACAATACTCAAATGTAGTCTATATCTCAAACTGACTGTCAAGTGCAAAATCGCTACAAATGTCATGTCCCATCATTGCAGGAACAAAATATAAGCAACTTTGATACACAGGAGTAGACAAAAATGCATATATATATATATAGCAGGATAATCAATTTAAAAAGGCTATTATTCACCTGTATGTGCTTGAAGTCTTCGACGCAGACAGCGTTTTAATCTTTTGTTTGTATGAATCAAGTGTGACCTTTACTAGTCGATTTGTGTGAAGTTATCAACCCACTCCTGTACGTCCTTTACATAATCATCAGACGATCTCTTCTCTGTGAACCGTAAAGCCGCAAGATGCGCAATGAAATAAAGATGGTAGTAACGCGCGATTTTAGTATGTGATCAAATAAGTAGAAAAATGTAGTTAAGTTAGTAGCTTAGCTACTTATAGTTAACTACTCCCCAACACTGATAATCAGCTATACATGAAATAAAGCAAACAATTCAGTCAAACATTCAAAGTCAGCTCTAGTCGGCTACAACGGTAACGTAAAGTTAAATAGCCTAAAAATAAAAAAGTAATGAAACTTCACTTTGCCCTCAGCCTAAACGATTCGCCAGGGAACAAATTATAGATCCATGAGACCAAAGATCGGCCGTTACATCATCACAAGACGAATTATATCTGGAGCCGCCACAGAGACATCAGAGCAGCGGCAGAAGAACTGGCTGAGGAAAAGCTGCTCTGTTGTGAAGTGAATGTCACGCGAATGAAGCGAGTAAACTCAAAATGTTCAAGCGTCCAACTTCACAACAATTATTCGCGTCATTCGTGTCCAGTATCAGACCTTCAGACGGTTCTGGCTTTAGTTTCTATATCTTTTCTAACTGATCGGACTTACGCTTTTCCTAAAAATGCTGATTAAAACTCGGAAAAACTCCCATAGACTTTCATTGACGGAATGTTCAGATTTTCAAACTGTCCAACTGTCAAAAATTCAAATCTAAACACTGAAGCCCAGACTCACTCAAACTGACATTCAATGAACTAAACCATAGAGACTCATTAAACTCTCTATCTATCTATCTATCTATCTATCTATCTATCTATCTATCTATCTATCTATCTATCTATCTATCTATCTATCTATCTATCTATCTATCTATCTATCTATCTATCTATCTATCTATCTATCTATCTATCTATCATAGCAACCACCCAGAATACCCTAGCAACCACAGAACATCCTAGCAACTGCGTAACAACCACCCAGAACACCATAGAGGTACCACACCAAGTGTACCCTAGCAACCACATAGCAAGACCGTAGCAACCACTCAGAATACCCTAGCAACCGCATAGCAACACCCTAGCAACCACCATGAGTACCCTAGCAACCACATAGCAAGACCTTAGCAACCACCCAAGTACCCTAGCAACCACATAGCAAGACCCTAGCAACCACACAGAGTACCCTAGAAACCACATAGCAACCACCCCAAATACCATAGCAACCGCATAGCAACCACCCTAGCAACCACATACACCCCAAGTACCTTAGCAACCACATAGCAAGACCTTACCAACCACCCCGAGTACCCTAGCAACCGCACAGCAACCACCTGAGTACCCTAGCAACCGCATAGCAGGTCTAAACTACTAACTAAAACTCAAACTATTTCAAACTTTAAACTTTTCTAACTTTTTCAAACTTTCTGGTCCGGCTTTTTCAAGCCAACTTAAAGTTTGTCTCGACAAACTTTTTAATCTAGTTGAATACTGGGGCACGTTCAACGCTCAAACCGGTGCGCAACGTTTTGCTACGGTTTCCGGTTGAACGTCATGTTTCCTGGAAACGGTGCGCACCGGTGTGCAACGGGTTTGAGATGCGTTTTTTCTCGTTTGGTGGGTGTGTCAAATATGTCAGTCCAATCAGCAGCAACATGTATATAAACCACACAGTATTAAAGAGATAGCTCACACAATGGGTCCAAGTGAAGATGTTTACAAATGTGTCCGCTGCAGCTCAGTATACACAACAATTGAAGATATTAGAAGACATGATTGTTGTAAGAGTTTATATATATATATATAAATATATATATATATATATATATATATATATATATATATATATATATATATATATATATATATATATATATATATATATATATATATATATATATATATATATATATATATCAACATGATGATGTATTTATTTATATATTTAGCTTCATTGCAAGGCAAGTTTATTTATATACCAAATTTATATATGGTAATTGCTTGATATAAAGTGAGAAAGAAAATACAAGCTATTAAAAAAGTAAGAACTAGAAATAAAATGATTTAAATCAGAATTGATTACCAGGAGATTAAAAAGTTAAATAAATGTGATTGGGGTGTTGTCATTTATTCTGGATGGCAAGGGAAGTGACGTTTTGCAACGTTTTGTCGGGGCTGAACGCAGCCCTGATATTAAACCTGAAGCCTCAATCCATTCTGACAGAAACTGAGAGACCATTGTTATGATAGCAGGATTTGTGTTTTATATTGACATTTCTGATCATATTTCCTCCTGTAATCTGATGTTCTTCTCTTTGCAGCTCCGTTGACTCTAGATCCAAACACAGCAGATCCTCGGCTCACACTCTCGTCTGATCTGACCAGTGTGTCGCTCAGTGATGAAGATAAAACACTTCCTGATAATCCAGAGAGGTTTGACGGGTGTGCATGTGTCCTGGGATCTGAGGGCTTTAACTCAGGAACACACTGCTGGGATGTGGAGGTTGGGGACAATACAGGCTGGACTCTTGGAATAACCACAGCATCAAACCAAAGGAAGGGAGGGGTTTTCTTTAAGTCTAATGTCTGGCGTGTGCTGTACTGGAACAGCGAATACAGATCTCAATCCCCAGATCAACCCCTCACTGTCTTTCCTGTTAAAGTGAAGCTTCAGCGTGTGAGAGTTCAGCTGGACTATGACAGAGGAACAGTGTCATTCTCTGATCCTGTCACTAACACACATTTACGCACATTCAGGACGTCCTTCACAGAGACTGTGTTTCCATTCTTATTTAGTCTCTGCACAACTTCTCCTCTGAGGATCTTACCAGTTAAACTGATCATTACAGCAGAAAATCACAGTTAAATCTGATTCTGCTTCCAGATTAATTCAGTTTTACAAGTTAGAGCAAGTTTCTCTAGTTTCTTCTAGAGAAATGTACATAATATACATAGTTTTGCAAATTATGCTTCAATAATAACACTGTAATCAAAGCGTCTCATTCGTCAATCACACTTACATTTAAAATGTATCCAATAAATCAAGCTCTGGAAACATACAGTATGAATAGCAGCTGTTTATATATTCTTACATAATGTTTGACAGAATAACAAGACAAACTAAATAATTGCAAACCACTATTTAGATCATTTTTTAAATGTTTGAAAATTAACATATGTTTCTCTTTTTTATGGTTTAATTTGGTTAAAGATTTGTTACAATGACAGATTTTCATGGATGCACAAAACTGCCTTATGTAACAGGAGCTGGAAAATATACACTATAAATAATAACAGAAATCACCACACCAGATGAACAATGAAGCACTTCAGTGGATTTTAAGTACAACTGCAGAGATGAATATAAGTCATGATACCATGTGCAAGACAAAATGGCCATTGATGATGTAACAGGACCGTTCTCAGCACCAGGGACTGCAGTGCATGCTGGGATTTGGTGACAGTAACAACATCAACACTGTGACTGAACTGAATAACAAAATGATCTCCTGCAGAGCTGCTTATAGATGAACTGAACTCATTTAATAGTTGATGATCTTCACAGTTATTGAACTGAACTGAATCAACACTGAACTGACTTCAGCTGATCAATGACACTGTTGTCTCTTTACAGCAGAATTGATTTCTGTTTGCATCATTGATCATTTTTTTCCTGTTTATCAATGTAAAGCTGCTCTGAAACAATCTGTATATTATAAAGCACTGTATAAATAAAGGTGCCTTGACTTAAATTCTCAATGAAAAGGAAATAGTGACAGATCTTTTCTTATGTGTTGTGTTCAAGTGTAACAGATGATCAGAAAATAAAAATTGTAGGGCAAAAAATGAATGTGTACATGATGAATCGTTCACAATAAGATCTATGCTTTTACAAGATCGTGAATTTAATTTCATTCCAACTGCTTGGAAATTTCACTTAAATTATTTTATTATTATATGTATTGGTCACAATAATCTTGTGTTTAATTTGACAGAAATAAAAGTAGAATTTCAGTAGCTAATTAACTTGTGAGAAAATATATCAACACCAGAAGAAAAACTGTGCTCATTAAACCATTTGATATCACCATCAGTATTTGTGAAATAGTTTTGAGAAATCCCAGCAGTCACAGCACTGGACTCTGAACACAGCAAATAAAGAGCCAATGGGAGCGTCCCACACTTGGTTAGTCAGTAATAAAACTAGTTATGACTTGTGCAGTTGCTCCTGGTTATGATGATACTTCTCATATCAAGAGTCAACTGTAGGATTTTCTCCACAAAATGTGTGTGTGTGTGTGTGTGTCCCTCTGCTGGACAGGCTCATGTACTGCAGGAGATGATGCTGTAACTCAGTATTTCCCAACCCTGTTCCTGGAGACACACCAACATTTGTGAACTCTCCCTAATCAAACTCACTGAGGCAACTCATCAGCTCTTTAGTAAACGCTTCAAAGCTGTGTTCAAAATCATGAACTTTTAAAGATGGGTTAGGGTTAGGATTGTTTTTACTGCTAAGACAAAAGCTGAGATCCAACCCCCTGCAATAGCACAATAAAACTCACTAATCTGGAGAGAAGATCTCACAGAAAGACTGTGGGACATCATCAGCCTGCCCAAACCTTCTCCCCTCTCCCTCGCCCGACTCCCTGCCCCCTGATTCAAGACACGGAAGGTGTAAAACCACAGATGATGTATCTTGTGAATCTGTTGTTTTTTCCCTTTTATGTTTAGTATCTTTTTAAAGGTCTCAGTGCGATTGGTAAAATGATCTTAACTTCACTGCAGTCACTGGTAGGATGAGAAAGATTGAAACTTATGTTAAAACTAAATGTTAATGTTAACTCAAATGTTAATCTTGATTTATCTTGTATTATTCTGAAATTATTATTCTAGTATAGATCGATGTGGAGTCCTTTATTTCCGCAAATCTCTGTCAGGATAGATCATACCGAGGACCCAATGGATGGAGCATGAGGCACACCATTAGGGCCGATCCGATTTCTGACTATCACTGTAATAGTTGCAGCTTTCGTGTATATTCCTAAAAATGACATGTGCCATGTACAAGCATGGGCAGGGCCGTCGCTAGTGGGGTGAAAGGTGGTGACAATTATAGGGGCCCCCACTGCCCAGGGGCCCTACTAAGTTCAGTAGTTATGCTATATATTCCTCTACTCTTATGAATCATTAAAATATATACATTTGTATGCCTGATTGTTCAATGAAAACCCCAAAACATGCAATTTACGTAGTTAAACAAGTTTTCCGAAACTCCTCTCACCCCCCTCCCTAAAAATGGTTTAGTCTGATGGTTATTAATTATTTCAGCTTAATCAGCGGAAAACAGCAGAGAGACCCAATAAAACCGCAAGTCCCACCCCAGCTAGTAAACAGAAAAAACAATCACAGTTGAGGCTGCTCCGAGAACAGTTGAAGTTAGAAGCAAACTTACAGTGGAAGTGAAACTGACTGAAAATGCAAAGAAAAAAATCTGTGTATCAGTAACGTCATGAAAAGGAAAGGGAGGCCAGGAAAATTGGAAAAGTCTATCAAAACGTTCTTTAACAAGACAAGTCGGTGTAATGGGATGCCGTGCGCCGATATTTTCTCTGCCAGATTTACTCTGCGGGAATCGGTGCGCACCGCTCGAATGATTACGCTCAAAGTCCTCGTCTTTTTTGCGCTATTATGTAGTTTTGTTGGTTTGTATAACATGCAGAAATATTTGCATGTCACGAGCATTACAGACCTGCCGGCTGCTGATGTGATAAATTTAACAATACTGTCAAGAAAACGCGAATACAACTCACTGCTATTGATGGATACATTTATTAGCTTTATTTAATAAATTAGCACATTATCTTCATCAGAAATTAAGACAGTGAGAAACTTCAGTGGTTTTATTCTACATTTGACTGCATACATTTTCATTTCTGAATATTTATCTCAGCTGTTAGACAGACTGACTGGAAAGACATTTTATACTTTTAAAAAAAGTTTATTTTATCATTGTGGCGAGCAGCGAGGCCGAGGGACCGTGAGGGCGGGACGAGGCGGCGCTCATCAGAGAGGATGAGCGCCAGCTGCGAGCCGCAGCGATCTCGGCCCTTGCGGAGGAGTGAGGGAGTATAAAGGAGGAGCGACGACAGTGAGGGACGAGAGAGGACCAGGCCTGGAGTTTGTGTTATGTTTTATTTTAGTTTTGTTATCCGCTGCAGTCGTCCGTGAGCGGCTGCAGCCTTTATTTTCACATTGTGTTTATTTGTGTTTGTGTGTAGGCGGCAGTCGGCCGCGAGGGGCTGCCGCCGCCATATTTATTTTGTCTTTATTTTTGATTAAAACTTGTTGAATGTTCGCCGGTTCCCGCCTCCTTCTTCCCGTACAAACAAGCTTTACTACAGTGGTGCCGAAACCCGGGAGGAAGGAGGGACATGCTGTCGAGGAGCCCTCGCAGCTGAGGGGGATCGCGGTGCCGTGGAGTTCGGGCAGCGTGGAGGAGGGAACCGGCGAACATTCAACAAGTTTTAATGTCGTCGCTCCTCCTTTATACTCCCTCACTCCTCCGCAAGGGCCGAGATCGCTGCAGCTCGCAGCTGGCGCTCATCCTCTCTGATGAGCGCCGCCTCGTCCCGCCCTCACGGACTCCCCTCCCGGCAAACTTTCTCTAGAACTCCCTGGAGCAGAACAACTAGGGGAAATGCGTACAGACGCCGCATCGGCCACGTCTGTACCATGGCATCCAGTCCCAGAGGAGCTGGATGTGTCAAAGAGAACCAGAGTGGACAGTGCGTCGTATTCTGAGACGCAAAAAGATCCACTTCCGCCTGGCCGTAAATCTCCCAAATGAGCTTCACCACCTCGGGGTTAAGTCTCCATTCTTCTGGCCTCAGCCCCTGTCTCGACAGGATGTCCGCTCCTATATTCTGGGCCCCCGGGATAAAGTTTGCTCTCAAGGAGAGTAACTTCCCCAGAGACCACAGGAGGATCTGGTGCGCTAGCTTGCACAGTGGGCGCGAACGCAGACCCCGCTGACGATTTACATAGGAAACCACCGATGTGTTGTCCGTAAGGACCAACACATGATGGCCCCTCAGGTCCGGGAGGAAGACCTTCAACACATTGAAGACTGCCATCATCTCCAGGCAGTTGATGTGCCACGAAAGATGATGGTCCCCCCACAGACCCTGAGCTGAGCGGCCTTCCATTACCGTTCCCCAGCCCGTGAGAGAGGCATCTGTCGTCAGGGTGACTCGACGACATTGTGCCCCCAACACCGGACCCTGGGACAGGAACCAGGCTTTCTTCCATATGACCAAGGCGCAGAGACACCGCCGCGTGATCTTGATCATACGAAAAGGGTTCCCCCTCGGGGAAAACCCTCTGGTCCTGAGCCACCACTGTAAGGGCCTCATGTACAGCAGGCCAAAAGGAATCACGTTGGACGCCGCTGCCATTAACCCCAGCAACTTTTGAAACTGCTTGACAGTGAATGACTGGCCTAGTTTTACTCTCTTTACAGCTGACAGAATCGTAGCAATGCGCGTGGGTGAAAGCACTGCCCGCATTGCTACGGAATCCCAAACCACGCCTAGGAAAGTGGTCCTCTGTACTGGAGAAAGCACACTCTTCTTCGCGTTCAGCCTCAACCCCAACTTTTGAATATGCGCGAGGACGACATCTCGATGCCGAACCGCCATCTCCTGCGACTGTGCCAGAATCAGCCAGTCGTCTATGTAGTTCAGAATGCGTATGCCCTGCAGCCTGAGCGGGGCCAGAGCTGCATCTACGCATTTCGTGAATGTGCAGGGTGAGAGAGCTAGACCAAATGGAAGAACCCGATACTGGTACGCTTTGCCCCCGAAAGCGAACCTCAGGAACGTCCTGTGTTGTGGAAGGATGGAGACATGGAAGTATTCGTCCTTCAGATCTATTGTGACAAACCAATCCTCGGATCTGATTTGGGTCACAATCTGACTTAGCATCAGCATCTTGAATTTTAGTTTTCTGACTGTACAATTCAGATGACGAAGATCTAATATGGGGCGCAACCCTCCATCCTTTTTTTTGGAAGTAATAAGTACCGGCTGTAAAAACCAGACTCTCTGTTCTGTACAGGGACCTGTTCTATAGCCTCCTTTTTTAACAAGGTTTCTACTTCCTGTTCCATTATCAGAGCCTGCTCGGGACGTACTGATGTTACCAGCACTCCGTTGAAACGAGGTGGGTGGAACCCAAACTGAAATCTGTACCCCTTTTCTACCGTCTGCAGGACCCATAGCGATATATTTGGTAGACGTTTCCATTCTGCCAGAAAATCTACTAAGGGAACCAGCCTCTCGAGCGGCCTGAAGCGTACTGGCAGCACCTAACCGATCTGGCTGCGTTTCTAACCTCCTTGGAGGCTGCGAGTGTGACACCTTGTCCTGTGGACGCCGAGTCACGAGCTCGCTGGAAACCGCTGCGCCCTGAAGCACCAAGGGTGGCGGGGTTGGCAGAACGGTCCCCTGAGGGCAACGAAGTGGAGTGGGCACCGTATACTGAGGTGAACACCAATCCACCCCGCGGGGGGGCGGCCTCGAGACCTGACGCTGCTGGCGTCAGGACCTCTTTTGGCCTGAAGCCTTCTTTGCCTGAAGCACGACCCTCAGGTCGGTCTTCGGCTTAGAAGGCTTCGGCTGAGAGTGCCGACCTGGCCCACCGTATCTCTGAGGTGGAGCACGAGATGCGACACTCTCTTTTTGCTGCTGCCTGTACGAAGAGCTAGACGGCTGGGGCTGCTCACGCCCAGCAGCCCCAGAGGGTTGGTGGCGGCGCGGGAGATATTTTTTAAAAGCTTCTGCTTGTTTTTTATTCTCCTGAAATCTGTCGACGACTTCATTTACAGCGTCACCGAACAGACCAGCGGGTTCAACTGGCGCATCAAGGAGAAAAGCCCTGTCTTTATCCTTAATATCAGATAAATTGAGCCACAGATGTCTCTCTGTCGCCACCAAGGCTGCCATAGACCGCCCAATAGCTCTAGCGGTCTCCTTGGTGGCTCTCAGAGATAAATCTGTGGCCCGACGCAGTTCGCGAACCGCCTCAGGGTTCACTGTTTCACCACCATCCAAATCCCCCAGCAGTTCAGCCTGGTATGCTTGCAAAATACTCATTGTATGCAAACACGCACCAGCCTGTCCTGCTGCCGTGTACGCTTTCCCCACCAGCCCTGATGTTGTCTTTAATGGTTTAGTGGGGAGCGTGGGGGCCTTCAGGGACGATGCCGACGCAGGGGACAGATAACTAGCAAGCGTCTGATCCACTTTAGGCATCGCCCCATAACCATATTCTTTCAGCTATTTCACTATATGTTTTTACTTGAGGGCTGAAAAGACATGATGAATATGGTTTCTTCCATGATCTACACAGCTCACTGTGTAAATCAGGAAAGAAAGGAAGACCCCGTGGTGACACATTTGACGTCAAAAAGCGCTCGTCTAATTTGCTTTTCGGACGAGCGCCTTGTCTCTCGGCTGGCTAATCAATATTTAACTTTGCCACAGCGCGAGTAATCACCTCCACCAGCTCTTCGTGTGCTGGGGAAAGAGATGGC
Organism: Gobio occitaniae; assembly: GCA_033150135.1. Lineage (NCBI taxonomy): Eukaryota > Metazoa > Chordata > Actinopteri > Cypriniformes > Gobionidae > Gobio > Gobio occitaniae. The sequence goes on from JARQWZ010002640.1 coordinate 163,584, forward strand.
GAATCATCTTCCCCCAATCCGACGCTCAACACATCCACCTCCTCAGAGCTGGAGTGTTGAAGCGACGGGCTCTCACTCTGGGCAGAAGAAGCCGCAGCGCGGCCTTCCGACACCAGTGATTGAGTGACAGATCTCTCGGGTGAAGGCAGAGAAAGAGCGCTCGCGCCCGTCTCAAACCCCGCCGAGAGATCCATCTGCGATCCCCATGATGTCCTTCTCCGTTGTGCCTCGGCAGCAGCGGGTCCAGAACCAGAGGGAACGCGATCCTGATCCCCCTTCTCGAAGAGTGACAGGCGGGAGCGGAGCATGCGAAGCGGCAGCTTCTCACAATGCTCACAATCAGCCCCCTCGAAGGCTGACAGAGCATGCTCCACTCCCAAACACATCACACACAAATCATGTGTATCTCCACCCATAAGGAAACGGGGACACGGAGGAGTACACTGTTTGAATACTGATGCATTCGCCATTTTTAAACTGAGAATTATTGTGTTTTTGACGGACAACAATAAATAGACAGAGACAGTTTTCACACAGATCGCTTAGCTGAGGCAGAAAAGCTGAAGTGCGATCGGACCGGATGTATATTTATCCTTTCCTGGACGTGACGTCACCCGCCCGTGACGCTCACTCTCGCCATTGGCTGAGTTGACATACGTGCATCAGACGCTATCACGCTGTGGGCGTTCCCAAAGCTGTCCCTAGTGGACGCAGTGTGAAGTTCCCTCGAAAGGGAAGGAAGTGAACTTCACAGAAATGCTGAAAAGGCTCACACGCAGAACTCTTCAACCAAGCCATTGGATTCCGTTTTTTGGGCTGACGGATGAACCTTACAAACAGCCAGAGTAGATATAGGAACATCACTGGTGTTTTAGGAGCACCAGTAACAGTTCTGGCTCTTCTTCCTGTGCTGTGAATCATGATACTCAAAGTAATGTTAGAATGGCTCATAAAGATGAGGCGACCTTGAACTGATTAGTTTCTGCCCTTTCAACTCTTGATCAGCAAAACAACATGGACACTGATTTTTCTGGACCTCAGCGATGAACTTCTCTGCGGTGTTGTCTGTCATTTTAAGCGCGAGCACTTCAATTAGAATGGATTCTGATTGGCTGACAGTGTTTTATAGCTCAACATAACCGTAGCTCTATATCTTTATAGTTATTGCTGTGGTGTGAACTCTGCTTTTCTTTAATATTGAGAATGATTTTGAGAACTATATCTTTATCGTTATCATTATAGTTGTCATGAACAGGCCTTTAGACATTATCACAAAAGGCTGTTAAATGGATAAAACTTGCCTCATTAAGTACTAAATACTGTTTTATTTGAGTTATGCTGGCAAATTCATATTTTGTGAAGTTGAGCAGATTTCCCCAACCACAGTCAAAAACTCAAATTCACCAAAAGGCAATGGTTGTGGGACTCTATAGAAATTGTAAAAATATTTAATTTTGTCTTTTAGTCTCTAACTCAAGGACCAAATTGGTGATCACCTAAACACTGGATTGTGGAGTTTTGAGGATTTACCATTCCAGATACACACTTTATTGGATTATCACTGTGGATTGTACATACACCGGTGGACACATTCACATTGGGACTTTCAACACACTAGGGCTGAATCCGAAATTGCCCCATAAACCCTCATTCACTATTGCCTACGTTAGTCCACTAATCAAGTTAGGCCAATAAGGTTTGTCTGTAAGGATACTGTCTAAACGCACAGTTACCTGACAAATATTTTTAAAGTAAACCTGACTCTCCATTTTCTTCCACCCCAGATAGGGGATTTCATCATTTATTTTATTTTCATTCCTATTATAACTGTTATACTATATTTATTTTTATTTTTTATTTTATTCACTTATGATTATTTTAACTTAATTTATGTGTAAAGCACTTTGAATTGCCACTGTGTATTAAATGTGCTATACAAATAAACTTGCCTTGACTTGCCTTGCCTACAGTCCACTTGAAGGAGTGTCTCATCTTTTTAAACACTCCCAACATCACACAGTTTAATCTGACCCCAATTTTAACTTTTGTAACTCAGTGTATTGGGCTGAGTGTTACAACTGTTCCACCATCTGACGAATGTGTGAGGAAACACAGCGGCCACCAGACTGAGTGTTGTGCTCTGGCATGGCACTTTATCATCCGCTGGAGCCCGTCATGTATTTTTGTCAGAATCTCTTTCTGCAATGTCTCTGGAATGACACCTGTCATCTTCAACCGCATGTCATCGGGTACAGTCAGTTCTGCTCTCACATGCCAATATGGCATCAGCTCTTTGCTCACTGTGTGTTTTTCTGGCCATCCAGCAAGACAGTGTTCTTCACCTTTTTGTGTTTCTCTTCTTCTTGAGCTTGCTTTATCTGCTCCAATCTGCTGTCTGTTACCGGGAAGGAAGACATTGAGATCTCTTTCTAGCTGTAAGTCAGCCCGTGAAGGACACACATCCAGAAGCACGTGTGAAAGTGTGTCTGCTGTGATTACACTTTTCCCTGGAACATGTTGGATGTTAAAACTGAATTTCCTGTGATTTAACCTGAATAGAATATGATGCTTGATCTCTTTAACTGTTTTTTACACTTTTTTTCCTCTAATGAGGCTTGAGATCACAGCAAGATTCTATAAAGACACAATTGAAGATCACTTTGCTCCCTGTTTGTGACTATGGTCTATTTCTTTGTAGTGATCTGCTAATGCTCTTGGCAGATCATCACACCATGTAACACTGTTTGCTGCTCTTGACTGTTTCATTTTGCATACTTTTTGTATAACTTTAGCTAATCTTAGCTCTGGATCCAATTGTAAGTGCTCCGACAGTCCCATGTCTCTGATTCCCACAACTATCGGTCTTGGATTAATTCCGTTTTTAACGTTCTGTCAGTTTGTGAACTGCTGTTATAAAATGCTCTGCAGTTTCACCATCATTTTGGAATCTACGATTATAACTGGCATTAAGCCGACACAGTGCTGTCTAAATGCTTCCACCACAGTCATATCTGTTTCTCTCTGACTCGCTCAGCGGTAATAGTGCAAAGATACCGTCGGCATCGTCTCCCATGGCATATAACAAAGAGCCGATTTGGTATTCCTCCGGTTTTCCACTCAGTCCTGATGCTAGACGAAAGGGCTCGAACCGTCTGATTCATCTTGGTAATCCGCTGAATTGAAGTCAAACTGCTCCGGATGGGATGTCTGTACGGCTGCAACAGCCATGCTTCAGTTTCTCTCCTGTGTGCGGTTCTGTGTAACCTATTCTTAAGGTTCACTTCTGACACCACATTTTATATCTTATTATATCTTTCAAAAAAGCATGCAGTACACGGTCATGTCTCACTTACATGTGGAACGTCTTTTCTTTATTTACGTCACTGTAATGAAGTCCCTATCCTTACACAAACCACAAGACTTCTGGAACAATGTCCTCTGGACAGACGAGACCAAAGTGGAGATGTTTGGCCATAATGCACAGCACCACTTTTGGTGAAAACCAAACACAGCATATCAGCACAAACACCTCATGCCAACTGTCCATCAGCTGATGGAGGGGTGATGGTTTGGGCTTGTTTTGCAGGCATCTTGCAGTCGTTGAGTCGACCATGAACTCCTCTGTATACCAAAGTATTCTAGAGTCAAGTCTGAGGCCATCTGTCCCACAGCTACAGCTTGGCCGAAATTGGGTCATGAAACAGGACAATGATCTCAATTTTATATTTATATTTAAACCATTCAAAAGTGTGCCCTTTCTTTTTCACAGGACTGTATATCAGCTGCTTGCCAATCTTTGCACAAAGTCGTTTCACAGAGGCTTAGTAACTTAACCTGCAGGTAATCATTAAAGTGAAAATATTTGAACACACTTTCTATTTAATCATCAATACAAGGCCTATTACAACAGAACAACACCAACAGAAACTCAGAAATCCAGTCTGTCTTCAGAAGCTCCACCCTCTTACAAAACCAGGAAATGACTAGTCATTATTTCTAACTTTCATTTTTACTGAAAGCTGAATCGAGTCAGTGTTGTGAAGAACAGAGGACACTTTATATTAGGATACTTGTGTATTTCTGAATTAACCCAGATTAGATTTTGATTGTAATGGTTATTTACTTTTCAAACCAAAGACCAGAAAGTGAAACTAAACTGTAGATCATTGGATATTTTACAAGACGAGGAAATGGATTCAAAATCTGCAGAAGAGCTTTATTGTCCTATTTGCTGTGAAATCTTCAAGATTCCTGTTTTATTGTCCTGTAGTCACAGTATTTGTAAAGAGTGTCTACAACAGTTCTGGAAAACTAAGGAAACTCAGGAGTGTCCCGTCTGCAGGAGATTGTCAAAACATGATCCTCCAGTTAATCTTGCGTTAAAAAACTTGTGTGATTCATTGATAAAGGAGAGAAATGAGAGGCGTTCATCAGAGTCTGAGGAGATCTGCAGTTTACACAGTGAGAAACTCAAACTCTTCTGTCTGGAGGACAAACAGCCTGTGTGTTTAGTGTGCAGAGACTCAGAGAAACACACCAAACACACATTCAGACCCATCAGTGAAGTGGTTTCATCTCACAAGGTAAGACAAATGTCTCTCATTTCATGCTAAATACAGTGATAAACATAGAAACAGTAATAAATCAGTATTTATTTTTGCTCAGACTTAATCTCCATGACTTACTACTGATATAAAACTCTCCACTGCTTCGACCGCTCGGATGTTCAAATCTTCTTGAATGTAACAGCATTGGCACAAAACATGTTTTGAAAACAATAGAAATGTCATGAGTTATTCATATTTTTTCATTGATAATATGTGATTTATAACAAGACACACCAAAAAGTGATAGTAGTATCTTTTACAACTGCATGGATATAATAATTAAGAATCGGCTGTTGCAAATCCCACATTTGTTTGGTGAAAACAAGATTTCTTGATGTTCGACCTTTCCAAATTATATAAAAAATTGTCCTGAGAATGACCCATTCAACATATAAATAATATAACATGAAAAACATCCAGACACACAATGTTTAAACCTCTTATAGCTTCACAAGTTTCACAGATTTTCATCTTAACCTGTAGGAGGAATTTAATACAGCGCTGACGTCCTTACAAAACAAGCTCAAACATGGAGAAGAAATGAAAGGAGAGTGTGATAAAACAATCCAACACATCGAGGTGAGGATGTGTAAAGAGTTAAACACTCAACATTCACACACACAGTTTATTATTGACATTAGTGGAGTGTGTGTTCACACAGAGCTGACTGAAGTGAATGTGATGTGATTTCAGTCTCAAGCTGAGCACACAGAGCGTCAGATTAAAGAAGAGTTTGAGAAGCTTCATCAGTTTCTCAGAGACGAAGAAGAAGCTACAATCACTGCACTGAGGGAGGAAGAGGAGCAGAAGAAGCAGATGATGAAGGAGAAGCTGGAGGAGATGAACACACACATCTCAGCTCTTTCACACACAATCAGAGACATGGAGGAGATGATGAAAGCCAATGACGTCTCGTTTCTAAAGGTGACCAATCAATCTGGCTTCATTCTTTGAGCAGAAAACAACTTGAGACTCACTGACAATGAGAGTGTTTGATAAGATATTAACATGTTTTCAAACTCTATATTTTCCAGAACTTTAGCGTCTCAATGGAAAGGTGAGTGAGCTGCTCGTATCTCTTCTCTCAGTGGATCTGAACTCAAATTCACTGCAGTTCTGACTCCTGAATGTTCCTCCAGAGTCCAGATCTCACAGCCGGATCCACGGATGAGTTCTGGAGCTTTGATTGATGTGTCCCGTTACCTGGGTAACCTGCCGTTCAGAGTCTGGAAGAAGATGCTGGAAACTGTCCAACACAGTGAGTCTCAGCAGATCTGACACCAGCGCAAAACATCCTTCAGATAGAAACACACACAACATTAACATCTGAGAGAAATATATTTAATAATCTCTTGAATTTGTGAGTGAATCTGAACTGTATTTCAGAAGATCATCAGATCATACAGTGAACTCATAATGACTACAGAAGTCTGTTCCTCATGGTCTCTGCTTATGTATTAGGATACAATAGTGTTTATTAAGTTGGCCTGGAAGAGCCATTTCATTAAATTTAATCGGCCAATCCGATTAAACGTAATATTATTATTATTATTATTATTTTTCTTACTCTAAATTTCTGACTCTAATGGTGCGTTCACACCGGACGCGAATGACGCGATTCGCTCGAGTGATTTACATGTTAAAGGTGAACTATGTAGGATTTTTGCAGTAAAATATCCATAAACCACTTGGCCAGTGTTATATATTTTGTTCAGTTGAGTACTTAGAATATCCCAAATCTTTTCGACTATTTGTAAATCGTGAGAAAATTGCTATTTTAACCGAGGAACCGGGACGTGTGAGCTATGTGTGTGAGGGAGTCGCCTGTCGATTGCGTCATATCTGCGTCACCCTCGGTTTCCGGTTTTATTCATTGAAACACTTTACTCTCACTGCAGTGTGAACAAGTGTCATAGCAGCCGCCGAGCAAACGTCATAACTTCCTTTTCAACACACTCAGATATATCTAATACGATAAACAGAGTTGCGTTACCTCATATACTCATGACTGGAAAAGAGGAAGTGGCGTCGGCAACCGTGTCATAATAAAAGTCCCGCAGGCGACTATGCCATAATAACAGTCCCGCTCTTCAATCGCTCCTGCGGCCTTGCTCAGCTCCACAACACTCGCTCCTGCTCTGCTTCACTACAGTAATGTTAATAATCGCATCCATGAACATGATTTCTGCCCGAGTCCTATCCTGACTGTTTTCCATCGGCTGTGAGGTGAAGACCACATGTCCCGAGAATCTGCGCTCAAACGTGGCGTCATCAAACTACGCCTTTGTTTTGAACAGGCGACCTCTTGTGGACGGAAAAGTTACATAGTGTAGCTTTAAGTCAATGCAAAGACGCGAATAGACATTCTGAGGTGCGATTCGCGCGAATGAGGCGGCGCGAATTGAGCGTTTGACGCGTGAATGGCGCGAATTGCCCAAGTTGAAAAATCTGAACTTTGGCGGATATTCGCGCCACGTTAGCCAATCAGGAGCTTGCTCTAGTGACAACAATGAGGAGAAAATCTGTATATTAAAAGATTAGTTCACTTTTAAATAAACTTTTGCTGATAATTTCCTCACCCCCATGTCATCCAAGATGTCCATGTCTTTCTTTCTGCAGTCGAAAAGAAATTAAGGTTTTGGATGAAAACAGTCCAGGGGTTTTCTCCATATAATGGACTTCAATGGGCTCCAAACGGTCCAAGGTCCAAATGACAGTTTCAGTTCAGCTTTAAACGACACCAGACGATGAATAAGGGTCTTATCTAGCCAAACGATCAGTTTCTGCGAGAAACCCAGCAGTATTTATGCTATTATTTTACCTCTTATCAGACGAACGTGATCATCTCTGAGCTCCGCTATAACTTCCGCTAAGTGAGGTCAAATACGATCGTAGTCATAGATATATCGATGGTAGATGCCTCATTCTACTGGACCGTGCAGGCGCTAATGAGGCATCTACGTATACTTCTATGACCACGCTCGTATTTGGACCGCTTGGAGCCCATTGAAGTCCATTATATGGAGAAAACCCCTGGAATGTTTTCATCCAAAACCTTAATTTCTTTTCGACTGCAGAAAGAAAGACATGGACATCTTGGATGACATGGGGGTGAGTAAATTATCAGCAAAAGTTTATTTAAAAGTGAACTAATCCTTTAATATCTGGTTCAGACAATATAATTATCACTGTGATAACATAAAATGACATGAAACACAACCCAGTCTCTTTTCGTTAAATGCAATGTATGATCAATAATACAAAAGTAGAAGTAAAAGGTATAATAAGCAGTGTTGGGGAAGCTACTCTGAAACAGTAGTTTGACAAGCTACAAGCTACTTAAACATGAAAGTAGTTCAACTACAGCCAAGCTACCCTTCTGAAAAAGTAGTTAGATGCACTACAAGTTACTACCAAAATGTAGCTAGCTACATCGAAACTACTTTTATTTATTTTTTTACAATTAAATGCATATTTACAAATAACTGAATAATCATTAATGAAGAATGTTGAAAGACTGCCTACGCAACCACATAGCAAGACCTTAGCAACCACCCAAGTACCCTAGCAACCACATAGCAAGACCCTAGCAACCACACAGAGTACCCTAGAAACCACATAGCAACCACCCCAAATACCATAGCAACCGCATAGCAACCACCTTAGCAACCACATACACCCCAAGTACCTTAGCAACCGCATAGCAACCACCCTAGCAACCACCTGAGTACCCTAGCAACCACATAGCAAGACCTTACCAACCACCCCGAGTACCCTAGCAACCGCACAGCAACCACCTGAGTACCCTAGCAACCGCATAGCAGGTCTAAACTACTAACTAAAACTCAAACTATTTCAAACTTTAAACTTTTCTAACTTTTTCAAACTTTCTGGTCCGGCTTTTTCAAGCCAATTAAAGTTTGTCTCGATGAACTTTTTAATCTAGTTGAATACTGATATTAAACCTGAAGCCTCAATCCATTCTGACAGAAACTGAGAGACCATTGTTATGATAGCAGGATTTATGTTTTATATTTACATTTCTGATCATATTTCCTCCTGTAATCTGATGTTCTTCTTTTTGCAGCTCCGTTGACTCTAGATCCAAACACAGCAGCTCCTGATCTCACACTCTCGTCTGATCTGACCAGTGTGTCGCTCAGTGATGAAGATAAAACACTTCCTGATAATCCAGAGAGGTTTGACAGGTGTGCATGTGTCCTGGGATCTGAGGGCTTTAACTCAGGAACACACTGCTGGGATGTGGAGGTTGGGGACAATACATACTGGAGTCTTGGAATAACCACAGCATCAAACCAAAGGAAGGGACGGGTTTTCTTTGACTCTAATGTCTGGTGTGTGCGATACATAAACAGCAAATACAGCTCACAATCCCCAGATCAACCCTTCACTCTCATTACTGTTAAAGTGAAGCTTCAGCGTGTGAGAGTTCAGCTGGACTATGACAGAGGAACAGTGTCATTCTCTGATCCTGTCACTAACACACATTTACTCACATTCAGGACGTCCTTCACAGAGACTGTGTTTCCATTCTTATATAATTACTGCACAACTTCCCCTCTGAGGATCTTACCAGTTAAACTGATCATTACAGCAGAAAATCACAGTTAAATCTGATTCTGCTTCCAGATTAATTCAGTTTTACAAGTTAGAGCAAGTTTCTCTAGTTTCTTCTAGAGAAATGTACATAATATACATAGTTTTGCAAATTATGCTTCAATAATAACACTGTAATCAAAGCGTCTCATTCGTCAATCACACTTACATTTAAAATGTATCCAATAAATCAAGCTCTGGAAACATACAGTATGAATAGCAGCTGTTTATATATTCTTACATAATGTTTGACAGAATAACAAGACAAACTAAATAATTGCAAACCACTATTTAGATCATTTTTTAAACGTTTGAAAATTAACATATGTTTCTCTTTTTTATGGTTTAATTTGGTTAAAGATTTGTTACAATGACAGATTTTCATGGATGCACAAAACTGCCTTATGTAACAGGAGCTGGAAAATATACACTATAAATAATAACAGAAATCACCACACCAGATGAACAATGAAGCACTTCAGTGGATTTTAAGTCCAACTGCAGAGATGAATATAAGTCATGATACCATGTGCAAGACAAAATGGCCATTGATGATGTAACAGGACCGTTCTCAGCACCAGAGACTGCAGTGCATGCTGGGATTTGGTGACAGCAACAACATCAACACTGTGACTGAACTGAATAACAAAATGATCTCCTGCAGAGCTGCTTATAGATGAACTGAACTCATTTAATAGTTGATGATCTTCACAGTTATTGAACTGAACTGAATCAACACTGAACTGACTTCAGCTGATCAATGACACTGTTGTCTCTTTACAGCAGAATTGATTTCTGTTTGCATCATTGATCATTTTTTTCCTGTTTATCAATGTAAATCTGCTCAGAAACAATCTGTACATTATAAAGCGCTGTATAAATAAAGGTGACTTGACTTAAAGTCTCAATTAAAAGGAAATAGAGACAGATCTTTTCTTATGTGTTGTGTTCAAGTGTAACAGATTATCAGAAAAGAAAAATTGTAGGGCAAAAAATGAATGTGTACATGATGAATCGTTCACAATAAGATCTATGCTTTTACAAGACCGTGAATTTAATTTCATTCCAACTGCTTGGAAATTTCACTTAAATTATTTTATTATTATATGTATTGGTCACAATAATCTTGTGTTTAATTTGACAGAAATAAAAGTAGAATTTCAGTAGCTAATTAACTTGTGAGAAAATATATCAACACCAGAAGAAAAACTGTACTCATTAAACCATTTGATATCACCATCAGTATTTGTGAAATAGTTTTGAGAAATCCCAGCAGTCACAGCACTGGACTCTGAACACAGCAAATAAAGAGCCAATGGGAGCGTCCCACACTTGGTTAGTCAGTTATAAAACTAGTTATGACTTGTGCAGTTGCTCCTGGTTATGATGATACGCTTCTCATATCAAGAGTCAACTGTAGGATTTTCTCCACAAAATGTGTGTGTGTGTGTGTGTGTGTGTGTGTGTGTGTGTGTGTGTGTGTGTGTGTGTGTGTGTGTGTGTGTGTGTGTGTCTCCCTCTGCTGGACAGGCTCATGTACTGCAGGAGATGATGCTGTAACTCAGTATTTCCCAACCCTGTTCCTGGAGACACACCAACATTTGTGAACTCTTCCTAATCAAACTCACTGAGGCAACTCATCAGCTCTTTAGTAAACGCTTCAAAGCTGTGTTCAAAATCATGAACTTTTAAAGATGGGTTAGGGTTAGGATTGTTTTTACTGCTAAGACAAAAGCTGAGATCCAACCCCCTGCAATAGCACAATAAAACTCACTAATCTGGAGAGAAGATCTCACAGAAAGACTGTGGGACATCATCAGCCTGCCCAAACCTTCTCCCCTCTCCCTCGCCCGACTCCCTGCCCCCTGATTCAAGACACGGAAGGTGTAAAACCACAGATGATGTATCTTGTGAATCTATTGTTTTTTCCCTTTTATGTTTGGTATCTTTTTAAAGGTCTCAGTGCGATTGGTAAAATGATCTTAACTTCACTGCAGTCACTGGTAGGATGAGGAAGATTGAAACTTATGTTAACACTAAATGTTAATGTTAACTCAAATGTTAATCTTGATTTATCTTGTATTATTCTGAAATTATTATTCTAGTATAGATCGATGTGGAGTCCTTTATTTCCGCAAGTCTCTGTCAGGATAGATCATACCGAGGACCCAATGGATGGAGCATGAGGCACACCATTAGGGCCGATCCGATTTCTGACTATCACTGTAATAGTTGCAGCTTTCGTGTATATTCCTAAAAATGACATGTGCCATGTACAAGCATGGGCAGGGCCGTCGCTAGTGGGGTGAAAGATGGTGACAATTATAGGGGCCCCCACTGCCCAGGGGCCCTACTAAGTTCAGTAGTTATGCTATATATTCCTCTACTCTTATGAATCATTATAATATATACATTTGTATGCCTGATTGTTCAATGAAAACCCCAAAACATGCAATTTAGTTAAACAAGTTTTCCGAAACTCCTCTCTCCCCCCTCCCTAAAAATGGTTTAGTCTGATGGTTATTAATTATTTCATCTTAATCAGCGGAAAACAGCAGAGAGACCCAATAAAACCGCAAGTCCCACCCCAGCTAGTAAACAGAAAAAACAATCACAGTTGAGGCTGCTCCGAGAACAGTTGAAGTTAGAAGCAAACTTACAGTGGAAGTGAAACTGACTGAAAATGCAAAGAAAAAAATCTGGGTACCAGTAACGTCATGAAAAGGAAAAGGAGGCCAGGAAAATTGGAAAAGTCTATCAAAACGTTCTTTAACAAGACAAGTCGGTGTGATGGGATGCCGTGCGCCGATATTTTCTCTGCCAGATTTACCCTGCGGGAATCGGTGCGCACCGCTCGAATGATTACGCTCAAAGTCCTCGTCTTTTTTGCGCTATTATGTAGTTTTGTTGGTTTGTATAACATGCAGAAATATTTGCATGTCACAAGCATTACAGACCTGCCGGCTGCTGATGTGATAAATTTAACAATACTGTCAAGAAAACGCGAATACAACTCATTGCTATTGATGGATACATTTATTAGCTTTATTTAATAAAATAGCACATTATCTTCATCAGAAATTAAGACAGTGAGAAACTTCAGTGGTTTTATTCTACATTTGACTGCATAAATTTTCATTTCTGAATATTTATCTCAGCTGTTAGACAGACTGACTGGAAAGACATTTTATACTTTTAAAAAAAGTTTATTTTATAATTTTTATCTATTTCTTGTCTTTTGTTGTTATTTTATTTGTTTGTCTTGCATAATTGCTTGATGACTGTAAACAAAGTTATTAATCGCTGGCACATAATGGCATTTTTATATAATGTTTTATATACAACTTTGTATATAAAATAAGTAAAAAACAATAACCTTTATTTGCATTTATTTATGTGTCTGTTTAGTTATTTTGCAAGAAATCCCTATTAGAAGCATGGCACCAGAAGTGGGCCTCCATGCCTATATCTTATAGGCCTACCGTTACCGTATATATACCGTATATGATATATGAGTGGAGGGCGTTGGGGGCCCATAATTCCATCGCTACGGCCCTGAGCATGAGCGGTCGGACATGGTAAAACATTCACTCTGCAATCCTCTGGCTATCAGAACTCGCCAATTTGTGTCCGTGAGCTAGCGAATCGCGACGCTTATTTTCTGTGTAATATCGGGTCCCTTGATTAATAAATATTTGAAAATAATAGATACTAGAAAAATCAATGATCTAAATGAAATCACAACTAATCTTATGAGCAGCTGTTAAGTTACAAACGAAAGAAATTTTAACGAAGTTACATAAAATTGGAGTCAGATAAAATTATTAATGGAGTCAGAGTTAAAATTGGATATCAATAAACGTCTCAGGTTATGACTATAACCATAGTTCCCTGAGAAGGGAACTTCACACTGCGTCCACTAGGGACAGCTTTGGGAACGCCCACAGCGTGATAGCGTCTGATGCACGTATGTCAACTCAGCCAATGGCGAGAGTGAGCGTCACGGGCGGGTGACGTCACGTCCAGGAAAGGATAAATATACATCCGGTCCGATCGCACTTCAGCTAAACTGCCGAAGCAAGGGATCACAGGGATGCAGGGAGTATGGCAAAGGGACGCAGTGTTTCATTCCCTTCTCAGGGAACTATGGTTATAGTCATAACCTGAGACGTTCCCTTTCGAGGGAACTTCACACTGCGTCCACTAGGGACAGCTTTGGGAACGAAATACCAAAACGCCATAATACCAAATGCCTGTCGTGTGAAACTGTGGCACATTCAAGACAGGATCACTGAAGAACCTGGAGCACATTCCAGGTCAAGATCATAGTATCTCATAAAAATTAAGAGGCGAGGACCAACCGGCCGCATCGCAGACTTCTTTGAGGGAAACCCCCGATACCAAGGCCTTAGAGGCTGCCATATTCCTAGTAGAGTGGGCTTTGACAGCTAAGGGACACTGCTGATCAGAAGACCCATAAGCCAGTGAGATAGCCTCGACTATCCACTTGCTCATTGTATGTTTGGACGCAGGGAGACCCCTGTTCTGAGGTCCAAAACAAAGAAACAATTGATCTGCTTTCCTCCACGGGGCAGCTCTGTGGACATAAGCATCCAGTGCTCGCACTGGACATACAAGGTTCAATCTTTCCTGGTCTGGATTAACAAATGGAGGAGGACAGAGAGCCTGCAGCACTATAGGCCGTGGAACATTGGTTAACACCTTCGGAACATACCCTAATCTAGGGTAAAGGAAAGCTTTAACCATCCCTGGTGCAAACTCCAAGCACGAAGGGGATATTGATAAGGCCTGAAGGTCTCCTACTCCCTTAATAGAAGAGATGGCAAGAAGGAAGATGGTTTTCAGAGTCAGAAACTTTTCTGAGATGATGTCAAGTGGCTCGAGCGGAGCCGCAGATAAACCTTCCAACACTATAGCCAAATCCCAAGTAGAAACTCTAGTGCGCACCGCAGGCCTCAGCCTCTTAGTGCCACGAAGGAAATGAGTTACCAACGGGTTCCTCCCCACAGTAATACCATCCACATGGGCATGGTAAGCAGAAATAGATGAACCATACACCTTTAGTGTAGCAGGGGTCAACCCAGAAGAGAATCGCTCTTGTAGAAAATCTAGCACTGAGCCAACAGGGCAGTTGACTGGATCTAACTGTCGTTCTTGACACCAAGAAGTGAACAACCTCCACTACAGGGCATATAGTCTCCTCGTGGATGGAGCTCTGGAGCTAAGAATGGTCTCCACTACCTCGGTAGAGAGACCAGACTCTATGAGCTCGGCCCCCTCAGCGGCCAAACCCATAGGTTCCACATTTCTTGGGCGGGGGTGAAATATTGAGCCCTCCGCCTGAGATAGAAGATCCCTCCTGATCGGAATCTTCCAAGGTGAGCCATCGAGCAGTGTTACTAGGTTCGAGAACCAAATCCGGCTCGGCCAGTAAGGAGCTACTAGCAGTAGACTTATCCCCTCCCGGCAAACTTTCTCCAGAACTCCCTGGAGCAGAACAACTAGGGGAAATGCGTACAGACGCCGCATCGGCCACGTCTGTACCATGGCATCCAGTCCCAGAGGAGCTGGATGTGTCAAAGAGAACCAGAGTGGACAGTGCGTCGTATTCTGAGACGCAAAAAGATCCACTTCCGCCTGGCCGTAAATCTCCCAAATGAGCTTCACCACCTCGGGGTTAAGTCTCCATTCCCCTGGCCTCAGCCCCTGTCTCGACAGGATGTCCGCTCCTATATTCTGGGCCCCCGGGATAAAGTTTGCTCTCAAGGAGAGTAACTTCCCCAGAGACCACAGGAGGATCTGGTGCGCTAGCTTGCACAGTGGGCGCGAACGCAGACCCCGCTGACGATTTACATAGGAAACCACCGATGTGTTGTCCGTACGGACCAACACATGATGGCCCCTCAGGTCCGGGAGGAAGAACTTCAACGCATTGAAGACTGCCATCATCTCCAGGCAGTTGATGTGCCACGAAAGATGATGGTCCCCCCACAGACCCTGAGCTGAGCGGCCTTCCATTACCGTTCCCCAGCCCGTGAGAGAGGCATCTGTCGTCAGGGTGACTCGACGACATTGTGCCCCCAACACCGGACCCTGGGACAGGAACCAGGCTTTCTTCCATATGACCAAGGCGCAGAGACACCGCCGCGTGATCTTGATCATACGAAAAGGGTTCCCCCTCGGGGAAAACCCTCTGGTCCTGAGCCACCACTGTAAGGGCCTCATGTACAGTAGGCCAAAAGGAATCACGTTGGACGCCGCTGCCATTAACCCCAGCAACTTTTGAAACTGCTTGACAGTGAAAGACTGGCCTAGTTTTACTCTCTTTACAGCTGACAGAATCGCAGCAATGCGCGTGGGTGAAAGCACTGCCCGCATGGCTACGGAATCCCAAACCATGCCTAGAAAAGTGGTCCTCTGTACTGGAGAAAGCACACTCTTCTTCGCGTTCAGCCTCAACCCCAACTTTTGAATATGCGCGAGGACGACACCTCGATGCCGAACCGCCATCTCCTGCGACTGTGCCAGAATCAGCCAGTCGTCTATGTAGTTCAGAATGCGTATGCCCTGCAGCCTGAGCGGGGCCAGAGCTGCATCTACGCATTTCGTGAATGTGCAGGGTGAGAGAGCTAGACCAAATGGAAGAACCCGATACTGGTACGCTTTGCCCCCGAAAGCGAACCTCAGGAACTTCCTGTGTTGTGGAAGGATGGAGACATGGAAGTATGCGTCCTTCAGATCTATTGTGACAAACCAATCCTCGGATCTGATTTGGGTCACAATCTGACTTAGCATCAGCATCTTGAATTTTAGTTTTCTGACTGTACAATTCAGATGACGAAGATCTAATATGGGGCGCAACCCTCCATCCTTTTTTTTGGAAGTAAGAAGTACCGGCTGTAAAAACCCGACTCTCTGTTCTTTACAGGGACCTGTTTTATAGCCTCCTTTTTTAACAAGATTTCTACTTCCTGTTCCATTATCAGAGCCTGCTCGGGACGTACTGATGTTACCAGCACTCCGTTGAAACGAGGTGGGTGGAACCCAAACTGAAATCTGTACCCCTTTTCTACCGTCTGCAGGACCCATAGCGATATATTTGGTAGACGTTTCCATTCTGCCAGAAAATCTACTAAGGGAACCAGCCTCTCGAGCGGCCTGAAGCGTACTGGCAGCACCTAACCGATCTGGCTGCGTTTCTAACCTCCTTGGAGGCTGCGAGTGTGACACCTTGTCCTGTGGACGCCGAGTCACGAGCTCGCTGGAAACCGCTGCGCCCTGAAGCACCAAGGGTGGCGGGGTTGGCAGAACGGTCCCCTGAGGGCAACGAAGTGGAGTGGGCACCGTATACTGAGGTGAACACCAATCCACCCCGCGGGGGGGCGCCCTCGAGACCTGACGCTGCTGGCGTCAGGACCTCTTTTGGCCTGAAGCCTTCTTCGCCTGAAGCACGACCCTCAGGTCGGTCTTCGGATTAGAAGGCTTCGGCTGAGAGTGCCGACCTGGCCCACCGTATCTCTGAGGTGGAGCATGAGATGCGACACTCTCTTTTTGCTGCTGCCTCTACGAAGAGCTAGACGGCTGGGGCTGCTCACGCCCAGCAGCCCCAGAGGGTTGGTGGCGGCGCGGGAGATATTTTTTAAAAGCTTCTGTCGACGACTTCATTTACAGCGTCGCCGAACAGACCAGCGGGTTCAACTGGCGAATCAAGGAGAAAAGCCCTGTCTTTATCCTTAATATCAGATAAATTGAGCCACAGATGTCTCTCTGTCGCCACCAAGGCTGCCATAGACCGCCCAATAGCTCTAGCGGTCTCCTTGGTGGCTCTCAGAGATAAATCTGTGGCCCGACGCAGTTCGCGAACCGCCTCAGGGTTCACTGTTTCACCACCATCCAAATCCCCCAGCAGTTCAGCCTGGTATGCTTGCAAAATACTCATTGTATGCAAACACGCACCAGCCTGTCCTGCTGCCGTGTACGCTTTCCCCACCAGCCCTGATGTTGTCTTTAATGGTTTAGTGGGGAGCGTGGGGGCCTTCAGGGACGATGCCGACGCAGGGGACAGATAACTAGCAAGTAGGGGTGTAACGATTCATCTACTACATCGATGTATCGATTTATTTTCCTATGATCGAACTACATCGATCTGTGCTCGGAAAGTTGGCCTTCCGGACGACATATATCGATCTAACATCGTTTTAAAAGGTAATTAATCAATTGTATCGATCATAGGAAATAACGCATTGGATTTAAGCACGTCAGACTTTATATGGATGTTTTTTCTTAGCACTTTTAATGATAAAGGCGTTAAACGTTACTCGATTAAGTCTGCCTATCTGTGACATCATCGCAACGCACCAGCTGCAGCAGAAGAAAACAAAACATAGCATGGCGGATGGCAGAGGAGAAGCCAACGTGCGAGAAATTATCAAGCCACCAGGAGAAAGAGCTAAGTTAGTAACGTGTTACCTGTACTTTCAACCCTTGCTAAATGTTACCTGTGCATTCCTGACACCAGTGTGCCTGCAGAGCGAGTTTTTGTACTGCTGGCGACATAGTGAACGCACAGAGAAGTGTTCTGCGGTCAGATCATGTTGATATTTTGGAAAAAGAAATCTGTAGAGTCATTGAAGAGTAGTTGGTTACATTTTATCTTTGTTAAATATTGTTTGTTTATTAAACTGAGAGTAGTAGCAGGTTCAGCCAGTTTATTCAACCTAAAGAAATGTTGGTTGCACTTTATTTTTGATATTAATATTGTATTTGTATTATTTTAATGTTGTAAAACAACAGCAAAAGTAGCAGGTAAACCTACTATTAATTAAACCTGAAGAGAAGTTAGTTGCACTTTATTTTTGATATTAATATTGTAATATTTTTATGTTGGATAACAAAAGCAGAAGTAGCAGGTTAACCTACTGTTGAAATGTTGGTTGCACTTACTGTGCTTTTATTGAAAATTTATTGAAAATTTAAAATGAGAGCAGAAAAGGTTAACTTCCTGTTAATTCTACCTAAACTGTTGGTTGCAATAAAATTTGAATGCATTTGCCATTAATTGTTGTTTACTTGTTTGTTTATATACATAATTAATTGATACCTGATTCCCTTACAAGAAACAACAGGAATCTAGAAAACTTCATCTGCACTGAGCAGAATCCAGATATTTATTTCAGTCACACAATTTTTGGCTAAAAAGTTACTGAATTGATTTCAAGTCACTGAATCGCTTCGGATCGTATCGTTCTAAATGAACCAATATCGTCCTTGAATCGTATCGACAACCTCAAATCGTGATACGAATCGAATCGTTGTTAAAACGAATCGTTACACCCCTACTAGCAAGCGTCTGATCCACTTTAGGCATCGCCCCATAACCATATTCTTTCAGCTATATCACTATATGTTTTTACTTGAGGGCTGAAAAGACATGATGAATATGGTTTCTTCCATGATCTACACAGCTCACTGTGTAAATCGGGAAAGAAAGGAAGACCCCGTGGTGACACATTTGACGTCAAAAAGCGCTCGTCTAATTTGCTTTTCGGACGAGCGCCTTGTCTCTCGGCTGGCCAATCAATATTTAACTTTGCCACAGCGCGAGTAATCACCTCCACCAGCTCTTCGTGTGCTGGGGAAAGAGATTGCGAATCATCTTCCCCCAATCCGACGCTCAACACATCCACCTCCTCAGAGCTGGAGTGTTGAAGCGACGGGCTCTCACTCTGGGCAGAAGAAGCCGCAGCGCGGCCTTCCGACACCAGTGATTGAGTGACAGATCTCTCGGGTGAAGGCAGAGAAAGAGCGCTCGCGCCCGTCTCAAACCCCGCCGAGAGATCCATCTGCGATCCCCATGATGTCCTTCTCCGTTGTGCCTCGGCAGCAGCGGGTCCAGAACCAGAGGGAACGCGATCCTGATCACCCTTCTCGAAGAGTGACAGGCGGGAGCGGAGCATGCGAAGCGGCAGCTTCTCACAATGCTCACAATCAGCCCCCTCGAAGGCTGACAGAGCATGCTCCACTCCCGAACACATCACACACAAATCATGTGTATCTCCACCCATAAGGAAACGGGGACACGGAGGAGTACACTGTTTGAATACTGATGCATTCGCCATTTTTAAACTGAGAATTATTGTGTTTTTGACGGACAACAATAAATAGACAGAGACAGTTTTCACACAGATCGCTTAGCTGAGGCAGAAAAGCTGAAGTGCGATCGGACCGGATGTATATTTATCCTTTCCTGGACGTGACGTCACCCGCCCGTGACGCTCACTCTCGCCATTGGCTGAGTTGACATACGTGCATCAGACGCTATCACGCTGTGGGCGTTCCCAAAGCTGTCCCTAGTGGACGCAGTGTGAAGTTCCCTCGAAAGGGAAGGAAGTGAACTTCACAGAAATGCTGAAAAGGCTCACACGCAGAATTCTTCAACCAAGCCATTGGATTCCATTTTTTGGGCTGAAGGATGAACCTTACAAACAGCCAGAGTAGATATAGGAACATCACTAGTGTTTTAGGAGCACCAGTAACAGTTCTGGCTCTTTTTCCTGTGCTGTGAATCATGATACTCAAAGTAATGTTAGAATGGCTCATAAAGATGACGCGACTGTGAACTGATTAGTTTCTGCCCTTTCAACTCTTGATCAGCAAAACAACATGGACACTGTGATTTTTCTGGACCTCAGCGATGAACTTCTCTGCGGTGTTGTCTGTCATTTTAAATGCGCGAGCACTTCAATTAGAATGGCTTGGCTGACAGTGTTTTATAGCTCAACATAACGATACTCGGTTACTTAACGTAACCTCAGTTCTCTCTAGAAGAGGGAACGAGTATTGCGTAAGTTTCCTTACGCATCGGGGAAAGTATTCTTTCTTCGAGATTTCTGAAAAACCCCAAATTATCCTTAATTTTGTAACATTGTCAACGCAGTGCGGCAGCCTGGCAGACCATAGCAGGCTATTCCAGCGTGCTATTGGCTGCTCTGCTGGCAACTGCAGCAGCCTATCGGTGAGCCCGCGTGACGTGGCGACCAATGAGGCTTCATTTGCCTACAGGTGGGGCGTGGCCACGTGTATATAAGTGGGGCTCACGGGGTGCGTATTCGGTTTTCGTAGTTCTGAAGCGTAAAAGCCCGCGGGGCACACGGCAAGGAACGCAATACTCGTTCCCTCTTCTAGAGAGAACCGAGGTTACGTTAAGTAACTGAGTATCGTTCTCTTAAGAGAGGTTCTCTCGTATTGCGTAAGTTTCCTTACGCATCGGGAACACATTGTCAACGCCGTGCGCGCCTCGCGTACAGCATATGTATCCCAGGGAACCGGGGACCATAACACTGCTCGGGCAGGGTGGCCGGTAAGGAAAACGGGCCACCACATATACAGACACTTCATTCGAACTGACGGGTGGTTACAACGGGTGGTTACAACACCCTGTCCCATGAATGAGGGAACGGCACCTGCCGGTCTCCTTCAAATTCGCCACACCTTGTCTCATGAATGAGGGAACGGCAACGTCGGTCGCCTTCAAATTCACAATATCTTGTTATATGAGTGAGGTAACGGCACCGCCGGTCACCTTCAAACTCACAACAGCTTGTCTCGTAAATGAGGGAACGGCACCGCCGGTCTCCTTCAAATTCACATAAGCCTAGTACCGAACTTACTACCAGTATGTGAGCTATGTCTGCGCAGAATCACTGGGCAGAACCAACAGCCCTATTGAACTGATAACACTTTCGCCTGTAAGGCAGGAACTTCCAGATTGTAAAATCTCACGAACGTAGACCGGGAGGCCCAGGCTGCCGCCATACAGATATCGTGGATGGAAATCCCTCTGGCCCAAGCCCACGAAGAGGCCATGCCTCTAGTGGAGTGTGCTCTGACACCTAGCGGGCACTGCAGGTGTTTGGAAGTGTAAGCTGCTGCAATCGCGTCCAATATCCACCTGAACAGGGTCTGTTTCGAGGAGGCGAGACCTTTAGTGCGCCTCCAAACGAAACAAATAGCTGCTCAGAGCGCCTGAAGGCGGCGGAGCGTGTGACGTAAATCCTCAATGCCCTGACAGGGCAGAGGACATTGCCACCGTCCCCCTCATCGGATGCTGGCAGAGCCGAGAGGGAGACAATCTGCACCCTGAAGGGAGTGCCTATCGCTTTGGGGGACATAACCATGCCTCGGCCTAAGAATGACCTTGGAGTCATTCGGGCCGAACTCCATACACGTTGGGCTCACTGAGAGCGCGTGTAGATCCCCCACGCGTTTTACTGAAGCCAGAGCTATCAGGAACGCGGTTTTTAGCGAAAAGAACCTTGGTTCCACAGTCTCGAGCGGTTCAAAGGGATGAGCCTTCAGGGCCTCTAGGACCAAGGCCAGATCCCATATAGGAACCGATGGGGGCCGCGGGGGATTCATCCGTCTGGCTCCTCTGAGGAAACGGATGATGAGCTCGTTCCTTCCTAGCGTGCTACCTAGCGTCGTCTGAGCGAACGCTGCTATAGCCGCCACATACACTTTGAGCGTGGAAGGGGACCTGCCCAGTTCCAAAAGCTCCTGGAGGAAGGAGAGCACCCGCTGGACCCCACATTGCTGTGGGTCCAATCCCTTGGAAACACACCACTCAGTGAACACCGACCACTTACAACTATATAACCACCTCGTCGAGGGGGCTCTAGAGTGTGAAATCGTATTCATAACCCCTTCGGGCAGGTCAACGGGTATCCGTTGGTCACCCATACATGCAGAGACCATCGCTCTGGATGGGGATGCCAAACTGACCCTCCTGCTTGAGAGAGGAGGTCTGCTCTCAGCAGAACTGGCCAGGGGGGTGAGTGCGACAGCTTCACCAGCTCTGGGTACCAAATCTGGTTCTCCCAGCGCGGCGCTATAAGGAGCACCGGGCGGCGCGTCTCCCGGATTTTCGCTATGACCTGGGGCAATATAGGGACGGTGTATTGATAAGCCTGGCCGTCGAAGGCGAATCGTAAGAATGGCCTGTGACGCGGCGTTATCTTGATTTGAAAATATGCAACTTTCAAATCTAGGGAGATTAGCCAGTCTCTCGGGCGAATATGCGCGAGGATCTGCTTGGTCGTGAGCATCTTGAACGATCTTCTCATAAGAGCTTTGTTCAGACGCCTCAGATCCAGAATCGGTCTGAGCGAGCCATCCCTTTTTGGCACGAGAAAATACCGACTGTAAGAGCCTGACTCGCTCATAGAATAGGGAGCCGGTTCTATAGCCCCTTTGCACAGCAGCGTGGCTATCTCTGCTCGAAGTAGATGTGCTACTTCCTCGCTCACTCTCGTCTCCGTACGCGCACAGAAGCGCGGAGGGCGGCGAGCGAACTGCAGAGTGTAGCCGTGCTTCACTGTTTTCAGCACCCATTCTGATACACCTGGAATGGCTTCCCACGCTCTCGCATGTGCCACACGGGATAGAACGGCCTCCGGGCTCGAAACGCCGCGCTTCGCGGGTTTGACGTCCTGTATAGGAGGGGCGGGCGCAGTGCGCGCGCTCTCTGTGCTGTGTGCCAGCCGATCGCTGGCTGGCCGCCCTACACACTGTATCTCTGCCGCTTCGAGCGGGGAGTGGCTTGTGTGTGGCCCTACACTCATCGCTCCGGCCACCCTGGGCGGAGAACAAATGGTGTGTGGCGCGGCGCGTAGCGCCTGAGGCATAATGTTCGCGAAAATGTGTGAGCGCGTTTGAGCGGGCACAACTCTTACGCGTGGAACATGACCGGTTAAGAGTGGCTGTGTGACAGCGCGTGTGGTGGTTAGGCGTGGACGCAAACAAGCGGACACGTGACCTAACTCTAGCACTCGAGCGGCCGGTGGCCGCTTTATGTGAGTGAGAGACACGGGGTTTATAGTGCTTGTGTGCAGGGGTGAACACAGAAAAGTGGGCACATTTACTGCATTTGAAACACCTACGGCGTGAGCCGTGCAACCAGAAATAATGCAACTTTTGTGATTTCTCTGGTTCGCCGTAAAAACGGCGGTTATTGACAGGCGAGAGGGCAGTTTTGCCGGCTCATTGGCTGTGTGAAATCCATCTGCAGCAGCCACAGTGGTGGGGGCTGACAGGAAAGAGAGTTTTGACGGTGGTCCGGCCGCGGCAGGACTTAAACGTCGTTTCTCGCCTCTGGCTAGGAGGACTTTGGAGGCTCGGACTTCAGCGCGATCCTAGGCCGGGGGCCCCGAGGGGGAGGCGGCTTACCATGGCTGGAAGAGCGCGATCTGGGGCGGCCGCTCGGTCTTCGCTGAGACGAAGGGGGCCGCGCTGGGCGCTGCGCGGAGCTCGGTGCTGGCTGGTCACGAGGACGGCGAGCAACGGAGCTTTTGCTAACGCCAGGGCGTCGAGGCAGGAAGAGGTTCATGGCCTGAGTCGTCTTCTGCACTTCAGAGAAACGATCGACGATCCCCTTGACCGCTGGTCCGAAGAGCCCAGACGGGGAGAGCGGGGCGTTTAGAAAGGACGCGCGCTCTGTTTCTCGCATATCCGCGAGCGTGAGCCAGAGGTGGCGCTCAGCTACCGTGAGGGAGGCCATAGAGCGTCCGAGGGCCTGTGCTGCGGTCTTGGTAGCGCGAAGGGCGAGATCCGTCGCGCTTCGCAAATCCGTGACCAACTCAGTGTCATAGCTTTTCTCGTCCAGGTCGCGGAGGAGATTAGCTTGGAGGATTTGCAGCACGGCCATAGAGTGCAGAGCAGATGCCGCTTGACGGGAGGCAGCGAAAGCGCGGCCGATCAGCGATGACGTCACTCTGCAGGCCTTAGACGGGAGGGCAGCCTTTGAGCGCCAACCAGAAGGCGGGCAAAGGTGCGCTGCGACCGCCTCTTCCACCGGAGGGATAGCATTGTAGCCTTTCTCAGCCGCGCCGTCAACTTGTGAGAGCGCCGAAGAAGCCTGAGACGAGACCCTCGCGGAGAATGGCGCGCTCCAGGACTTCGCGAGCTCCTCGTGAAGCTCTGGCAGAAAAGGTCCAGTCCTGGAGGTGGGCGCACAGCGGCGACTGTTTAGGAAGCATCCGTCAAGTCGATTCGGCGCTGCCACCTTGGGCGGGGCCCATTCGAGGCCTAGCTGCTCGACAGCCCGGGTGAGAAGGCGCAACAGTTCCGCGTCCTCACCCGCTCGAGAGCGTCCGGAGGCCCGGACTGAAGAGGTCGCGGAAGACCAGTCCTTGCTGTCGGAAGCCATGATGGAGCAGCTGTCGGCGCGTTCCGCGGCCGCATCCGCCTCATCCCCGGAGGCGGCAACAGATATGGCGGCCTGGGGTGGGGGCGGGGAAGGCGAGAGTGAAGCCGGCGGGAAGGGTTCCGGCGAGCTTCTCTCTGCGAACTCCGGAGTCCGCTGCGAGCGGCGCTTCTTTCTGCGCGGCTTAGCAGGGACTGGAGGGATGTCGTCATCGAACTGATTGAGTCGAGCCCGCAGGGTCGACATCGTCAGTTCCTCGCACTCCGGGCATCCGCCGGCGAGTAGTGCGGCGGCTGCGTGATCACGGCCCAGGCAGAGAGAGCAGATCACATGGCGGTCCCCGGAACTGAGCTGCGCGTGACACGAGCCGCAGGTGGAACGAGACATTTTGTATCAAACGCTCGGCTCTTTTGAGAAAGTGTGACGCAGCGGCGACAACACTTGAGCGTAAAAGGATATGGGCTGCCGGATAGCAGAGCAGGCACAGATGGCTGAAGGTGGCGCGATGCTGCCGGCTTCTTCAGGCGCTGTCCTCTGCTTGCTCGTCTGCACGATCACGGTGGCGGGTTCCAGATCCAGCGATGCGAAGGGCTTCGCTGAAGAAAAGAAAATCGAATACGCAGCCCGTGAGCCCCGCTTATATACATGTGGCCACGCCCCACCTGTAGGCAAATGAAGCCTGGTGGGCGCGAAGCGCCCTCATTGGTCGCCACGTCACGCGGGCTCACCGATAGGCTGCTGCAGTTGCCAGCAGAGCAGCCAATAGCACGCTGGAATAGCCTGCTATGGTCTGCCAGGCTGCCGCACTGCGTTGACAATTTTACAAAATTAAGGATAATTTTGTTTTTTTCAGAAATCTCGACGAAAGAATACTTTCCCCGATGCGTAAGGAAACTTACGCAATACGAGAGAACCTCTTGTAAGAGAACCGTAGCTCTATATCTGTATAGTTATTGCTGTGGTGTGAACTCTGCTTTTCTTTAATATTGAGAATGATTTTGAGAACTATATCTTTATCGTTATCATTATAGTTGTCATGAACAGGCCTTTAGACATTATCACAAAAGGCTGTTAAATGGATAAAACTTGCCTCATTAAGTACTAAATACTGTTTTATTTGAGTTATGCTGGCAAATTCATATTTTGTGAAGTTGAGCAGATTTCCCCAACCACAGTCAAAAACTCAAATTCACCAAAAGGCAATGGTTGTGGGACTCTATAGAAATTGTAAAAATATTTAATTTTGTCTTTTAGTCTCTAACTCAAAGACCAAATTGGTGATCACCTAAACACTGGATTGTGGAGTTTTGAGGATTTACCATTCCAGATACACACTTTATTGGATTATCACTGTGGATTGTACATACACCGGTGGACACATTCACATTGGGACTTTCAACACACTAGGGCTGAATCCGAAATTGCCCCATAAACCCTCATTCACTATTGCCTACGTTAGTCCACTAATCAAGTTAGGCCAAGAAGGTTTGTCTGTAAGGATACTGTCTAAACGCACAGTTACCTGACAAATATTTTTAAAGTAAACCTGACTCTCCATTTTCTTACACCCCAGATAGGGGATTTCATCATTTATTTTATTTTCATTCCTATTATAACTGTTTATACTATATTTATTTTTATTTTTTATTTTATTCACTTATGATTATTTTAACTTAGTTTCTGTGTAAAGCACTTTGAATTGCCACTGTGTATTAAATGTGCTATACAAATAAACTTGCCTTGACTTGCCTTGCCTACAGTCCACTTGAAGGAGTGTCTCATCTTTTTAAACACTCCCAACATCACACAGTTTAATCTGACCCCAATTTTAACTTTTGTAACTCAGTGTATTGGGCTGAGTGTTACAACTGTTCCACCATCTGACGAATGTGTGAGGAAACACACCGGCCACCAGACTGAGTGTTGTGCTCTGGCATGGCACTTTATCATCCGCTGGAGCCTGTCATGTATTTTTGTCAGAATCTCTTTCTGCAATGTCTCTGGAATGACACCTGTCATCTTCAACCGCATGTCATCGGGTACAGTCAGTTCTGCTCTCACATGCCAATATGGCATCAGCTCTTTGCTCACTGTGTGTTTTTCTGGCCATCCAGCAAGACAGTGTTCTTCACCTTTTTGTGTTTCTCTCCTTCTTGAGCTTGCTTTATCTGCTCCAATCTGCTGTCTGTTACCGGGAAGGAAGACTCCATCGCATCCACAAAGACATTGAGATCTCTGTCTAGCTGTAAGTCAGCCCGTGAAGGACACACATCCAGAAGCACGTGTGAAAGTGTGTGTCTGCTGTGATTACACTTTTCCCTGGAACATGTTGGATGTTAAAACTGAATTTCCTGTGATTTAACCTGAATAGAATATGATGCTTGATCTCTTTAACTGTTTTTTACACTTTTTTTCCTCTAATGAGGCTTGAGATCACTTTTTTCTTGCTTAAGCAAGATTCAATAAAGACACAATTGAAGATCACTTTGCTCCCTGTTTGTGACTATGGTCTATTTCTTTGTTGTGATCTGCTAATGCTCTTGGCAGATCATCACACAATGTAACACTGTTTGCTGCTCTTGACTGTTTCATTTTGCATACTTTTTTGTATAGCTTTAGCTAATCTTAGCTCTGGATCCAATTGTAAGTGCTCCGACAGTCCCATGTCTCTGATTCCCACAACTATCGGTCTTGGATTAATTCCGTTTTTAACGTTCTGCCAGTTTGTGAACTGCTGTTATAAAATGCTCTGCAGTTTCACCATCATTTTGGAATCTACGATTATAACTGGCATTAAGCCGACACAGTGCTGTCTAAATGCTTCCACCACAGTCATATCTGTTTCTCTCTGACTCGCTCAGCGGTAATAGTGCAAAGATACCGTCGGCATCGTCTCCCATGGCATATAACAAAGAGCCGATTTGGTATTCCTCCGGTTTTCCACTCAGTCCTGATGCTAGACGAAAGGGCTCGAACCGTCTGATTCATCTTGGTAATCCGCTGAATTGAAGTCAAACTGCTCCGGATGGGATGTCTGTACGGCTGCAACAGCCATGCTTCAGTTTCTCTCCTGCACGTGGTTCTGTGTAACCTATTCTTAAGGTTCACTTCTGACACCACATTATATATCTTATTATATCTTTCAAAAAAGCATGCAGTACACGGTCATGTCTCACTTACATGCGGAACGTCTTTTCTTTGTTTACGTCACTGTAATGAAGTCCCTATCCTTACACAAACCACAAGACTTCTGGAACAATGTCCTCTGGACAGACGAGACCAAAGTGGAGATGTTTGGCCA
Source organism: Gobio occitaniae (assembly GCA_033150135.1). Lineage (NCBI taxonomy): Eukaryota > Metazoa > Chordata > Actinopteri > Cypriniformes > Gobionidae > Gobio > Gobio occitaniae. Next base: position 191,329 of record JARQWZ010002640.1, read on the forward strand.
TAATGCACAGCACCACTTTTGGTGAAAACCAAACACAGCATATCAGCACAAACACCTCATGCCAACTGTCCATCAGCTGATGGAGGGGTGATGGTTTGGGCTTGTTTTGCAGGCATCTTGCAGTCGTTGAGTCGACCATGAACTCCTCTGTATACCAAAGTATTCTAGAGTCAAGTCTGAGGCCATCTGTCCCACAGCTAAAGCTTGGCCGAAATTGGGTCATGAAACAGGACAATGATCTCAATTTTATATTTATATTTAAACCATTCAAAAGTGTGCCCTTTCTTTTTCACAGGACTGTATATCAGCTGCTTGCCAATCTTTGCACAAAGTCGTTTCACAGAGGCTTAGTAACTTAACCTGCAGGTAATCATTAAAGTGAAAATATTTGAACACACTTTCTATTTAATCATCAATACAAGGCCTATTACAACAGAACAACACCAACAGAAACTCAGAAATCCAGTCTGTCTTCAGAAGCTCCACCCTCTTACAAAACCAGGAAATGACTAGTCATTATTTCTAACTTTCATTTTTACTGAAAGCTGAATCGAGTCAGTGTTGTGAAGAACAGAGGACACTTTATATTAGGATACTTGTGTATTTCTGAATTAACCCAGATTAGATTTTGATTGTAATGGTTATTTACTTTTCAAACCAAAGACCAGAAAGTGAAACTAAACTGTAGATCATTGGATATTTTACAAGACGAGGAAATGGATTCAAAATCTGCAGAAGAGCTTTATTGTCCTATTTGCTGTGAAATCTTCAAGATTCCTGTTTTATTATCCTGTAGTCACAGTATTTGTAAAGAGTGTCTACAACAGTTCTGGAAAACTAAGGAAACTCAGGAGTGTCCCGTCTGCAGGAGATTGTCAAAACATGATCCTCCAGTTAATCTTGCGTTAAAAAACTTGTGTGAGTTGTTCCTAAAGGAGAGAAATGAGAGGCGTTCATCAGAGTCTGGGGAGATCTGCAGTTTACACAGTGAGAAACTCAAACTCTTCTGTCTGGAGGACAAACAGCCTGTGTGTTTAGTGTGCAGAGACTCAGAGAAACACACCAAACACACATTCAGACCCATCAGTGAAGTGGTTTCATCTTACAAGGTAAGACAAATGTCTCTCATCTCATGTGCTAAATACAGTGATAAACATTTTTTGCTCTGACTAAATCTCCATGACTTACTACTGATATAAAACTCTGCACTGCTTCGACCGCTCGGATGTTCAAATCTTCTTGAATGTAACAGCATTGGCACAAAATATGTTTTGAAAACAATAGAAATGTCATGAGTTATTCATATTTTTTCATTGATAATATGTTATTTATAACAAGACACACCAAAAAGTGATAGTAGTATCTTTTACAACTGCATGGATATAATAATTAAGAATCGGCTGTTGCAAATCCCACATTTGTTTGGTGAAAACAAGATTTCTTGATGTTCGACCTTTCCAAATTATATAAAAAATTGTCCTGAGAATGACCCATTCAACATATAAATAATAGAACACGAAAAACATCCACACACACAATGTTTAAACCTCTTATAGCTTCACAAGTTTCACAGATTTTCATCTTAACCTGTAGGAGGAATTTAATACAGCGCTGACGTCCTTACAAAACAAGCTCAAACATGGAGAAGAAATGAAAGGAGAGTGTGATAAAACAATCCAACACATCGAGGTGAGGATGTGTAAAGAGTTAAACACTCATCATTCACACACACAGTTTATTATTGACATTAGTGGAGTGTGTGTTCACACAGAGCTGACTGAAGTGAATGTGATGTGATTTCAGTCTCAAGCTGAGCACACAGAGCGTCAGATTAAAGAAGAGTTTGAGAAGCTTCATCAGTTTCTCAGAGACGAAGAAGAAGCTACAATCACTGCACTGAGGGAGGAAGAGGAGCAGAAGAAGCAGATGATGAAGGAGAAGCTGGAGGAGATGAACACACACATCTCAGCTCTTTCACACACAATCAGAGACATGGAGGAGATGATGAAAGCCAATGACGTCTCGTTTCTAAAGGTGACCAATCAATCTGGCTTCATTCTTTGAGCAGAAAACAACTTGAGACTCACTGACAATGAGAGTGTTTGATAAGATATTAACATGTTTTCAAACTCTATATTTTCCAGAACTTTAGCGTCTCAATGGAAAGGTGAGTGAGCTGCTCGTATCTCTTCTCTCAGTGGATCTGAACTCAAATTCACTGCAGTTCTGACTCCTGAATGTTCCTCCAGAGTCCAGATCTCACAGCCGGATCCACGGATGAGTTCTGGAGCTTTGATTGATGTGTCCCGTTACCTGGGTAACCTGCCGTTCAGAGTCTGGAAGAAGATGCTGGAAACTGTCCAACACAGTGAGTCTCAGCAGATCTGACACCAGCGCAAAACATCCTTCAGATAGAAACACACACAACATTAACATCTGAGAGAAATATATTTAATAATCACTTGAATTTGTGAGTGAATCTGAACTGGATTTCAGAAGATCATCAGATCATACAGTGAACTCATAATGACTACAGAAGTCTGTTCCTCATGGTCTCTGCTTATGTATTAGGATACAATAGTGTTTATTACTGAAATCCTATTAAACTTAATATTATTATTATTATTTTTCTTACTCTAAATTTCTGACTCTAATTCACACCGGACGCGATTTTGCGCGAGTGATTTACATGTTAAGTCAATGCAAAGACGCGAAAAGACATTCTGCGGTGCGATTCGCACGAATGAGGCGGCGAGAATTGAGCTTTTGACGCGTGATTCGTGTCATTCTGAACTTTGGCGGATGTTCGCTCCGCGTTAGCCAATCAGGAGCTTGCTCTAGTAGTGACAACAATGAGGAGCAAATCTGTATATTAAAGAATTAGTTCACTTTTAAATAAACTTTTGCTGATTATTTCCTCACCCCCATGTCATCCAAGATGTCCATGTCTTTCTTTCTGCAGTCGAAAAGAAATTAAGCTTTTGGATGAAAACAGTCCAGGGGTTTCCTCCATATAATGGACTTCAATGGGCTCCAAACGGTTCAAGGTTCAAATGACAGTTTCAGTGCAGCTTCAAAGGGCTTTAAACAACACCAGACGATGAATAAAGAGGGTCTTATCTAGCGAAACCATCAGTTTCTGCGAGAAACCCAGCAGTATTTATGCTATTATATTAGCTCTTAACAGACGAACGTGATCATCTCTGAGTTCCGTCATTACTTCCGCTAAGTGAGGTCAAATACGATCGTGGTCATAGATATATCGATTGTAGATGCCTCATTCTACTGATCTGTGCAGGCGCTAATGAGGCATCTACGTATACATCTATGACCACGATTGTATTTGACCTCACTTTGCGGAAGTTATGGCTGAGCTCAGAGACGATCACGTTCGTCTGTTAAGAGGTAAAATGATAGCATAAATACTGCTGGGTTTCTCGCAGAAACGCCAGATCACATGTTCAAATAGGTGCTCTCTTTATAAATAAACCACAGATTTGAGCTTTAAAAAAAACTACATTATCGCCTGAAAAAGTCTTAAAACTAAATTGTCACACGTTAACAGTAGATTTCAACAAAAAAAGACGTGTAAACACAGCCCATGTCAGCCATTTCTCAACGAGACGAGCCGCTGGCTGAAGCCCATGAGGCGAATTCACGTCTGTTGTGAAGTGAATGTCACGTGAATGAAGCGAGTAAACTCAAAATGTTCAAGCGTCCAACTTTGCGTGAATTATTCGAGTCATTCGTGTCCAGTATCAGACCTTCAGACGGTTCTTGCTCGAGTTGCTATATCTTTTCTAACTGATCGGACTTACGCTTTTCCTGAAAATGCTGATTAAAACTCGGAAAAACTCCCATAGACTTTCATTGACGGAATGTTCAGATTTTCAAACTGTCCAACTGTCAAAAATTCAAATCTAAACACTGAAGCCCAGACTCACTCAAACTGACATTCAATGAACTAAACCATAGAGACTCATTAAACTCTCTATCTCTATCTATCTATCTATCTATCTATCTATCTATCTATCTATCTATCTATCTATCTATCTATCTATCTATCTATCTATCTATCTATCTATCATAGCAACCACCCAGAACACTGTAGCAACCACCCAGAATACCCTAGCAACCACAGAACATCCTAGCAACTGCATAGCAACCACCCAGAACACCATAGCTACCACACCAAGTGTACCTTAGCAACCACATAGCAAGACCGTAGCAACCACTCAGAATACCCTAGCAACCGCATAGCAACACCCTAGCAACCACCCTGAGTACCCTAGCAACCACATAGCAAGACCTTAGCAACCACTCAAGTATCCTAGCAACCACATAGCAAGACCCTAGCAACCACTCAGAGTACCCTAGCAACCACATAGCAACCACCCCAAATACCTTAGCAACCGCATAGCAACCACCCTAGCAACCACACACACCCCAAGTACCTTAACAACCGCATAGCAACCACCCAAGCAACCACATAGCAAGACCTTATCAACCACCCTGAGTACCTTAGCAACTGCATAGCAACCGCACAGCAACCACATAGCAGGTCTAAACTACTAACTAAAACTCAAACTATTTCAAACTTTAAACTTTTCAAACTATTTCAAACTTTAAACTATTTCAAACTTTTTCAAACTTTCTGGTCTGTCTTTTTTTCAAGCCAACTTAAAGTTTGTCTCGACAAACTTTTTAATCTAGTTGAATACTGATATTAAACCTGAAGCCTCAATCCATTCTGACAGAAACTGAGAGACCATTGTTATGATTTATGATCTCTTTCAACAAAGTCTTTATATGTGTTTTATATTTACATTTCTGATCATATTTCCTCCTGTAATCTGATGTTCTTCTCTTTGCAGCTCCGTTGACTCTAGATCCAAACACAGCAGATCCTGGGCTCACACTCTCGTCTGATCTGACCAGTGTGTCGTTCAGTCGTGTAGATAAAACACTTCCTGATAATCCAGAGAGGTTTGACAGGTATGCATGTGTCCTGGGATCTGAGGGCTTTAACTCAGGAACACACTGCTGGGATGTGGAGGTTGGAGACAATACAGGCTGGAGTCTTGGAATAACCACAGCATCAAACCAAAGGAAGGGAGGGGTTTTCTTTAAGTCTAATGTCTGGTGTGTGGATTACATGGACAGCGAATACGGCTCAAAATCCCCAGATCAACCCGTCACTGTCTTTCCTGTTAAAGTGAAGCTTCAGCGTGTGAGAGTTCAGCTGGACTATGACAGAGGAACAGTGTCATTCTCTGATCCTGTCACTAACACACATTTACTCACATTCAGGACGTCCTTCACAGAGACTGTGTTTCCATTCTTATATAATTACTGCACAACTTCCCCTCTGAGGATCTTACCAGTTAAACTGATCATTACAGCAGAAAATCACAGTTAAATCTGCTTCTGCTTCCAGATTAATTCAGTTTTGCAAATTATGCTTCAATAACACTCTAATCAAAGTGTCTTATTCAATCAATTTTGGCACAAGTGTGTATTTTTGTTGGTATTTTCTCATTTCCTTTGATAAATATGTTCTACACTGGATACAGAAAAGAGTTACACTCATGAACTTAAAGGGCATATTGCAGGTTAATTTCTTTTTTTCAAAATGAATATAACCTTGTATGAAAATACCATATGAAAAATTAATGCAGGATTTAAAATGTTTTAAAAAGACATAAGGGCACAAATTAAGTAGATAAAGTGATTAGTTCATCAGAACAAATGTAGTTAAAAAGGATAGAACAGAATCTGGAAAGATCTTTAGATTTTAGCAAAAGTGTACAGCATTTCGCTGTGATTTTTTGCATTATAACATCGATGTAAAATGCCCAAATCTGCACAGAAACGTCCAAATTCTGTTAGCAAAGCAGCAAACATGAGTACGAAGATGGAATGATCCACGAACTGGGGAACGAAGAAGAATTTCCCCCACTTCCCATAACACCCAGTAAGCCTCCACTTTCACTAAAGGACGCTGTCAGCTGGACGCAGGAGATGTGGAGAGCACAAGAAAAAATGCCCACCTCTGAATTCACGTGGAAAGGGCGATTGGAACCGTCTGCAACAAGTGCACTATTTTGTCAGATAAAGTACCGATTCACATGGTGTTGCCAAGCAAGGACGAAGACATGACATTCCTCGATAAGATTGTGTCTGTATGTTGTGTCTGACAAACATGAGCCCTAGTGTTGTGCTGAAATAAATGTGCATTAAATACAGCCATAAGTGTCTGTTGCATCCATACCCACAATCTTCACAATAAATATACTTCAATTAAATGCATGTGTCTTATAAACAAGACGCAATAACAGTATAATCTGCAAAAGCAAGAAGTGTCGCACAATCAGATGTGTTTCGGTGTTTATTTGCAAATAGTGCAACCTGAGAACACAGAACGGTGCAGTTGAAATGCTTCAAGGTAAAAGGTTAACGTTACATCGGCTTCATGATCTGCAGCTCCTGAACCCATCCATTTGTGAACTGCACATTTCATGTGGATCCAAACCGTTAATAGTTCTGATTTTGTCCATATACTGGTCCCTGGCTTCCCTGTTTAACGCATCCCGGTAAATTCCACATCATTTTCGGGATTTTAATATAGTTTTTCTTTCTCCCAACTCTTTTGCTTCTCCCCTGTTTACATTCGCGAGGCCATAAACATGGCCGCCACGTCCCAGAATGCAACGCGGCACCCAAGCCCTATTTCCGCATTATCACAAAACAACATCATAAAACTGGAAATAAAATTTAAACGGCGGAAAGACGTCAATATAACTGCTTGTAAACTTAACAATGTTATGTAATGTTAACGTTAGCATCACATTTACCCAGAGGTGGACAAAGTACAAAAAACTGGAAAAAAAATAAAAAAAACATTAGCCTATTAATTTCTACAACATCAATGTCCACAAAACAGTGTTTTAGTAATTCCTTTTTATACTTTTACAACCGGTAGCCTATAAGTTAATATGTGACTTCACCTAATCATTATCATCACACTGACTAACTCATGTGAAATCCGTCCCAGATCAGGTTCATGGTGTAAGTATTAAAGCTCACCTGCAGGAGTTCAGACGGTCAGAATCCAGAAGTCTGTCAAACACTTTCGCTTTGAGACTCACCTGAGATTCTAGAGAGTACCACGTGACCGCTGCAGCTCACGCCAGAGCCGTTGAAACAACATTAAAAAGTACACTAGTTAAAAACCTGTAATATTGAGTTAAAACATATAGGCTATAAAACACTAACACATTCTCACCTGTGAAAGGTTATCCCTTTTCTTCGGGAATTTAAATAGCCGGGTTTTAAGGAGTTTTACAGAGGCTGCGCAGTGTTTTTCTTTTATGCAAGTGATGACAGCGTCTGAAGTGTTGACCGTTCCAAAATGGCGGCGCGTCGACGTACCTGAAGCGGTCAAATGAGGATTCTACGTATATACATCTATGCATGAACAGCACAACGTCACGTGTTGACATCTCAAGATTCCGGTAAATACGGCGTGGTGAAGTGAACGCATGTATGTAGAGTATTTAGAGATTTTTTTTTTTTAAATACAATATTTCAAAGATTATACACAAAACAAACGTGAGACAAAAAAAAGAAAAACGACAAGATATACTAATAACAAAACTAATAACACAGTTTTTTTACATACCCATAAGACACGATACAAATGTTCATACGTTATAAATCAAAATAGCATAAATTAATAACAACCTCCTGTTTAATTAAAGCAGCTGGAAGAAGAAGTCACGTGACGAGCCGCAGTCACGTGACCGTCCGCAGAAACGGGAAGTTCGTGATTCCCTCTGAGTGCAGCTGTTCAAACTTTATTCTTCCATGAAGACACACCGCGCGAGGATCGCCAGAAGAGAAAACTCAATCGTTATCGGTGTCTCATCATCCGGTAAGTGTGCAGATCTCGTGTTTACACTGGTGTTTGACACGAATACCCGCTTTAATCTGATCAACTCCCGATGGAAACTTGCTCCTGATGCTTTTAATGAGGTTTTATGCTTTCGGGAAAACGAAAATGAAACTTTATTGTGGTGTGGAGAGAGTGTAAAGTAACTCGGACCCGATATAAATGATACAGTATAATCAGAGGGGTTTTAAAAACTGTCCTGGTTTAAATATAAAGCAGCTGAATTCCTCCAGAAAGAGGAACTGAAGCCCTGATTTGCATTTTCTATCTGAACCTGTGATGAAGCACGTGATGAGGAGATCACATGACCCTCATGTCACCTCTAAGGTCAAACATGAACTGGATGACCGGTGTGGCCCAAATGTGGCCCAGTTCATTTTCAAGATAATAGACCGATCAGGCATAACATTATGATCAAATGTGGGGATATAGTGGGATATATTAGGCAGCAAGTGAACATTTTGTCCTCAGAGTTGATGTGTTAGAAGCAGGAAAAATGGGCAAGCGTGAGGATTTGAGCGAGTTTGACGAGGGCCAGATTGTGATGGCTAGACGACTGAGTCACTCACTCACTCATTCACTCATTCATTCATTCATTCATTCATTCATCCATTTTTTCATTCATTCATTCATCCATCCATTCACTCACCCACTCACTCACTCACCCACTCACTCACCCACTCACTCACTCACCCACTCACTCACTCACCCACTCACTCAC
>JARQWZ010002640.1:202500-207500 GCA_033150135.1 Gobio occitaniae
ACTCACCCACTCACTCACCCACTCACTCACTCACTCACTCACCCACTCACTCATTCACTCACCCACTCACTCACTCACCCACTCACTCACTCATTCACTCACTCACTCACTCACTCACTCACCCACTCACTCACTCACTCATTCACTCACTCACTCACTCACTCACTCACTCACTCACTCACCCACTCACTCACCCACTCACTCACTCACTCACTCACCCACTCACTCACTCACTCACTCACTCACTCACCCACTCACTCACTCACTCACTCACTCACTCACTCACTCACTCACTCACCCACTCACTCACCCACTCACTCACTCACTCACTCACCCACTCACTCATTCACTCACTCACCCACTCACTCACTCACTCACTCACTCACTCACTCACTCACCCACTCACTCATTCACTCACTCACTCACTCACTCACTCACCCACTCACTCATTCACTCACTCACTCACTCACTCACTCACTCACTCACCCACTCACTCACTCATTCATTCACTCACTCACTCACCCACTCACTCACCCACTCACTCACTCACTCACCCACTCACTCACTCACTCACTCACTCACTCACCCACTCACTCACTCACTCACTCACTCACTCACTCACTCACCCACTCACTCACTCAAGATTCAAGATTCAAGATTCAAGATTCAAATAGCTTTATTGGCATGGTGAAAGAAATCTTTACATTGCCAAAGCATTCATAACACTATACGATAAAAATGAATAAAAATAAAATAGAAATGACATGAAAATAAACAGCAATAAAAAAGTCTAATCTTCTAATATTTCCACAGTTGGTAGCTGTGTCCTGCTGGAGGCTCTTTTGTCGTGGCAGGACCTCACGTATCGGGCAGCCAGGTGTGCGTTCGCTGGGCTTTCTCCTAGCAGGAGTGGGAGTTTGTCCATGTTTGATTTTTGAAGGAAGTCTGTCTGGTGGGTTGTGAAAAGGGGATAGAAAGTGTCTCTAATATTTTTATAATTGGGGCAGAATGTCAAGAAGTGTAGCTCTGTTTCCAGCTGATTCTCTGTGCAGTGAGGACACAGTCGCTCCTCCTTGGGCAGCCAGGTCTGTCTGTGTCTGCCTGTCTCTCTGCTCAGACTGTCTGTCTGCCAGGTCTGTCTGTGTCTGCCTGTCTCTCTGCTCAGACTGTCTGTCTGCCAGGTCTGTCTGTGTCTGCCTGTCTCTATGCTCAGACTGTGTTCACTGAGTCTATACATGCTCAGGACTTTCCTCAGTTTAGGGTCACTCACTTTACTCAGGTATCCTGCCAATTCATAATTTCTGTTCAGGGCCAAATAGCATTCCAGTTTACTCTGTTTGTCTGTTGCGTCTGTCCAATGTTTGAGGTATTTTTCTTTTTGTGTTTGAATGATTTGGTTTGGTCTGGCTGTGTTTTTATTGTCTGTTTGTGACGTCAGCTCTAAGACCAATCGGCCGAGGGCGTTGTTCTCTGGCTTCAGCTGTTGGTAGGTCAGGGCTTTGTGATGGAGGGTCTGTTCATCGCTATTTTTTAAGTGGGCATGGAATTTAATGGCTCTTTTTTGAATGGTTATCACAAGGGGGTATAGTCCTAATTCTGCTCTACAGGCATTATTTGGGGTTTTGCGCTGAACTCGCAGCAAGATTTTGCACAGCTCGGTCTGCAGAGTCTCTATTGGGTGTTTGTCCCATGTGGAGAACTCTTGGTCTGTGAGTCTCTATTGGGTGTTTGTCCCATGTGGAGAACTCTTGGTCTGTGAGTCTCTATTGGGTGTTTGTCCCATGTGGAGAACTCTTGGTCTGTGAGTGGACCCCAGACTTCACTCCCGTACAGCGCGATGGGCTCTATTACGGTTTTCATTATTTTTAGCCAGATTCTGATAGGGATGTCAATTTGAATATTTCTCTTAATTGCATAAAAAGCTCTCCGTGCCTTTTCTCTCAAGTCTTTAACCGCTTTTTTAAAATTTCCTGTGTTGCTAATATTTATGCCAAGGTAAGTGTAATCCTGTGTGTGTTCGAGGGGCATGTGGCCTAATTTAAAACTATGATGTTGGTCTTGGCGTCTGGGTCTTTTTTGGAAAATCATTATTTTAGTCTTTTTGGGGTTAACTGACAGAGCCCATGACTGACAGAAGTTGTTTAGGAGGTCTAGATGCTGCTGCAGACCCTCTTTAGTGGGAGACAGCAGCACCAGATCATCAGCAAACAGAAGGCACTTGACCTCAGTGTCCAGTAGAGTAAGGCCAGGGGCCGCAGACTGATCCAGGGCCTGCGCTAGCTCATTTATGTAGATATTGAACAGCGCCGGACTTAAACTGCAGCCCTGTCTCACTCCACGACTCTGAGAGAGGAATTCTGTGTGTTTGTTACCAATTTTAACTGCAAATTTGTTGTTGGTGTACATTGATTTGATTATGTCATATGTTTTTCCTCCGATGCCGCACTGGATTAATTGAAGAAAAAGGCCTTCGTGCCAAATGGAGTCAAAAGCTTTGTTGAAGTCAACAAAACATGAGAAAATTTTACTTTTGTTTTGGTTGATTTGCTTGTCGATTAAGGTATGGAGAGTGTATATATGGTCTGATGTGCGATATTTTGGTTGGAAGCCAATTTGAGATTTGCTCAGAACATTTCTGTCTCTGAGAAAATGGGCTAGTCTGCCGTTTAGGATGTTGCAGAAGAGTTTGCCTAGGTTGCTGTTTACACATATACCACGGTAGCTACCAGGGTCAAATCTGTCTCCGTTTTTATGTATTGGTGTAATAAGACCTTTGTTCCAAATGTTGGGAAATATACCTAAACTCAGGATGAAGTTGAAGAGCTTGAGAATGGCTAATTTGAATTTGTGGTCTGTGTATTTAATCATTTCATTTAGGATGCCATCGACACCACAGGCTTTTTGCGATTTGAGGGTTTGTATTTTGTCTAATAGTTCGGCTAGTGTTATTGGAGAGTCTAAGGGGTTCTGGTAGTCTTTGATGGTTGATTCTAAAACCTTTAGTTTGTCAGACAGGGCATTTTGTTCCTGAGTTTTGTTGACATTACTAAAAAGGTTGGAGAAGTGGTTTATCCAAACATCTCCATTCTGAATGGCTAGTTCTTGATGGGAAGATTTGTTTAGTGTGTTCCAATGTTTCCAGAAGTGGTTGGATTCTAAGGATTCTTCAATTTCCCTGAGTTGAATTTTTGTGCTTTGTTCTTTTTTCTTTCTTAAAGTATTTCTATATTGTTTAAGTTTTTCGTGATAGAGGTGACGGATGTTCTCGTTGTCAGCATCTCTGTGTTTCTGATTGGATAGGATTCTTAATTCTTTCCTAAGTTTTTTGCAGTCATTGTCAAACCATTTCTCAGTGGCATGTGGTCTTTTTGGTTTTCTTTTGATGGGTTTTAGGTTGGATAATGTTGCTGATACCTCAAATATTCTGTTCAGCTTGTCTACTGCTAGGTTTGTACCTTCACTATTGTGTGGGAAAGGAGTGGCAAGGAATTGATCTAATAGGACTTGTATTTTCGGTTGACTAATTGTACTTAGATATGTATCTTTACTGTTTTGTTTCCATCTATACGTGTTCCTAAATGAGTGGAGCTGGGTTTGTTTAGATGCTTCTTGGTTGGGCATTGCTCTGTTTAAGTAGAGGGTTATTTTACTGTGGTCTGATAGTGGGCTTAGTGGGCTGACTGTGAATGCTCTGAGGGAGTTTGGGTTAAGGTCTGTCAGAAAATAGTCGACTGTACTGCTACCGAGAGATGAGCTGTAGGTGTATCTACCGTAGGAATCTCCTCGAAGCCTGCCGTTGACGAGGAACAGACCTAGTGTGCGACACAGATGAAGAAGATGCGTTCCGCTTTTGTTTGTTGTTTTGTCATAATTGTGTCTCTGTGTGTGTATAGGTGTGTGGAGGACGTCTCCTCCAGGCAGGTGTTTGTCCCCCTGAGAGTTGAGTGTGTCCAGTTCTTCACCTGTTCTGGCATTCAGGTCTCCACAGAGCAGCTTCCCTGTGACTGGAAGTAATTAATGTCTTCTTCAAGAATGGAGAAACTGTTTTCATTAAAATAGAGAGACTCTGCTGGAGGGATATAAGTGGCACACAGAAAGATGCTTTTCTCTGTTGCGGTGACTGCCTTATTAATTTCTAACCAGGTGTAGAATTGTCCTGTTTTAGCTACTTTGATGGCATGGGCAAGGTTTGATCTGTACCAAATAAGCATGCCTCCAGAGTCTCTTCCTTGTGTCACTCCAGGCAGTTTAATGGATGGGATGATGAGTTCTCTGTAGCCTTTGGGGCAGCCGGTGGGTCCATCTCCTCGGCTCCATGTCTCCTGCAGGATGATGATGTCTGAATTTTTGATTTCTGAGTTGAAATCTGGGTTTCTGCTCTTGAGGCCAAAGGTAGATGATCTCAGGCCTTAAATGTTCCAACATGCTATGATAAATGCGTTGTTGTCCATGGGGTCTTAGTGTTGGTGATAAGTTTTGACCTATGACAGTAGGTGTGAGCAGATGAGGTTGAGCATCTGGCGGATGTCTCTTAGCTCTGTTGATGTGGCTTGCCCTGGTGCTGTTGTGGATGTTCTGCTCACTATCTGAGCGTAGCTGTGTCTGCCCGGGGCCTGTGGGATAGGAGGAGGGCAGGGGGTCGGCAGGAGGGGCTTTGGCCTGGCTTGATGTGCTGGATATGAGGGTGTGAAGGCTGGGAGGAGATGCTCAGGTGCTGGCTGAGATGGTGCAAGTGCTGTTGTCTTCTCTCTGGGGGTATACTGGGCTTTCTTAGAGGTCTGGGTGAAGGTTGTTGGACTCTGTTGTGGTTCCGACTCAGGGCCACATCTTTTAGGGTCCTGGCGAAGACAGGAACAGCTGTCTTGTACAGATGGACATGGTCGTAGAGGCATGTGGGGTCCCGGGTAGGGTGGTGTGCCAGGTGCACATTGGGTTTAAGTGCACAGGTGCGGGAGAGGTGGGCATTCACCCGCTGGATAGTGTCAGGGTGGAAGTCTTTT
>JARQWZ010002641.1:0-214114 GCA_033150135.1 Gobio occitaniae
ACAAATTGCACCGTGTTGATGTAAATGTCCATGCCAAGGGAATCTGTGGGTCCCATAGGGTCAATAGCTGACCTAAGCTGCTCCATCTGCTCAGGATTCAGAGGGCTTTGCAGTATTGGAACAGTCACCCCAGTGTGTCCATTGTCTTGACGGGTGATGTCCCTCCTCCCAGTCAATAACAGGAACAAGATACTCCTGAAATATAAAGACAAATAATAAACTTCACTCATAACACTACTGGTTCATTTCAGTAAATTGTTAGAGCATTTGTATTGTTTTTATACATAATGGGAAGTCATTCAAGAGAAATACAATGCAGAACATTTCCAAATAACATGGCCATGCAGTACCTCTGCATTGTCTGGATCTGCAATGGGATTTTGCATTTGGCCAACATCTCACAGCTGGTTTGGTGTCAGGTTTTGCTCTGTCCGGATTGGGTGGTGTTCCCATCCCTCACGAAAGTTGTCCAGATTGTTTTGCAGAAGAGGCAAGAACACATAATGACATGCAAAATGTGTGTGGTGTTACTGAGGTCCAGATAGCCTTAATTTTCCAATGTGTGAAGTGCGTGGTAAAACACGTTGGTCACTGCCATCCACACGTCTCGCCACAGCCTCTAAATCCTGAGTTTTGAAATTAAAATAGATAATTAGATTATATGAAATTACATGTGATAACCAAATGTCTTCATGGGCTGCATTACCAATTAAGTAATTCATTGCATTTTTGTGCAATAAAAACATAACCTTCACACAAATTGCAAAACAATTTCAACAAATGTTGATAAATGCTGGGGTGCGATAAAGTTATTCTTTAAATGTCATGCAGCTACTTAGTCGATCGACCACTTACCTGACAACCCATCTTGTGAGCGTCGGTCGGTTCCGCCCGCCCCTCCCCAGCGCTGTGACACCGGCAACGGTAAATGGCAGCGTGACCAGCCCACCCATCCGAGAAGTGTCAGCTCTTATTTTGAAAAGGGTATATTGAGGGGGCATGACATCACATTGAAGCAATACCCCTGATTGGCTGACTACACGTGTGGATCGTAGTCACACAACTCTGCGGAAAGATAGTGCCAAAAAGATCTGTAGGCGTGTGCAGAGGGATCTGTGAATGCCCTGTGATCTGCAAACACAGATTCAACACTTGCATGCTGAGCTTTGCACAGAATGTGTAAGAATGTCTTTTTACAGCTGTTTGAAAATACAAGTTAGGCTTTTTTTTTTTGTGCAAATTGTGAGAAGGGCATTTGTAGATTTTTTTATGGAAAAAACTAAATTCTGAAAACAAATGCAACACAATATACAATCAAATAATGACCCTCATGCGCAGACAAATCACTTTGGATTCATTCAAATTCTGGTTGTCAAGTCGTTGATTTCTATTTGTGAATCATAAAGAGTTGGTTTGCGGATTTTAAATCTATTTGAGGATTGCATTTTATATTTGTATGTCATGAAGAGATGTAGATCCTGTTTTACATTTGCGGATCTTGAGGAGTTTGTTTGCAGATTTGGAATCTATTTACAGATTGTGTTTTACATTTGCAGATTATGAGGAGTTTGTTTGCAGATTTTTAATTTATTTGTAGATCTTGTTTCTGTGTTTACAAATTGTAATATGCATTTTTGACTCATAGTCTCTTTATTTTCAATGATTATGGCATTATTTTGTCACAACAGCAAAACAATAGTGTCAGAATTCTGAAAACAAATGTGACACAATCTACAAACAGAACATGATCTTCACCTGCAAACAAGTCACTTTACATTCATTCAAATTCTGGTTTTCAAATACAAGTCACTGATTTGTATTTGTGAATCAGGACGTGTTTATTTGTGAATTTTTAATCTTTTTGTAGATCCATCCATCCATCCATCCATCATCTTCCGCTTATCCGGGGCTGGGTCGCGGGGGCAACAGTATAAGCAGAGATGCTCAGACTTCCCTCTCCCTAGACACTTCCTCTAGCTCTTCCGGGGGAACCCTGAGGCGTTCCCAGGCCAGCCGGGAGACATAGTCCCTCCAGCGTGTCCTAGGTCTTCCCCGGGGCCTCCTCCTGATGGGACGTGCCTGGAACACCTCCCTGGGAAGGCGTCCAGGAGGCATCCAAAATAGATCCCCGAGCCACCTCAGCTGGCTCCTCTTCGATGTGGAGGAGCAGAGGCTCTACTCCGAGTTCCTCCCGAGTGACTGAGCTCCTCAACCTATCTCTAAGGGAGCGCCCAGCCACCCTACGGAGAAAGCTCATTTCAGCCGCCTGTATCCGGGATCTTGTCCTTTCGGTCATGACCCACAGCTCATGACCATAGGTGAGAGTAGGAACGTAGATTGACCGGTAAATCGAGAGCTTTGCCTTGCAGCTCAGCTCCTTCTTTAACACGACAGACCGGTACATCGACCGCATTACTGCAGAAGCTGCACCGATCCGTCTGTCAATCTCCCGTTCCATCCTTCCCTCACTCGTGAACAAGACCCCAAGATACCTGAACTCCTCCACTTGAGGCAGGAACTCTCACCAACCTGAAGTGGGCAAGCCACCCTTTTCCAACTGAGAACCATGGCCTCGGACTTGGAGGTGCTGATTCTCATCCCAGCCGCTTCACACTCGGCCGCAAACCGTCCAGTGCACGCTGAAGGTCCTGGCTTGAGGAGGCCAACACGACAACATCATCCGCAAAAAGCAGTGACGAAATCGCGTGGTCCCCAAACCGGACACTCTCCGGCCCTTGGCCTGCGCCTAGAAATTCTGTCCATAAAAATTATGAACAGAACCGGTGACAAAGGGCAGCCCTGCTGGAGTCCAACATGCACCGGGAACAAGTCTGACTTACTGCCGGCAATGCGGACCAAGCTCCTGCTCTGGTTGTACAAGGACCGAACAGCCCTAAGCAGCGGGGCCGCCGACCCCATACTCCCAGAGCACGGATGCCACGAGGAACACAGTCGAATGCCTTCTCCAAATCCACAAAACACATGTGGACTGGTTGGGCAAACTCCCATGAACCTCCCAGCACCCTGGAAAGGGTATACAGCTGGTCCAGTGTTCCACGACCGGGACGAAAACCACACTGTTCCTCCTGAATCCGAGGTTCCACTATCGGCCGAATTCTCCTCTCCAGTACCCTGGCATAGACTTTCCCGGGGAGGCTGAGAAGTGTGAGCCCCTATAGTTGGAACACACTCTCCGGTCCCCCTTCTTGAAAAGAGGGACCACCACCCCGGTCTGCCAGTCCAGTGGTACTGTCCCCCGACCGCCATGCGATGTTGCAGAGGCGTGTCAGCCAAGACAGCCCCACAACATCCAGAGACTTGAGGTACTCAGGGCGGATCTCATCCAACCCCGGTGCCTTGCCACAGAGGAGCTTTTTAACCACCTCGATGACTTCAGCCCGGGTGATGGACGAGTCCTCCTCTGAGCCCCCAGCCACTGCTTCCTCAACGGAAGACATGCCGGTGGGATTGAGGAGATCCTCGAAGTAGTCCTTCCACCGCCCGATGATATCCCCAGTTGAGGTCAACAGGCGCCCATCTCCACTGTAAACAGTGTTGGTAGGGCACTGCTCCCCCCTCCTGAGGCGTCGAACGGTTTGCCAGAATGTCTTCGAGGCCGACCCGATAGTCTTTCTTCATGGCCTCACCAAACTCCTCCCAGGCCCGATTTTTTGTCTCTGAAGGGATTGAAAATAATCAAAGATATTTGATATTTGATATTTGAAATCCAACAAAGAAATTTGCTTTACTGTTGTCAACACATTTGCTTATCAGAAGGACCTGGAAGACAAAAGGCAGGCCTGTAGGCCGCAGGGGGTGCCACACCTTTTACAGTGGGGGAAGTTTGGTCTGATTGGTCAGTTTGAATGTTATGTGTGAGTTTGGTCTGATTGGTCAGTTTAAAAGAATACATTTGGTTTCAGTCACATGGTCAAGGAATAGATAAAAGAGGATTGGAACTGTGGCTCTCTCTCTCTTTTCCTCTGGCTCTTGAAGTCATCTGGGCTTCTCGTCTTTGCTCTCTTCTCTCTCTCCCCCACTCTCTCTATCCCTCTTGCTCTCTCTCTCTCTCTCTCTCTCTCTCTCTCTCTCTCAGGTAACATTGTATTCATGCTGTGTACGATTAATGGTATAAGTTTATCATCTCATTCATCCATTTTGAAACTATTTTAAGTGTAACCATAACCAGATTTTGTCATTGAATCCTTTCTATTACGAATACTGTGCTAACTAGTTCTGATTTAGTATTGACTTTGAAGTGCTCCCTATTGCAATACAATATATATTCACCTTATAGCAACGCTCTCCCACATATTTTGCTATTGTAACTGCGCTTATCTCCATCGTTGGTATAAGTTGCGGTGGGTGGAAATAGACGAGAAATGTACAGTTTTCTTCCATCTTTTTGATAACGTTTCTTTAGTCTTATGGCAACCCTGTAGATTGAACCATCTACAGGAGTCCACTCTTACAGATAGATGGTGCCGAAACCCGGGATCCCTTGCAGTGAATTTTCTGAAATTTACTTTGATCTGTGTAAGAATGAGGACATTTTTTCACAGTTGATCTTGTGAATGGATTAAAGATGACCTTCTTTGGGTAAGTCTGTTTTCATTGTTTAATGGTTGAAGGAATTGCATGAAATAGAACTTAGAAGGTTTTAAATAGCTTCAATAGTCCCATTACTGTACAATCAGTGAATATTCAGATAATCTCCTCGGGATGGAAGGGAAAATTTCTAGTGACATATTGTTTGCTTTATGGAGTGAAAAAGTTGAGCCTACCTTGTCCAAACTCAAGAAAGAGTATATTGGAATTAAAAGTTCAGATGATGAAATGTTCAGATATTGGGAATTAAATGGCCAACATCAAAAGAAATCAAAACATGGTGAAATAATTGAGGCTTTAAACTTCATAAGTTGTAAAAGGCTACGTGATGTGACAACACATCTATTTTCAAGTATAGATGCGAAATGTAAAGAAGTGGATTTTAAAAATGAAGAAGCAGAAAAGTCTGAGGCAAAGATTCAAGATCTTCAAACGCAGCTAGATAACTTACTAGCTGAGCAGTTAGCCCTGACTGAAAAGTGAAAAAAAGCACAAAGAAACCATTGCAGATCTCAAGGCTAGGCTAAATGCTATAAAGCGCATGCCTCCCATAATGCTTAACAGCGATGGGATTAAAAACCATGTTCACTTCATAGATGAGGTGACTTGCTCTAATGAATCTGAAACGTTTAGTTCAGAAAATGCACAAGAAAGTGTGCCTATTGCAGTTCTTAAGGTGAATAGCGCAGATTCGTGTACCAGTACGCATGGTTTGCAAGCATCAGAGCGTCATTATCCTCAAATTCCAGGAGAACATAGCAGACAACCCCATGACAAAGAGAACAGGTTTTGCAGATCCTGTCAGAAAATAGGTCATGCCGAGTTAAAATGCCGGTTGCTGGGTCGAGGTCGGCCTCCGCCTTACTTTCAGAAAAATAGGAAATAACTTTCTAAAGGAAAAGATCAGCGCTCATTTGCAGGTAAGACTCTCAGTGAGCTAACTGCAGTGTTCATGCAAGGCCTTCAGCTATTAACTTCACTTGCGAGCGGGCTAGCAGCCTCTTAGCAAGGAGTTTAATAGTAAAACATTCAGATTGCAATGATCCTGTTTGTATTTTCGAATTTGTAATTGTATAACACATTGTGCGCATTGATTACACATTATGTTTGTTTGTGCTACAAGATACACATAGACTAGTCAAGTTTATTCTTTAAAACACATGATTGCTTTACTGTAAGTGATGAAACACTTAGGATAAAGGCTGTAGATGCTGTGCATTCTAGGCCATGTATCTTGTGTAAATTGGAATAACTTTAATACTGGAATTGTACAGCAATTTCCAGTTGCATGTGTGTCTATGTTGAATTTGTTAGTCTCCGAATTGGAAACTCTGCTATTTCCGATATAGCTGCAGTTAAACCAAGGACAGGAGCACAGAATTGCCATGTGGCTACAGTGTGAATTACAATTGCATTAACCATGAGAATGTTTTCATCACAGCGCAGAATTCAAGAACTCCAAAATTTGCATTTTATCATGCTCCTTAACAAAAACATTGGTGTGAGAAGATTTTGAGCCAGACCACACCTCATACTGATATTGTATTGCTGGCTGCCTGTTTTACAACAGGGCTAAATTTGCATCACAATTGTTAACCCTCCACACCAGTGTTTGGACATGATTTACACATAGCCACAGCTAAATTCAGTCACATAAATTTGATTTTCACACAAAGTAAAATCTTCATCTGCCTCACAAAATGTCTTTACATCTAGACTGTATTCCAACTGTGAATTTCTTCAAGTTATTGTTTGTTTTGTTTCTTTCTTTTGATTTACTAAATCAGGTATTATTTGTCTCACCAATTTAAATATCAAAAGGGTATTTCTCATCCTTACCTAGTGAAAAATATTTTATCAGTGTATTATAAAAATGTATTTGATTTTGAATTTTGTTGATTTTGATTTTGAGTTCTGAGTCTTTGTATTTTGTCCATTTTACAATGTAACAATGGTTTTGGACATTAATTCAATTGAATTTCTGAATTTGGTTACACAATATTTTGCTGATACTCTTAATGAAAGAGGGGTGTAAACCCAACAATGATTGTTGTTTTGTTAAGATGCAGAATATTTAAATGTTTCTAGAAATAATGTAAGAGCTTGTGAGATCTTTTATTCTAAACCTTGACCACTTTATTAAGTACATCGATTTAAAGGCTTATTGCCAGAGAATATTTTAATCTGACCATATCAAACTTCTGACCAATGACAAATGCCAATGACAAAATGACAAAAGTGTATGCTATTTTGCTGTTTGTCGGGCTTTGTTACAGGAATCTTGCTGCTCGAGTTCACCTCCTGTGTTCTGCCTCAGAAAGAGAGACAAGCGTTTGTTCTCATCTTCAGTGACTGTTCTTGAGGTGTAAGGTATTCAATGGACGTTTTGCATATCAATGATCAAAAAGGTTGCACCACACCATTTGATGAAGTTCTCAAGCAGAGCTGTAAGGACTGACAAACTGCTTTTCCAACATGCCTGGACGACAAGTCTGAAGATGACATCTACACAACTGAAAGCATGTCTTTGTTGACTGTGTCACCTCTGGACATTTTATGAATGTGGCCAAATGTGCCAAGGGGGGGACTGAAGGGATTGAAAATAATCAAAGATATTTGATATTTGATATTTGAAATCCAACAAAGAAATTTGCTTTTCTGTTGTCAACACATTTGCTTATCAGAAGGACCTGGAAGACAAAAGACAGGCCTGTAGGCCACATGGGGTGCCACACCTTTTACAGTGGGGGAAGTTTGGTCTGATTGGTCAGTTTGAATGTTATGTGTGAGTTTGGTCTGATTGGTCAGTTTAAAAGAATACATTTGGTTTCAGTCAAATGGTCAAGGAATAGATAAAAGAGGATTGGAACTGTGGCTCTCTCTCTCTTTTCCTCTGGCTCTTGAAGTCATCTGGGCTTCTCGTCTTTGCTCTCTTCTCTCTCTCCCCCACTCTCTCTATCCCTCTTGCTCTCTCTCTCTCTCTCTCTCTCTCTCTCTCTCTCTCTCTCTCTCAGGTAACATTGTATTCATGCTGTGTACGATTAATGGTATAAGTTTATCATCTCATTCATCCATTTTGAAACTATTTTAAGTGTAACCATAACCAGATTTGGTCATTAAATCCTTTCTATTACGAATACCGTGCTAACTAGTTTTGATTTAGTATTGACTTTGAAGTGCTCCCTATTGCAATACAATATAGTCACCTTATAGCAACGCTCTCCCACATATTTTGCTATTGTAACTGCGCTTATCTCCGTCGTTGGTATAAGTTGCGGTGGGTGGAAATAGACGAGAAATGTACAGTTTTCTTCCATCTTTCTGATAACGTTTCTTTAGTCTTATGGCAACCCTGTAGATTGAACCATCTACAGGAGTCCACTCTTACACCTCCATGACTACCCGGGCTGCAGTCCGCTTGGCCTGCCGGTACCGGTCAGATGCCTCCAGAGTCCCACAACCCATCCAGGCCCGATAGGACTCCTTCTTCAGCTTGACGGTATCCCTTACTTCCGGTGTCCACCACCGGGTTCGGGGATTGCCGCCTCGACAGGCACCGGAGACCTTACGGCCACAGCTCAGAGCGGCCGCAGCGACAATGGAGGTGGAGAACATGGTCCACTCGGACTCAATATCTCCAGACTCCCTCAGGATCCGGTCGAAGCTCTGCCGGAGGTGGGAGTTGAAGATCTCTCTGACAGGGGGCTCGGCCAAACGTTCCCAACAGACCCTCACAGTACGTTTGGGTCTGCCGGGTCTGTCCAGCTTCCTCCCCCGCCATCGGATCCAACTCACCACCAGGTGGTGATCAGTTGACAGCTCCGCCCCTCTCTTCACTCGAGTGGACGACCAGCCAGTAGACGGAGAAGAGCTACAAGGGGAAGACAGGCAGCTAGAGGGAGAAGAAACACTGCATCATCTGGACTGTGTGAAGAGGACAGAGTGAGGGTGTCTAGGCTGCAAGAGGACAGGAGGTTGATGACACATGTGAGTATTGACATACTTAAAAGTTTCCAAAATAGATTCCATGTTTGTCATTAACATTTATGATGTGCTTTCTCAGGATGTTATAGGGAACATGAACGTGGCTGAAGCTCGAGAACTCTTGCTTAGAGTTATGAACAGAGAACCAGGCCTCATCTTTGATGTCCTACAACCTCCTGCTCATCAAGAGGAACAACAATTGCAGGACGTACCTCGATGGTGTTCCTGTACAAAATGTATTGGAATGCCATCGGATATGGAAAATAAATGTTGTGGCATGACAGAGGGCACATGTATAAGCATTTTGCCCCACATGTCATTATACATTTTGGATGAGCACTAATTCAATAACAGTAGTAAATCAAAGACAGTTATTATACCAACTTTCATAAATTATCCCATGACAGACTTATTAGCTCAGAATGTGTACTACTAAATTTGGAACTGATTTTGCTGTACAAACCTATGCCTCTATTGACATGTGACTCCAAAATGCTGTCAATAGATGGAGGTGGGACACTTGGAAGGAGGCCTAGTGTCCGGGGGTCCTCCGGCCTTGGAACCCTACGCCTTGGCATCCCCACATCAGCTTGGAGTCTTGCACGCACAATTGCTGCTTGTAGATCAGGAATGTAACTTGTACTTCAAGGCATGTACAGTCCATCTACCAGTTTTCTTCTGGAACTGTCTGCGAAAGCTGTAATGAAAAAATAGGCTTTACACAAAAGGTTCTACAATAATATATGGGTTAAGAAAAACTTGAAGTACAATGCAGAAACTTCCACAGTAAATACTGTGAGTGATTGAAAATGCATTTTGTTGATCTTACATCTTTTGGCCATTTTTGTTGAGCACTGGTGGTCGATCTTTATGGTGGTTATAATCCAGCGCTGCCAGGAGAGTTCTTGCCTCATAGACAAGTGGCGAGAAGCTGAACCGCTTGTTGGCGTACATCAGCAAGTGGTTATGGAATGATTCCAGCTGACAGGTTGATCTGGAGAATCAAATTAGCCTATGTTCATATTTTGAGTAGTATTCCAAACATTGATCACAATGATGACTACTGGCAACCTGATCTCCATTTTGAAACAGACATGAAGGTGCTTCCAAAAGTTACCTGAAAGGTAGATATCGGTGGACATTTCTGAGCCACCTCTTTTTGAGGACTAACGCTTCCAGTGCCTTGTGAGCTTTGGAACCACTCTCCAGCCATTGCTTGTCTTGACTTTCTGGCAGGCTATCGTGCATGCAGTGACCAAGGTACCATTCGTGCTCATTTGTGACATGGTGAAGGACACTGCTCCATAGTTTCTAAAATACAAATCTTGTAATCAGACCATACAGTCAAATAAAATAAGCATAATTGTAGTATTTGTAATGTGTGTTCTAATGAGTATGATGTGCACAAAGATAATCTGATCCTAAAACACAGAATCTCATTTCAAATAGTACATAGATTTTAGATATATCTAAATGTTGTTGTATTAAGTCACAGGAAGAGAAGACCACAACTGGGAATGTATATTACTTACAAGGAACTGCTGGAATGTGTCTGCCTTCTCACAACAGAACCAGAAGTGATTCACAATGTCTTTGACCCAGTGCAGCAGGATCTTTTGTCCAGATTGCTGTGCTGCCTAAGTATGCACAACAGGATAAAAACATCACTACAAACCTGCAAAATAAATCGATTAAAGTATTTACAAAAAATAAATAGAAACATACTGCACTAATCATCTTGGCTAAATTATTTGCTCCATGCCATATGTCCCATGAGTGCAGAACTCCTGTGTCCTTATATCGCCCAGTCATTTGATCTTGTGATGAAAAAAAAACAACAACACAACTGACAATTCATACACAACTTCTGAATATCAAATACAATTTTTCTTGTATATGATAATACGGCAAGTACTACCAACTTACTTATAACAGAGGCGATTTGTGAGTGAGCGTCGGTGCATATTTCAGAGATCTTCACTTCACTAAGAAGCTTATCCATTGTCGTTACAAAAGCCTCTTTCTCCATGATGACAGAATTACGCCCGGTCTGCCTTTTATCTACAGTCACAACAGAGATGATTTCCTTAGAATCATTCTCCATTGCGGTGTACGAGCAATACTGGGCACAGTATCCAGGGCTATCCATTCGTCCATCAGCTGTATAGTGCACAATATATCAACAAATAAGATTTTATTTATCATAATCAAACAAAAGTAATAACAAAAGGCAAATAAAAATATAGGAAGGATATAATTTTTAAAGAAATGTTTAAAATACAATACATAACACCCTTAGACACAGAAAAAGCCATGTAGGTATTGCATAGATGATTTACATTTTTAAAAAGCCGTAGGACTTACCTAAAACAACTAAACCGTCCTTACTCTTCAGACGTTGAATGGCAGCACATCTCTTGTCCTCCCACATTTCCCTTATTGCTCCCAAGCAGTAGGTATCCTGAATATTAAAAAAAGTGTCCTTCCCTACAAAACCCATGTTCATGTAATTAAACAGGTGTGATACTTTGTGGTAGTTATTCCCCGACAGAAGAATGTTGGTGGCCATCATGAAGTCCCCTGCCTGCATTGCAAATTTGAGTGTGGGCTGTGAATTCCAAGTCCATACTTTGTGTCCATTTGAACATATCTAGAAGATAAAAGAAACAAGAGTAATTAAAATGCATACAATCTGTGAATTTACAAAAAGTATCTGCATTGAATTCAAAGGTATATAGATTACTATTGGAAAACTGGAAAATGTGTATGCACTTACACATAATATATTATACATCTTTGAAAATGTTTCATAAACACCAGCCCATTAAAATGAATAAACTTGTGCCTAAGTAAACTAAGATGAATAGAGTGACAACAACATGTTTTGTAACATGCACCTATTAACAGATTTTTTACTCTCATGTACATACGCTAATATACAGATTTGTGTTTGTTTTTACCCATTGGACGACACTTGCTGTTAGATGGAAGTTAGATGGACTTCAAAAGGTGGTGAAGCCTGGCAGGTTTCTTTTGTAATTGTGTTCCTGGAATTACACTTCACTATAGGTATCTGCACAAGCGTGACCAACTGTTTCAACTGTGTTTCATATACAATAGATGCCCGTTGTCCAATTATGTCCTCCACACACAAGATTTGGTGTCTAGCATAAGATGTCGGGACATGTTCTTCACGTAGGGGTAGCACTTCATCTTCTTGTGTAAGATGGACGGTCTCTTCTAGACCAATTACTTTAAGCTCCTCAATTTTCCTAAAGTCCTTAGCTCCGTCACCCGTTCTGTAATATTTACAACAAAGTATTATTACTATGTGCAAGAAAAATGTATGTCTTTTCTATACTTTCATTTTGACAAGAAAAAGAAAAACGTGTAATGGGAACCAAACCAGTTGATAACATAACAATCAGTCCTTCAACTGAGATAATGTTTTACATGTCTGCTTTTATCAAGCTAAAAAGATGATTTATGCAGACAAACCTAAGACAGATAGAGGGAACATAGTCCTCATCAGAAGTGCTGTCCTCACTGTCTAGTTCCCATGTTGTATCATCTGGGTTTTTCAATTCAATCCTGCAAATAATAATAATAATAATAAAGAGCAGTAGTAGTAGAAGTAATAATAATTAAACTAATAAACTCACTAAATGACATAACTAAATACCATGCACAGAAAATTACACAAAGAGAAGTAGACAGCAAACAGGATCTATAATAATGCATTACAAGACTTACACGGTGTTCTGAAGATCATTGGCATCTTCGTTCACGGTAATGGTGGACTCATCATGGAAGCTCATCTTGGAAAAACTACACAACACCCAAAAAGAAACAAACATTGGTTTGTAATGGCGGCATACGCAACACTGGCTTGGTTATGCCACACTGCAATTTGTGGCTTGTGATGCTTGCAATATACAATTCTTTTTAACAACACATTTTTACATAATAACACATCTTAAAGTCACCTTTCATGTAAGAGCTGTTCATCACTAGAAAGGTGCTCGACTCCAGGCTCCAGAAAACAAAGATCTCTGTAAAGCATAATTTAGCAATTTATCCAATGTTATTCTATGCATCATCTTTGAAAAAATACATAAAACACATTTGGTAATGCCTTCCTATCTGATGGTGATTCACTGGACGAACCTATGGTAGAGAGGGTTTGAAGAGGCATTCCAGGTCTCTTGCAAGGAGTGGATGTGGAAGGTCCTCCTTTTTGGTAACTTTTTGGTAAAACAAAAACAAGAAATAAATTAAATAAAAAAATAAATAAAAAAAACACTAAAGCTACAGTATAAACAACAAATTTACATTTACCAGTTCTTAACATGCCTTGAAGTATTCACAGTGAACATGACCTCACCATGTTTCACATCATATGCATAGATATTCAAACAATAAGACTAGCACTGTTGATTGATATAAACAAATCACACGTTTTCTGTCTGTAAAGGAATTAAACCAATTACTCACCTGTCTATTAAAACACATGCAAGATCGGCGTCTCTGTCTAGTTGAAGTTTTTCGCGAAGTTCTCTCCATTTTGAAAATGCCCCACCGATGTTGATCCTGGTTTTATTTCTCTTCTTGTCCTAAAATCGTCTTGGGTCATTTGGTTGACCTGTACGTTGACGTTTACGTTTATGGGACTTGTCTTTGTCGACAGAATCAGCTGCAAACGGCAAAGAATAATTGTGTTCCATAACGACTGCGCGAAACAAACTACCGGTAGAGTTGTTTGGTAGATGCTACACCGTCCGCATTTGTCCACGAGACTATATGCTGCCATGGTTTCTACGGCAACCGAGCGGAAACTGAGGGTAACGCGGATATGACGCCATTGACTGGCGACTCCTTCACTCCTATTCACACGTCCCGGTACCTCGGTTAAAATCGCAATTTTATCACAATTTACAAATAGTTGAAAACATTTGAGATATTGTAAGTACTCAACTGAACAAAATATATAACACTGGCCTAGTGGTTTATGGATATTTTACTAAAAAAATCCTACATAGTGTACCTTTAAAACATGTTTACAGCCTGGTACAAATTGTGGTTTTGGTCTATACGGCTAATTTTGCCCTTCATGACAACTGTGAGGGGGGTGAATTTTTTTATAACTCCTTTGTTTACATTATATAAAGCATTAAAGTTCTGCATAATTAAGGGCGTGGTCACTTCGAGTGACAGGTGGATAGCCATTTATCTGCTGTATGTTAGTCATCGCGTCACTTCAGCTCAGATCACGTCCCGCCTTTTTGCCAATTTTCTGTTATCCGGGAGTGATGCGCGATGACGCTGCGAAGATGGCAACGGCCATCTCGTCCATACTTTGCGCTTCAAAACTGCTCATCAGAATCCTATGGGTGACACTACGTCCATATTTTTTTACAGTCTATGGTTATAAGGCGATAGAAGATCAGTTAAATACACAGGAGCTAAACCATTTAGGGCCTTATAGGTCAGTAGCAATACTTTATAATTGATTCGAAACTTAACAGGTAACCAGTGTAGAGATGTTATAATCGGTGTTTTGTGATCATATTTTCTTGACCTAGTAAGAACTCTAGCAGCTGCATTTTGGACTAATTGTAGCTTGTTTATTGATGATGCAGGACAGCCAGCTAGTAATGCATTACAGTAATCTAGACTAGAGGTCATGAATGCATGAACTAACTTTTCTGCATCAGAGACAGATAGCATGTTCCGTAGCTTATCGATGTTTCTGAGGTGGAAGAAGGCTGTTTTTGTAGTATTTGAAATATGATTTTCAAAAGACAATTTGCTGTCTAATATAACACCCAGGTCTTTTACTGTAGAGGATGAAGTAACAGTACATCCTTCTAAAGGCAAGTTATAATCTAAGAGATTCTGTGTACCAGTTTTTGGTCCAATAAGTAATACCTCAGTCTTATCTGAATTTAGTAGGAGAAAATTACAGGTCATCCAATATTTTATATCTTTAACACACTCTGTCAGCTTGGATAATTTAGAGATTTCATCTGGTCATGCTGAAATATATAACTGAGTATGATCGGCATAACAGTGGAAACTAATTCCATGTTTTCTTATAATATTACCAAGTGGCAGCATATACACTCAACTAAAGGATTATTAGGAACACCATACTAATACTGTGTTTGACCCCTTTTTGCCTTCAGAACTGCCTTAATTCTACGTGGCATTGATTCAACAAGGTGCTGAAAACATTCTTTAGAAATGTTGGCCCATATTGATAGGATAGCATCTTGCAGTTGATGGAGATTTGTGGGATGCACGTCCAGGGCACGAAGCTCCCGTTCCACCACATCCCAAAGATGCTCTATTGGGTTGAGATCTGGTGACTGTGGGGGCCATTTTAGTACAGTGTGACTCATTGTCATGTTCAAGAAACCAATTTGAAATGATTCGAGCTTTGTGACGGTGCATTATCCTGCTGGAAGTAGCCATCAGAGGATGGGTACATGGTGGTCATAAAGGGATGGACATGGTCAGAAACAATGCTCAGGTAGGCCGTGGCATTGAAACGATGCCCAATTGGCACTAAGGAGGCTAAAGTGTGCCAAGAAAACATCCCCCACACCATTACACCACCACCAGCAGCCTGCACAGTGGTAACAAGGCATGATGGATCCATGTTCTCATTCTGTTTACGCCAAATTCTGACTCTACCATCTGAATGTCTCAACAGAAATCGAGACTCATCAGACCAGGCAACATTTTCCAGTCTTCAACTGTCCAATTTTGGTGAGCTTGTGCAAATTGTAGCCTCTTTTTCCTAATTGTAGTGGAGATGAGTGGTACCCGGTGGGGTCTTCTGCTGTTGTAGCCCATCCGCCTCAAGGTTGTGCGTGTTGTGGCTTCACAAATGCTTTGCTCCATACCTCGGTTGTAACGAGTGGTTATTTCAGTCAAAGTTGCTCTTCTATCAGCTTGAATCAGTCGGCCCATTCTCCTCTGACCTCTAGCATCACCAAGGCATTTTCGCCCACAGGACTGCCACATACTGGATGCTTTTCCCTTTTCACACCATTCTTTGTAAACCCTAGAAATGGTTGTGCGTGGAAATCCCAGTAACTGAGCAGATTGTGAAAAACTCAGACCGGCCCGTCTGGCACCAACAACCATGCCACGCTCAAAATTGCTTAAATCACCTTTCTTTCCCATTCTGACATTCAGTTTGGAGTTCAGGAGATTGTCTTGACCAGGACCAGATCCCTAAATGCATTGAAGCAACTGCCATGTTATTGGTTGATTAGATAATTGCATTAATGAGAAATTGAACAGGTGTTTCTAATAAGTCTTTAGGTAAGTGTATATTGAGAATAGCAGAGGGCCTAACACAGATCCTTGCGGCACTCCATAATTCACAGACGTTATCTTAGATTGTTCCCTGATTAAATAGACAAATTGGTAACACTCTGATAGATACGATCTAAACCACTTTAATGCCTGTCCCTGAATACCTGTGTAATTTTGTAGACGATATAAGAGTATTTTATGATATATGGTGTCGAATGCAGAAGTAAGATCAAGTAAAACTAGTATTGAGATACAGCCTTGGTCAGCAGCTAAAAGTAAGTCATTTGTGATTTTAACGAGCGCAGTTTCTGTGCTATGATGGGGTCTGAATCGGGACTGAAATTTTTCATAGATATCGTTTTCTTGCTGAACAAGTGTGCACCCGAGTCTGTGTTGCTTTCACATTCACGTGAATACTTAATCGTGTATACATACAGTATACTAATACTGTATATTTTGAACCTTACAAATTGAACCTAAAGTATTGCCATCAGTGGACTACCGTGGCGTTTTTGCAATCTCAACTTTCTTTTTAATCACATGATTGGTTGTATAAAAATACTTTGACCTTATAACACTAAGGGCTACACCCTTTTTAACCATCATGTGATTTAAAAGAAAGCTTCCCATGGTTTTGTAGCTAGGCAGATATCTAAGATAAAATGTGACCTTTGGTCAATGATCCACACAAATCCCTGTCTCAGAGAAAATTAACTATGATGGGCCATAAAGCAAAGATACAGCAAAATAATTTCTTTACCATAAAGTGAATCACTTTTACAACAGGTCTGACCTTGTTAATTATAGGTTAGATACTGTATACTGCAGTCATTCGTCTGTATTATATTTTTCGGAGACGTGATCGCAGTCTTGCAAATAGTGTCAGATCTTCCTGGTCTATGAGGAAAGGTCCTGAAGGATAACATTTTTCAGCTAAAAGCTGTGTATGTATTTGACAAGCATGTTGTGCCACAGTTACAGATGTGCCCATTGAGAATGTGCATCGAGGGAGAAAGGATCACACGGTAGCATGCACGAGGAATGCTCTGGCCATCCCAGCTATTTTTTCTGGCCAAAATATATTTTAAATATATGGTAAATGTATGTTGTAAACAGTGAAATATATTCGAAGTTTGATGAAATATATTTTTGAAAGTGAAAATATATTTTGTTCCAGCCTTCATATACCAAAATATATTTCAAAATGTATTTCAGCGGCAAGAAAATACATTTTCAATCGCCTACATATGCAAATGTGGATGGAACATAGCATATTAGCGATCAAAACCTAAACTAGATTGTGTATCCATCATTTAAAATGTGTTAGAAGTATTTTAAACCCTTACAGGAAAACACATGAATTATCTGTGTTTTCCACATGTTATCCACTTTTGTCCACATATGATTTTCCCAAAATACAGATTGATCACTGTGCACTGCAGTCAAAAGAATACTCACAAACGTTATTTTTTATTTGTTATTTGTTTTGTTTATTTTGTAATTTAATGCAAGTTTAATATGACAATTATACCATTTAAATGTACATCAAATAAAAATGTAAATATAAATAAATTGCAAGATGTATGACGTTAAGAACTGCGTCATCATTTGTGCGCACGGACTTTGTGTCACAGGTTCAGGGTGTGACACCGGCTCTTCCTGCTGTTTGTCCTGTCATTTTCCTGCAGCTCGTGATTGGATTAGCAGTTTGATCACGAGCTGATATCCCGCACCTGTCACTCATTCCCTTTACCCTTTATATGCCCAGCTGTATCTACCTCTTGTTGTCAGTTGATCACTTCACGTCGCGTGTATGTTCCATGTATGCACTGTGTTCCGTGTCTTACCTGTTTTCTTGACTTTGTGCTCAGGACCCTTAGACGAGGAGTTGTAGCAAGCCCTGTTTCCCTTGCTAGCTCGGTATCGTCTACCTCTGGGTAATCCAGCCTCCTGTGTTTTCCCGGTGGTCTCTCCTACCTGTGTGTCTGCCGTGTTGCGTGCGGATACAGCGGGAGCCACCATACAGTTTCCTCAAACTGTCACCAGTCACTTTTGTTTTGTTTGTTTATGTCTCATGTTGGCCCTGAATAAACTTGCTTTCTGTTCTCACCGCAACTTGAGTCCTCCTTTAATCCACAGTCCCGACAGAATCAACTGACCATGATGGA
This sequence comes from Gobio occitaniae, assembly GCA_033150135.1. Lineage (NCBI taxonomy): Eukaryota > Metazoa > Chordata > Actinopteri > Cypriniformes > Gobionidae > Gobio > Gobio occitaniae. The sequence continues at coordinate 18,087 of JARQWZ010002641.1, forward strand.
CTCAGCGGGCGAACTAGAGTTGCGTCAAGCTATCGCTCGACAGGGCATTCTTTTAGGAAGGCAACAGGAGGAGTTGTCGGCTTCTCATCAGGCCTTGACAGAGATGGCAGGCCAGCTAGCCGAGATTACCCAGCGACTCGAACAGCTACAGCCGGAACCTGCCGCGGTTCCCACACCGAGTCAACCTGACTCTGAGAGAGTGAATGGTCGCCAGTCTGAACCTCGTCTGAACCCACCTGCTCCATATTCTGGTGAACCCAACTCATGTCGTTCATTCCTTTCCCAGTACTCATTAACTTTCTCACTACAGCCATCCTGCTTCACGACGGAGAGGTCTAAGGTGGCTTTCGTAATCATGCACCTGGCTGGGCTTGCGAGAGAATGGGGGACGGCAATGTGGGACAATGAGCATGGTTGCTGCGATACATTCGAGGACTTCTCAGCGGAGCTGCGCAAGGTATTTGATCGTTCGGCACTGGGCACCGAGGCGGCGCGGGCATTGTCGCTATTACAGCAGGGTGTCCTGTCCGTATCAGAGTACTCTATCGAGTTCCGTACACTCGCGGCATCCTGTGGGTGGAATGCTAAGGCTCAGTGGGACCATTTTCTCCATGGCTTAGCTGAGCACATTAAGGATGAGATTTACTCACTGGAGTTACCCTCTTCACTTGACGGTCTGGTGGACCTCGCTATCCGGGTTGATAACCGGATTTCCCTTCGTTCCCGGCATCGGGGGGCGGGGCTTTCTCACCGGTTCGTCAGCAACCCACAGAGCACGGGAATGGCTACGTCACAGCAGTTCGGCCCACATGAGGAGGAACCCATGCAGATCGGGAGAACCCATCTGACGGTTGCTGAACGACGTCATCGCCTCACCAACAACTTGTGCCTCTACTGCGGAGAGGCGGGGCACCTGGCGGCGGTTTGTCCCTTAAAGGGGCGACGCGCATCCTTCAGAGGACGACGCATGATGAGCGTTACCAACACGCTACTGCCATCTGGTGGTCGTTCCACACTCCCGGCCTTACTGCAGTACAGGGAGGCGGCTCATCGAGTATCAGCTTTGATTGATTCTGGGGCAGAGGGTGATTTTATGGATATTGCACTGGCTGAGCACTTGGGCATTTCCAGCTCTCCGTTGGATGAGCCGATTTCGGCCAGAACACTTTGTGGCACACCTCTCACAAGGATCACTCACGCCACCAGGCTTGTTGGTCTCACCATCTCTGGGAATCATTCGGAGAGGATTCGCTTCCTATTAATTAATTCTCCCTCTGCTCCAGTGGTTTTGGGACACACATGGTTGACAAAGCATAACCCACACATTGACTGGGTTCAAAGCTCCATATTAGCGTGGAGTCCATTCTGTTCGTCTCAGTGTTTGGTGTCTGCTTCTTCCCCCTTAATGTCTGCTTCTGTGTTGCAGGAGGAACCGGTGAACCTGGCGGATGTACCAGAGGTTTACCATGACTTAGGAGCGGTGTTCAGTAAGTCCCGAGCCTTATCTCTCCCTCTGCACCGCCCGTACGACTGTGCGATAGAGTTATTACCTGGCACTTCTCCACCTAAGGGGCGTCTTTATTCGCTCTCCGGTCCTGAGAGGGAGGCCATGGAGAGATACATCAACGATTCTCTCTTGGCCGGTATTATACGTCCTTCTTCCTCTCCGGCCGGGGCGGGGTTTTTCTTCGTGGGGAAGAAGGATGGTTCTTTGCGTCCCTGCATAGATTATCGAGGGCTGAATGACATCACGGTAAAGAATAGCCACCCTTTGCCGTTGATGTCCTCAGCGTTCGAACTCTTGCAGGGAGCAACCATCTTTACGAAGTTAGACCTACGCAATGCTTACCACCTGGTTCGGATTAGGCAGGGGGACGAATGGAAGACCGCGTTTAATACCCCGACAGGTCACTTTGAATATTTGGTCATGCCCTTTGGACTCTCAAACTCCCCAGCGGTCTTCCAGGCACTCGTCAACGACGTGCTCAGAGACATGGTCGACCGGTTTGTATTTGTTTACCTCGACGACATCCTGATCTTCTCCCAGAACGAGCGCGACCATGTTCAGCATGTCAGGCGGGTGTTACAGCGGCTACTTGAGAATCGTTTGTTCGCTAAGGTGGAGAAGTGCGAGTTTCACGCACGGTCGGTTCCGTTCCTGGGTTTCGTTCTGTCGCCCGAAGGCATCCGAATGGATCCTGGGAAGGTAAAAGCGGTTGCTGATTGGCCAACCCCGGATAGTCGTAAGGCGGTCCAGCGATTTCTGGGGTTTGCCAATTTTTACCGTCGATTCATTCGGAACTTTAGCCAGGTCGCCCTACCACTGACGAATCTCACCTCCACACGAATTCGTTTCTGTTGGTCAACGCAGGCTCAGGAGGCGTTTGAAAAACTAAAGAGCCGCTTTGTTTCGGCTCCAATTCTTACCAACCCAGACCCGTCTCGTCAATTCATTGTGGAGGTGGATGCGTCAGAGGTAGGAGTGGGAGCGATTTTGTCTCAGAGGGCAGCTTCGGACGACAGAATACACCCATGCGCGTTTTTTTCTCATCGTCTCACTCCTTCGGAACGGAATTATGACATTGGGAATAGGGAGTTACTGGCTGTCAAGTTGGCCTTGGAGGAGTGGCGTCACTGGTTAGAGGGCGCGGGGGTTCCATTCTTAGTTTGGACCGATCACAAGAATTTAGAATATATTCAGTCCGCTAAGAGGCTAAATTCTCGGCAGGCTCGCTGGGCACTATTCTTCGGCCGTTTTGATTTTAACATCTCATATCGCCCCGGAAGTAAGAACGGTAAGCCCGATGCGCTCTCACGGATTTTTGAGGCTGAGGCTAGTCCCACTTCCCCGGTGACCATTGTGGCCCCCAGCCAGGTGGTCGCGGCGGTTACTTGGGGAGTGGAGTCCACTGTCTGTGAGGCGTTACGCGACGTCACATCTCCTGCGGGGTGCCCAGTGGGTCTGCTGTTCGTGCCGGAGTCGGTCCGAACTGCCGTTCTTCAGTGGGGTCACTCATCCGGTCTAGCTTGCCACCCGGGAGCGGCTCGAACATGTGCGTTGATCAGGCAGCGGTTCTGGTGGCCTTCGCTTGTGCAGGATACTCGGGAGTTCGTATCGGCCTGTCCGGCGTGTGCGGTGGGTAAGGGCTCTAATCGACCCTCGGCAGGGCTACTCCGACCGTTGTCAATCCCTTCGAGACCCTGGTCACACATAGCCATGGACTTTGTCACGGGTCTACCCCCATCCAGTGGCAATACCGTGGTGCTTACGGTGGTGGACAGGTTCTCGAAGGCGGTTCATTTTATTTCCCTCCCCAAACTACCTTCAGCGAGGGAGACAGCGGCCATTGTCTTAGACCACGTTTTTCGCATTCATGGCCTCCCGGTTGACGTGGTTTCTGACAGGGGTCCCCAATTTGTGTCTAAATTTTGGACAGAGTTCTGTCGACAGCTGGGGGCGACGGCGAGCCTATCCTCCGGTTATCACCCGCAGACGAACGGTCAGGCGGAGCGAGCAAACCAGGACTTAGAGAGAGTCCTGCGCTGTGTGGCGTCGGCAGAGCCGTCGACTTGGAGTTCCAGGTTAACCATGGTCGAGTACGCCCATAACTCACTCCCGGTCTCATCTACGGGATTATCACCCTTCCAGTGCTGCTTAGGCTACCAGCCCCCATTATTCCCCTCCCAAGAATCCGACGCCATTGTTCCGTCCGCGCAGTCGTTCATCCAGAGGTGCCTTCGTACGTGGAGGCTCGCCAGAGAAGCCTTTTCCCGGAACAAGGCGTCGGCGGACCGTCACCGTTCTAAGCCCCCACTTTACGTGTGTGGTCAAAAGGTTTGGTTGTCAGCCCAGGACATTCCCCTCAAGCTTCCCGCACGTAAATTGGGACCCAAATTCATTGGACCGTATATTATAACCAAGGTGCTTAACCCGGTGACGGTTCGACTCAAATTACCCCCCCAATTTAAGAGAATTCACCCGGTGTTTCATGTTTCAAAGATCAAGCCCGTTATTCGCTCCCCACTTCAGCCCCAGACCTCTGCTCCACCGCCCCCCAGACTCATCGAGGGGTTGCCCGCCTACACGGTACGGCGACTTCTTGATGTGAGGCGGAGGGGCAGAGGTCATCAATATCTGGTAGACTGGGAGGGGTATGGTCCAGAGGAGAGATGCTGGATTCCGGCTCGGGACGTGCTGGACCGCGCTCTTATTGACCAATTCCATCGGCGTCATGGTGAGTCCTCTGGGGACGCCAGGAGGCGTCCCTGAGGGGGGGGGTTCTGTCACAGGTTCAGGGTGTGACACCGGCTCTTCCTGCTGTTTGTCCTGTCATTTTCCTGCAGCTCGTGATTGGATTAGCAGTTTGATCACGAGCTGATATCCCGCACCTGTCACTCATTCCCTTTACCCTTTATATGCCCAGCTGTATCTACCTCTTGTTGTCAGTTGATCACTTCACGTCGCGTGTATGTTCCATGTATGCACTGTGTTCCGTGTCTTACCTGTTTTCTTGACTTTGTGCTCAGGACCCTTAGACGAGGAGTTGTAGCAAGCCCTGTTTCCCTTGCTAGCTCGGTATCGTCTACCTCTGGGTAATCCAGCCTCCTGTGTTTTCCCGGTGGTCTCTCCTACCTGTGTGTCTGCCGTGTTGCGTGCGGATACAGCGGGAGCCACCATACAGTTTCCTCAAACTGTCACCAGTCACTTTTGTTTTGTTTGTTTATGTCTCATGTTGGCCCTGAATAAACTTGCTTTCTGTTCTCACCGCAACTTGAGTCCTCCTTTAATCCACAGTCCCGACACTTTGGACTACTGCGCATGCGCCTCATTTTGCTCTAACGGTCGACTACCAGCGGGTGTTCTCAGAGGAAAAGGTAAGAGCTATAAATTTAATTAGAGTATTAATTTTTTGCATATGTTATGTTACTTGTCACTTTATCTGTTGTCTTTTCAAGGTTTTGTAACATTTGTTCAATTTAATGCCGTGTTTGGTTCTTTTGCTGACAATCTCCAGTGACCTGTAACGTTACTGAGGTAACTTAACGTAACGTAAAATCAGAGATAAATCGTTTGATTTCCATTTGTAGTTATCTTTCATTTGGACACTTCGCAAAAACTACACAAAAATATGTTTCATATTTGTGCCTGTTACTGATATCATCAGTGGAGCCTGTAAATTTTTGCTGTATTTAAAAATTAAAGACTTGTTAATTCGACACATATGTTATTCGCTCATCATTGGAGGTCTGGCATATGCTGGTTTGGTATTAATGCCGATTCATTCACAAACAAAGTTTTCTATTTATGTTTTAATGTTTTGTTGGTTTAATATATTGTTTATGTTTACTATATAATAGTTTTTGTTCTCTTCTGAGGAATGACAAGCTGTTTTCGAGGAACCAGTTGAGTCAATAATTCAGTGAGTTGATTATAACAAAAGATGCTTATTTGTTACCACCTACAGGTTTAAATGTGTAATTAATTACTGTAAATTTAAATATACTTTTCATTTTCAGTAGCAGAAGCGACAGATTTTGCAGTTTATTCAGGGTGAGGATTATCTGAGACACAATTTAAAGGGATAGATCACCCCGAAATGAAAATTAGCCCATGATTTACCTCAAGTAATCCTAGGTGTATATGACATTCTTCTTTCAGGCGAATACTATCGGAGTTGTATTAAAAATGCCCTGGCTCTTCCAAGCTTTATAATGGCAGTGAATTGCTGCCTTGTTTTTGAAGTCCATAAAAGTGCATCCATCCATTATAAAAGTGCTCCACGCGGCTCCGGGGGTTATTAAAGGCCTTCTGAAGCAAATCGATGGGTTTTTGTATGAAAAAATATCCACATTTAACACATTATAAAGTAAAATATCTAGGTTTCGGCGGACTGCCTTCTGTATTTAACTTGCACAGAAAGAGTAGCGCCTCTCACAGTTCAAAATGCTTACGTTACGTCCGACGTTATCGTCGTGCCAGTTACGCTTTTTTTACGCTACATCTGACGTCATCGTCGTGCCAGTTACACTTTTTCATAAATTGAATATGGAAGGCAGTCCAGCGGAAGCTAAATATTTTACTTTATAACGTGTTAGATATGGATATTTTTCTTACACAAACCCATTGATTTAATTCAGAAAGCCTTTAGAAAGGCTCCCCTGGAGCCGTGTGGAGCACTTTTATAATGGATGGATGCACTTCTTTGGGCTGTCATTTATAAAGCTTTGAAGAGCCAGGTCATATTTTATTATAACTACAATTGTGTTCGTCTGAAAGAAGAAGGTCATACACACCTAGGGTGACTTGAGGCTGAGTAAAACATGGGGTAATTTTCATTTTTGGGTGAACTAACCCTTTAGTAAGTAGAATAAATCATTTTTAATCATTGGTCAAATATTAATGGGTGTTATTTGTTTAATTTATGAATTGATATGTTCTCTGCATGTGCTTATGTCTTTGTCTCTGTCAGGAACAGTGTTAGCCCATCTGCCCACACAAGACAAATCCCTGTCCACATGCTGACCGCCCCACTGGCCCAACACTTGTGCTGGAGAGGCTCTGACCAGTAGCTTTGCTCTGCAGAGCACTCAGGTACGGTATATAGTGTTCATAGTCAAGCCACCTTTATTTCTATAGGGCTTTACAGATTACTGATTGATTCAAAACAGGAAAATACTCTACCCAAAATTGAAAATTCTCTCAGAATATGATTTTTCTTTATTCAGAAGAATATAAATGATGATTTTTAGAAAAATAATCCATGTCTGTGAGTGTACGTGACCCCCCAGGTTGACGCTTCAACAACCACACATAGTGAACACAACAGTAATCAATGTGAGCCAAGTTGAAGTGAAACAAGGTGTGTTAGAAAAATACATTTTTTTTAAACTCTCACTTCTCAAGCTTCAACGTGCATTTAAATCACAACATGCTGACGTTGAGCCCATATTTGACTGCTTTGACCGAAACAATGGTTTGTACTGCTTTGGAAGACATTGATTCATCAACTGGGGTCATATGGACTACTGTTATGTACACTTTATTTGGTTTTTGACCAATCCACTTTTGTGGACACGCAGTGATGGAGTTTTTTTCTTAAAATCTCTGTTTTCCAAAGAAAAAAAGAATATCATATACATCTGGGATGGCATGAGGGTAAGTAAATTATGGCTGGAGTATCTCTAAGTTAACTAGCTTAAAGGGTTAGTTCACCCAAAAATGAAAATTATGTAATTTATTACTCACCCTCATGCCGTTCCACACCTGTAAGACCTCTGTTCATCTTCAGAACACAAATGAAGATATTTGTGTTGAAATCTGAAGGCTCAGTGAGGCCTGCATAGCCAGCAATGACATTTACTCTCTCAAGATCCATTAATGTACTAAAAACATATTTAAATTAGTGATAACCGATTTCAAAACACTGCTTCATGAAGCTTCGGAGCATATCAATTCAGCGGTTCGGAGCACCAAAGTCACGTATTTCAGCGGTTTGACACGCGATCAGAATCATGAATCGACTCGCTGATTCGATACGCTCCGAAGCTGTTTCGAAATCGGTTATCACTATATAAGTCGTTCTTTAGTTTTTTTGCCGCACAAAAAATATTCTCCTGGCTTTATAATATTAATATTGAACCACTGTACTCACATGGATTGATTTAAATATGTGTTTAGTACATTAATGGATCTTGAGAGAGGAAATGTCATTGATCTCTATGCAGGCCTCACTGAGCCTTCAGATTTCAACTCAAATATCTTAATTTGTGTTCTGAAGATGAACGGAGGTCTTACGGGTGTGGAACAGCATGAGGGTGAGGAATAAATGACATTATTTTCATCTTTGGGTGAACGAACCCTTTTAAGTTAATCTGCCTTTGTGAGATTCCATTATCCCTTTATTTTAAGTGAAAATGCAGTGCAGAAGTGTAAAAAAGGCTGATTCTACCTCCTGCATTTTCAGTTTCTTAACCGCACAGTCCAAAAAATATGCCCATTAAATATATTTAAAATCAAACATACCTATAATTGTTTTAGTTCCGCTGTGAACAAAAATATCAGGAAATCCAAAACTAGTCATAAGAAAATGTGTGCCCTCTGTACCCTGTTCAAATGTTTATGTAATATGTTGTCTTTTGTAGGAGGGAAGAGCACCACTGACAGTGGTGCAGAGAAGAGCCCATGACAAGGCAATCATGGCCGCCATATACGATAAGTCAATACTTGGTGAAAGGGAAATTTACTAGAGAAATTCAGTTCAAATATAGCTGTAATCTGTGTCTCCTGCAGTGGCAGTCGAGAAGAGATTTCCAAATGTGTCCAAAGAGACTTTGGTGATTACAGTCAATTCTAAACAGGGGGAATTCACTGCTTGAAAAGGGGAAAAAACGTTAAATCTTTTGAATATACTTTATTATTGTAATTTTTTTGAACATTGTAAAGTATGTTTCTTGGAAATTTTTATTCAAATGTTTATGTGTAGCAGACAAATAAAGTTTCTCTTTAAATGTGACATGTGAATGTATTTTCTTGGATTGAAATATATGGAGGACAAAACATATTTTTAAATGCTTTTGAAAAATATATGTATATTTTGAAAATATATTTTAAAAATGGCCAAAAATATATTGGTAGTAAATATATTTCAAAATATACAAAAAATGGCCAAAAAATATATGTGCAAAAATATATTTTAAAATATAAAAATATATTTTAAAATATATTTTTGCAAATATATTTTTTGGCCATTTTTTGTAAATTTTGAAATATATGTGAAAATATATTTTAAAATATATTTTTTTACCGTATGGGAACAGGGAACGTTCTCATAACTTTGACTAATGTTCTGGCAAGGTTCTCTCAAAGTTATGAACAAATGTACTTAACATTAATAGAACACCATTGTTAAGGTTTGTAGGATGAGCGTTGATGTCTAAGTGTGTCTCAACTTACACTCAAGTGGTTGTAGTGTTTTTGGATGGTCTCACACAGATCTCTTCAGTAATACAAGTGATCTTTCTATCACAGTCGCTGAATGTATTACTTTGTTGGAAACTCAGAAGCGAAGACCAGGAGACTTGGATGTATCTTCAGCAGGATTCTTTATTGAGAACATGTGCTGTCGGTATCTGCAGTCCATCAAGTCTACTAAGGCAGTATACATTGTAGTTTATATAGATTTTAGGTTGCAGGGGAGACAAAGCAAATGGGTGATGTCCTTAAACAAAGCATGCAAATTAAGTATCCAGGTAAAGAGACCTGCCCCAGACTCTAGAGTGTCACCAGACCTACTCAAATCAGCATAACGATTTAAAAATGGGAAAGGAGCTTCAAGGGCCATTAATGACAAAAGATGAGATTCTCAGTAATCTGGCTCATTTGACTTATAATAAAGAGAACAAGAACTGACAGAAAACTCTTGCCGGAAACTTTGCTTAACAAAATAATTCATCTGATGTCATCATCTTTACCTTAAATGCTAAATACAATGTACTTCCCTTAGTTTTGACCAGAATTTGAATGAATGTAAAGTGACTTGTTTGCAGGTGAAGATCATGTTCTGTTTGTAGATTTTGTCACATTTGTTTTCAAAATTCTGACACTATTGTTTCGCTGTTGTGACAAAATAATGCCATAATCATTGCTAACTACAATGTCCTTCCCTTAGTTTTAAACAGGTTCTTAAATTTGTAATCCCACACTTCAACTACATTATTAAGTCAGTCACAAAACTACAGTAAAAACAGTTGTTTAAACCACTATAATGTAGTAATTTGAGTGCTATTAAAACCGACACGTTGATCTGCTTTTCATCCATCTTTTTCATTAGCAATGCACAAACGTTCTCTGAAAACACTATTGCTATTGCTGAAAGAGAAATAAATAATATCAGTAACAAAAGTCAAGGGTCATGAGCCCAACTAAAGAAAACAATGACCACGATAATGGTGACTACATTAGAGAGAACAAAAGAACCGCTAAGAGTTGTATGTATGGCAGGGTAAGTGACTTCTCTTATTGGCCTGCCTGGGTATGGTTGGTAAACCAATGAGGTGCAAGCGGCGGTAGTATTTAAGGACCTTTATTTTGACGGGTCCGTACAGTCCTGTTTGATTCTGGGTTTGTTTCCCTCCTGGCGCTTCCGTCCCCGTCCCCATTTCTGTACAGGTATGTTGAGATCCTGCTGATGGTGGAATATGAGCTGCTTATGCTGTACTGTATTATAATATGTGCTATTTATAGTTTAGAGCAGCGTTGGTGGTGTCTGCACTGTGGCAAGTTTGTGGCGGAGTTCGCTCAGGTACGTTGTGTTCATTTTAAATCCCTTGGTGTCGTACTTATTGTGTATTGCTCTCAGTATAGCGCCAATAGCACGTGTGAAACGCTGGCCTATAGACTGATTCACGGTACCTGTTGTGAGTAACCATACAGATTTGCTTCTGGTGTTTATTCAACCCAAATCGTAAGTATGCCTCTCCCTTTCTCACATTTGGGGCTTTGTGAATTTAGTTAACGCTCTATCTGTTATGTTAAAGGTAGAAGGGGAATTTAACTTCAAGGTGTCTAATCCTTACTGCTCGCCGAAGACCCTACATGTGACACCGCTGCTGTTTTGCTTAGGGTCCATTTTCATATTTTATGATTTGTGTATCCTGCTGTTGTGTACGGCCTTGTTGAGCATGGTTGGCTCTGGCTTCCCGAGTACGAGCACTGCGTGGTAATACTAGGTGTGTGATTTTCCTAAATTCACTCATCGTCCTGTCATTCTGGTGCCGTTTAGGTGCTCTCCCGCTGCTTTCACTGTATGTGTGTTGCCAGGGAGCTAGCGCATCGTGTCTGAACCTTCTTTTGGTTTTCTTTTATTTAGTGTAATTTGTGTACATTTTTGGTTGTGACTGTTTGTTAAGGTGTGTTTCTTTTCACTCCAGGAGCCGTGTGGAACAGGGGAGACTAGCTGCTTCATTCGATGGTGTTTTCTGCACTGCTGACACAACTTCCTCATGGTGTGTGTGTGCGTGTGTTGTCTGATTTAGTGTGAATTTGAGGTGGGTTTGAACAACCTCCAGAGTTGCAGCCAGCCTGCCTTGTTCCCACGAAACCTGGCTCTGGAGAATTATTGTGATGATGGACATGTCTCACAGGAAAGAGTTTTAAAGGGATAGTACACCCAAAAAGGCGATAGAAGATCAGTTAAATACACAGGAGCTAAAGCATTTAGGGCCTTATAGGTCAGTAGCAATACTTTATAATTGATACGAAACTTAACAGGTAACCAGTGTAGAGATGTTATAATCGGTGTTGTGTGATCATATTTTCTTGACCTAGTAAGAACTCTAGCAGCTGCATTTTGTACTAATTGTGGCTTGTTTATTGATGATGCAGGACAGCCAGCGAGTAATGCATTACAGTAATCTAGACTAGAGGTCATGAATGCATGAACTAACTTTTCTGCATCTAGTAAGAACTCTAGCAGCTGCATTTTGTACTAATTGTGGCTTGTTTATTGATGATGCAGGACAGCCAGCGAGTAATGCATTACAGTAATCTAGACTAGAGGTCATGAATGCATGAACTAACTTTTCTGCATCAGAGACAGATAGCATGTTCCGTAGCTTATCGATGTTTCTGAGGTGGAAGAAGGCTGTTTTTGTAGTATTTGAAATATGATTTTCAAAAGACAATTTGCTGTCTAATATAACACCCAGGTCTTTTACTGTAGAGGATGAAGTAACAGTACATCCTTCTAAAGGCAAGTTATAATCTAAGAGATTCTGTGTACCAGTTTTTGGTCCAATATGTAATACCTCAGTCTTATCTGAATTTAGTAGGAGAAAATTACAGGTCATCCAATATTTTATATCTTTAACACACTCTGTCAGCTTGGATAATTTAGAGATTTCATCTGGTCGTGCTGAAATATATAACTGAGTATGATCGGCATAACAGTGGAAACTAATTCCATGTTTTCTTATAATATTACCAAGTGGCAGCATATACACTCAACTAAAGGATCATTAGGAACACCATACTAATACTGTGTTTGACCCCTTTTTGCCTTCAGAACTGCCTTAATTCTACGTGGCATTGATTCAACAAGGTGCTGAAAGCATTCTTTAGAAATGTTGGCCCATATTGATAGGATAGCATCTTGCAGTTGATGGAGATTTGTGGGATGCACATCCAGGGCACGAAGCTCCCGTTCCACCACATCCCAAAGATGCTCTATTGGGTTGAGATCTGGTGACTGTGGGGGCCATTTTAGTACAGTGTGACTCATTGTCATGTTCAAGAAACCAATTTGAAATGATTGGAGCTTTGTGACGGTGCATTATCATGCTGGAAGTAGCCATCAGAGGATGGGTACATGGTGGTCATAAAGGGATGGACATGGTCAGAAACAATGCTCAGGTAGGCCGTGGCATTTAAACGATGCCCAATTGGCAATAAGGAGCCTAAAGTGTGCCAAGAAAACATCCCCCACACCATTACACCACCACCACCAGCCTGCACAGTGGTAACAAGGCATGATGGATCCATGTTCTCATTCTGTTTACGCCAAATTCTGACTCTACCATCTGAATGTCTCAACAGAAATCGAGACTCATCAGACCAGGCAACATTTTTCCAGTCTTCAACTGTCCAATTTTGGTGAGCTTGTGCAAATTGTAGCCTCTTTTTCCTAATTGTAGTGGAGATGAGTGGTACCCGGTGGGGTCTTCTGCTGTTGTAGCCCATCCGCCTCAAGGTTGTGCGTGTTGTGGCTTCACAAATGCTTTGCTGCAGACCTCGGTTGTAACGAGTGGTTATTTCAGTCAAAGTTGCTCTTCTATCAGCTTGAATCAGTCGCCCATTCTCCTCTGACCTCTAGCATCACCAAGGCATTTTCGCCCACAGGACTGCCACATACTGGATGTTTTTCCCTTTTCACACCATTCTTTGTAAACCCTAGAAATGGTTGTGAGTGAAAATCCCAGTAACTGAGCAGATTGTGAAAAACTCAGACCGGCCCGTCTGGCACCAACAACCATGCCACGCTCAAAATTGCTTAAATCACCTTTCTTTCCCATTCTGACATTCAGTTTGGAGTTCAGGAGATTGTCTTGACCAGGACCAGATCCCTAAATGCATTGAAGCAACTGCCATGTTATTGGTTGATTAGATAATTGCATTAATGAGAAATTGAACAGGTGTTTCTAATAAGTCTTTAGGTAAGTGTATATTGAGAATAGCAGAGGGCCTAACACAGATCCTTGCGGCACTCCATAATTTACAGACGTTATCTTAGATTGTTCCCTGATTAAATAGACAAATTGGTAACACTCTGATAGATACGATCTAAACCACTTTAATGCCTGTCCCTGAATACCCGTGTAATTTTGTAGACGATATAAGAGTATTTTATGATATATGGTGTCGAATGCAGAAGTAAGATTAAGTAAAACTAGTATTGAGATACAGCCTTGGTCAGCAGCTAAAAGTAAGTCATTTGTGATTTTAACGAGCGCAGTTTCTGTGCTATGATGGGGTCTGAATCGGGACTGAAATTTTTCATAGATATCGTTTTCTTGCTGAACAAGTGTGCACCCGAGTCTGTGTTGCTTTCACATTCACGTGAATACATAATCGTGTATACATACAGTATACTAATACTGTATATTTTGAACCTTACAAATTGAACCTAAAGCATTGCCATCAGTGGACTACCGTGGCGTTTTTGCAATCTCAACTTTCTTTTTAATCACATGATTGGTTGTATAAAAATACTTTGACCTTATAACACTAAGGGCTACACCCTTTTTAACCATCATGTGATTTAAAAGAAAGCTTCCCATGGTTTTGTAGCTAGGCAGATATGTAAGATAAAATGTGACCTTTGGTCAATGATCCACACAAATCCCTGTCTCAGAGAAAATGAACTATGATGGGCCATAAAGCAAAGATACAGCAAAATAATTTCTTTACCATAAAGTGAATCACTTTTACAACAGGTCTGACCTTGTTAATTATAGGTTAGATACTGTATACTGCAGTCATTCAGTCTGTATTATATTTTTCGGAGACGTGATCGCAGTCTTGCAAATAGTGTCAGATCTTCCTGGTCTATGAGGAAAGGTCCTGAAGGATAACATTTTTCAGCTAAATGCTGTGTATGTATTTGTCAAGCATGTTGTGCCACAGTTACAGATGTGCCCATTGAGAATGTGCATCGAGGGAGAAAGGATCACACGGTAGCATGCACGAGGAATGCTCTGGCCATCCCAGCTAACAGGGAACGTTCTCATAACTTTGACTAATGTTCTGGCAAGGTTCTCTCAAAGTTATGAACAAATGTACTTAACATTAATAGAACACCATTGTTAAGGTTTGTAGGATGAGCGTTGATGTCTAAGTGTGTCTCAACTTACACTCAAGTGGTTGTAGTGTTTTTGGATGGTCTCACACAGATCTCTTCAGTAATACAAGTGATCTTTCTATCACAGTCGCTGAATGTATTACTTTGTTGGAAACTCAGAAGCGAAGACCAGGAGACTTGGATGTATCTTCAGCAGGATTCTTTATTGAGAACATGTGCTGTCGGTATCTGCAGTCCATCAAGTCTACTAAGGCAGTATACATTGTAGTTTATATAGATTTTAGGTTGCAGGGGAGACAAAGCAAATGGGTGATGTCCTTAAACAAAGCATGCAAATTAAGTATCCAGGTAAAGAGACCTGCCCCAGACTCTAGAGTGTCACCAGACCTACTCAAATCAGCATAACGATTTAAAAATGGGAAAGGAGCTTCAAGGGCCATTAATGACAAAAGATGAGATTCTCAGTAATCTGGCTCATTTGACTTATAATAAAGAGAACAAGAACTGACAGAAAACTCTTGCCGGAAACTTTGCTTAACAAAATAATTCATCTGATGTCATCATCTTTACCTTAAATGCTAAATACAATGTACTTCCCTTAGTTTTGACCAGAATTTGAATGAATGTAAAGTGACTTGTTTGCAGGTGAAGATCATGTTCTGTTTGTAGATTTTGTCACATTTGTTTTCAAAATTCTGACACTATTGTTTCGCTGTTGTGACAAAATAATGCCATAATCATTGCTAACTACAATGTCCTTCCCTTAGTTTTAAACAGGTTCTTAAATTTGTAATCCCACACTTCAACTACATTATTAAGTCAGTCACAAAACTACAGTAAAAACAGTTGTTTAAACCACTATAATGTAGTAATTTGAGTGCTATTAAAACCGACACGTTGATCTGCTTTTCATCCATCTTTTTCATTAGCAATGCACAAACGTTCTCTGAAAACACTATTGCTATTGCTGAAAGAGAAATAAATAATATCAGTAACAAAAGTCAAGGGTCATGAGCCCAACTAAAGAAAACAATGACCACGATAATGGTGACTACATTAGAGAGAACAAAAGAACCGCTAAGAGTTGTATGTATGGCAGGGTAAGTGACTTCTCTTATTGGCCTGCCTGGGTATGGTTGGTAAACCAATGAGGTGCAAGCGGCGGTAGTATTTAAGGACCTTTATTTTGACGGGTCCGTACAGTCCTGTTTGATTCTGGGTTTGTTTCCCTCCTGGCGCTTCCGTCCCCGTCCCCATTTCTGTACAGGTATGTTGAGATCCTGCTGATGGTGGAATATGAGCTGCTTATGCTGTACTGTATTATAATATGTGCTATTTATAGTTTAGAGCAGCGTTGGTGGTGTCTGCACCGTGGCAAGTTTGTGGCGGAGTTCGCTCAGGTACGTTGTGTTCATTTTAAATCCCTTGGTGTCGAACTTATTGTGTATTGCTCTCAGTATAGCACCAATAGCACGTGTGAAACGCTGGCCTATAGACTGATTCACGGTACCTGTTGTGAGTAACCATACAGATTTGCTTCTGGTGTTTATTCAACCCAAATCGTAAGTATGCCTCTCCCTTTCTCACATTTGGGGCTTTGTGAATTTAGTTAACGCCCAGTGTTGGGGGTAACGAGTTACAAAATAACGGATTACAGTAACGATATTACTTTTTTGGGTTACGAAGTAAAGTAACGCATTACACAAAAAATATTGGTAACTACACTACTTTACTAGACTATAGGAACGCGCTTTGCTGCGTTACTCAAGCCGTGTTTGCCTGTGTAAGAGTGGACTCCTGTAGATGGTTCAATCTACAGGGTTGCCAGAAGACTAAAGAAACGTTATCAGAAAAATGGAAGAAAACTGTACATTTCTTGTCTATTTCCACCCACTGCAACTCATACCAACGACGGAGATAAGCGCAGTTACAATAGCAAAATATGTGGGAGAGCGTTTGTTACGTGTATCTGGGCTTATACCGTTTTGAGTCCATAGATGGCGGGGGAATTCCCCAACTTGTGACAAAGACATGACGTCACCCGGGATACCGGATAAAAGGGCGTTGGTGGCGACATGGAATCTCTCTCTCATCTCGTGTCCTGTTGACATCACGGCTGCCGCTCTCCTCGCCTCTTATGAGCATTTCCGTTCTCCTTTCTTTATTTGGTTAATTGGTGTTTCTTTGTGGTTTTGTTGAGTATAATTATTTGTTGAGACTTAGCATTATTTACTCACTTTTTCTTAAGTTCAGTAACTGGTAGGAATTCTCATTAGTTCACTTCATGGTTATTTAGAAAGAGTATGGAGGTAAGCAGAGACCCGGAAGATTCACTTGACTTTGTTTTGCCGGAAGCCAGGTAAGAACTGCTGAGTACAGGCGTAGGCAGGTGTTCTGTGTTTGCTTTCTTAGTTGTCCTACCAGTTTACTGTTGTTTATTACTTGTTTGATTTATGTTTGTTAATAGTTTATGACCTGTTTTGGATTCTGATTTGTATTCTCTTTTGGGTTGTGTCCATTTGTTTCTCTTGTTAATTTTTTTATAGTAAATGAAGGCGTACATGGCGTCTTGAAGCGTTACTTTGTGTCTGTGATTGACTCGTGTGTTCGGTCCGAATCAGCTGTTTAAGTTAATTTGATTAATGAGCCTTATTTGCTGGTTATGGCCGTAACAGCATTGCTATAATATGACTATATTGTATTGCAATAGGGATCACTTCAAAGTCAATACTAAATCAAAACTAGTTAGCACAGTATTCGTAATAGAAAGGATTTAATGACAAAATCTGGTTATGGTTACACTTAAAATAGTTTCAAAATGGATGAATGAGATGATAAACTTATACCATTAATCGTACACAGCATGAATACAGTGTTACCTGAGAGAGAGAGAGAGGCTTAACAATCTCTTTATTAGACCATTTGTCTTTCTACCTCAAATCATACAACTATTTTACAAAATAATTTACATTCTACAAATTTAAAATCAACATTTAATTTTCTCCAATTTCACAAAGAACTTCCCCCACTGACCAAACTTCAGAAAACATTACAATGTCATTTACCAATTTATAATATGTATACTCTATCTTAATTCTAGCTGTTATCATCCCTTTTAAAACCATCTCAGCATTTATTGAACCAATCCCCAACATTTTATTTTTCTTAGTTTTCCAGATAGACAATTTTGCAGACCCTAACAAAAAATTCAGTAAACATTTCTTCCTCCTTTCCTGAAAATTATATTTTGGTCCACTTATAAAACTCTGATAAGAAAAATGTTCTCCAAACCTTATAAAACATTGTGTTAAAAAATTAAAAACTCCCTTCAGCCTAAAACAATCAATAAATAAGTGACTAACCGTTTCTTCTAAACCACAAAATAAACACTCCCCACTGCTGGATTCAGGCGTGCCACGTGTCTGTTCGTAGCTATAGCCCCAAACAACAATCTCCACTGCAGGTCTGCAGTACGCTTTTCCACAGGCAACTTATAAAGAGACCTCCAGCATGCCTTAAAGTCTGTCCCAAACACTTCCGACCACTTCCAGATCTTCACTCCTCTTAACACAGTCGGATGAGTAACTTTTACACACGTTATATACATTTCTTTCTTCTTAATATCTTGAAAACTTCCCAACTCGGGGTACTCAAATGACAGAATCGAATTTCCAGCTCCCTCATTCTCCTCCTGTACAGCAGCAGAAACTTTAATGGGTGGAAATGTATAATCCTCAATCCAATCCTGTGATAGTGCCTCTCCACAAGCCCCAGGTAGAGCAGCCCACACCTCTTCCATTATTCTTCTCAGGAGGCGAAGAGATCTCAACCCAGTCGCACTCTGCAAAGACTCTGCTGTTTTCTAGCCATCTCCACTTCTCAGATCCCCCAACTTGACAAAACCAGCCTTTACAAAACAGCTTTCCACATATTTAGAGGACAAAGTATTTGTTCGTATTAATGGGTTGTGGAACAACGGTTCTCCCATTATCCAGTCCTCAGGTTTTAAAATGTCTCTGTGAATAAAAAATGTCTTCTTCCAAGCTGTTATCATTGATTTATAAAAAGGGGTTAAGTCCTTCAAATCTACTTCGTCAATTTGCAGTAGAAAAATCTGTTTGTCATGCAATAGACCCGATGTTTTCCGTAGAAGAGCACAAGCAACATTTATCCACCCAGCATTCTATTCAAACAACATTCTCTGTGCTACTTGTAGTCGAAAAGCATTTATGCGGCTTCGTACATCTATTAGGCTTTGCCCTCCTTCATGCACTGGTAAATAAAGTGCAGGCCCGGGAATCCATTTTTGACCAGACCAGAAGAAATCCACCAATTTCCTCTGAATATCCTTAATACTGTCCTCTGGTGGCTCAAGTACGTTCAGTTTGTGCCATAACATAGAAGCTGTCAGGTTGTTTGTAATTAAGACTCTGCCTCTATATGATAGTTCGGGTAATAGCCAATTCCATTTAGACAACTTGGCAACAACCTTTTCCAGCAGACCCTCCCAATTTCTTTCTTTATACTTATCGGTCCCCAGAAACACCCCCAAAACTTTAATGCCTTCCCTTCCCCATTTCAGTCCTTCAGGAAGTTGAGGTGGCCCCTTATCAACCCAAGAACCCACAGCAAACCCTTCACACTTTGCCCAGTTAACCTTGGCTGAAGATGATTTTTTATACAGGTTTATATTTTTACAAAGTATCTGAATATCATTTTGACCAGTGATAAAAATATTCACATCGTCTGCATACGCAGATACAGAATACCTTAACCCTGAATTATCACCTGGTATCATTAATCCTTTTAACTCTTTTCTTAGTTTACACAGTAAGGGTTCAATGGCTAAACTATAAAGTTGTCCTGATAGTGGACATCCCTGCCGAATTCCTCTTTTAACAGGGATTGGACAACTCAAGCCACCTCCTATCTTAAGCATAATAGAAGCATCTTCAAACAGTATTTTTATCCACGAAATAATATTCTCCCCAAATCCAAACGTTTTCAGCACAGTAAAAAGGTACTCATGACCTACCTGGTCAAAAGCCTTCTCTTGGTCAATAGATAAAAACCCCACATCAAGATTATTTCTCATAGACACATCAATCACATCCCTCATAAGAAACAAATTGTCCATTATTGTACTCCCAGGAATGCAATAAGTCTGTTCTCTTTCCACCACAATATGCAAAATATGTTTAAGTCTGTTGGCTAAACACTTAGACAGTATTTTATAGTCTGAACACATTAACGACACTGGACGCCAATTTTTCAACAACCCTAAGTCTCCATTTTTTGGCAGCAGTGATAACACAGCTCTCTGACAGCTTTTCGGTAGACAACCTCTTTTAAAACTTTCACAAAATACATCATACAAATCATCTCCTAAAACACCCCAAAATGCTTAATAAAATTCCGCTGGTAACCCATCAACTCCAGGTGACTTTCCTGTAGAAAGCTGTTGCACAGCCTTTGAAAGTTCATCAAAGGAAATCATCATGTCCAATGTCTTTTGTTCCTCAGGCCTTAATTTAGGAAGGTCCTTTAAGAACTGGTCCATAGATGCAACATCACAGTCCGTATTGCCAAATAGTTCTTTATAAAAATCAATGCCCAACCTTCTCATCTCTATTGGATCTGAAGTAATTGTTCCATTGTCCCTTTAAGATGAAGCATACATTTCTTTTGTGCTTCTTTCCGTTCGAGGCCAAAAAAATAAGCAGTTGGAGCATCCATTTCTTTAATTGACGATATTCTAGCTCGAACTAGTGCACCTTTCACTCTTTGTTCCAATAATGACTTCAACTCCATTTTTTTATTTTTTATAATATTCATTGACCCACAATCATCAACATCATTCATTCTTTTTTCCATTTCATTAATCTCAACCTCCAAATTTTTCACATTTCTCTTCACTATGGCCGAAGCATTATAAGAAAATTGTTGACAAAAAACTTTAATATGAGCTTTTCCAACCTCCCACCATTGAATCAGATTTTCAAAATGAGATTTCCTCTGTCTCCAGTTATCCCAAAAACTACAAAACTTCTCAAAAAAATCCTTGTCTTGTAGTAATTTTACATTAAAATGCCAATAAAATTTAGGTCTTGAAGTTTTTACAATGTTATAATCTAAAGTCACCATATGATGGTCTGAAAAACCATTTGGTAATTGTTGAGAATTCTAATGGGATCACATGACATAGCCAGTCATGGGAGGAGCCAGGTCTCCTCAGGTGCACCAAATTATGGATAAGTTGCCTTTGTTTGGTATGTTTGTGTGCAACATGTAGCTGAAGCAGACTGTCCCTTTCCTTCTCTCCTAAATGAGAGCTTTCTGTAGAGTTGGTGTGTTCCTGAAATTAAACATGCAACTCTATGTCCAATTTCCATTCCACTCTGTCTGATTCCCTGTGACTATGGCCTGATTCACATGCCGATGTGTACAATAAATGAGTATGGATTGAGTACTGGATCAACTGTGTTTTAATGGACACACCATCCTGGTAGCACATTTCCTGAACCACATCACATGCAAAGTTTTACATGGTCCTTCGAGCCGGAGAGGCTGCTGGGATGGAGAAAGATGATGATTCTGGGAGACCAAAATGGATATCAAAACCCCCCCGATGGCATCAAGATTATTCATTGACTCAGCCAAGTAGATCCGCTTGCATACAAGGAGAAACCATTTCCGACCGTGTGCCTCTGGAAGGAGCACAGGGAGCTGCCATATCTGAGACTCGGGCTGAGGTGAGGGGTCTTGCTGAAGAGGTACAGCAGATAAAAGAAATGTTGTCTCAACTGAACCAGACAATGAGAACAATGCAGATAAGAAGTAGAAGTTCTTCCTTCTCAATCAGTTCTGAACAGAGTTCGAATCAGACATCTCCTGTTGTTAAACTTAATCAGGAAGAGGACGATGACAGAGTTTCTCTTGTCCATGAATTGGGTGAATGCTTAAGACAACATGAGGCAAAACGAGACAATCCTGACCCATCTACCTCACCTCCTAAACTCAGCAGACAAAGTACTCTCCCTCCTCCACCACGATCAATGCTGCCTACACCATTGACACAAGAATGGAGAGGCTCATTGGAGCCATGTTTTCTACAGCTTCCTGATTCACAAATATCAACTGAACCTGTTGCTACACAGCATATTAATTTACAGTCCCAATCTTCAGAGAATCCTCCTGTAATTAATACAAATCCAACTCAGTTTGGCAACGTTCCCCCTTGGTTATCATCATTTCAACAGCCATTATATCCAGTCTATCCATTCAATGATCAGCATATAGCACGAAGCGGTGGGCCTGTTCTTAGTAGAATGCAGGATAATGCATTTTCCCCATGGATGTTCCCAAATTATTCCACGCCTTTTCCTGCTCCTACATTATGTCCACCATATGGTCCATTTGCTCATCCAGGTCATGTCTTTCCAATGGCGGGGTCCTCATCAATTAACCAAGTTCCTTTGATACCTCCAGTTCAGCTGAGACCATTAGGACCGTCCACTGGGCCTTCAGATATGACTGCTAGTAATAATGACCCTCATGACCCTCAGCCTTACACTATGGCGCTCAAAGCTCTCCAAAGGAAGTATGGCCAGCCTCATCACTTAGTTTTACGAGAGATGGCTTCCATTCAGAACCTTCCATCTATTCGTTCTGGGGATTCCCTTGGGTTCAGTCAGTTTGCCCTACGAGTCCAGGCTCTAGTAGGCATGCTCCAATCATGGGGTCAAGATGAAGGGGCAAAGGATTGGCATGTGCCTCTCATGTTCACCAGCTTTTAGGGAAACTTCCAGCTCATCACGTTTCCAGTTTTGCTAGACATGCACGAACTGTTAATCCGAATGTTACTTATAATTTGGTGGATTTTGCTAAATGGCTGGAGGAGGAAGCAGAATGTCAAAGTTTAGCAGTTCAAGTATCTGACCAGTTAAAGGGGGCAACAAAGTTTCAAGTGAGAGAAGAGAGACCTCCCAAAACGCTATTTCCTACGACCTCCTTCTTGCAGAGTGTGAATCAAGAAGGAAGTTGTAATCCCCAGGATGGAATGAGTCAGCCTAACCGTTCAGGTGGCAAATCAGTAGACCCCAGATCTTTCTGTGCCTTCTGTGGCCATCAAGACCATCACCTGAGTTGGTGTGCAACGTTCCAACAGTTTGATGCAGATGCAAATGTGGCAGAGGTTATATGGTGAGGAATGTTAATCACCACTTGAATTCTACCCGACTACGCCACCCAGGTGGGAGACCAGGGAAAATAACTCCCAATAAAAGACACACAGATAAGTTCCACCAACTGAAGGCAAGGAATTAAGAGAGAGACGCGAGTAGCGATACAAAATATAAACTTTATTATATTAAAATCACAAGCGCTGATTTAAAACTCCCACAATGACGGAATCATAATACCCAGGGCCAGGATTAGTGGGAACCAGGCAGGCCAGCTGCAACTCGGAGGTCATCCAAAACCCACCTCAATTCACACAAAAGCAAACACCACGCACACCCACCAAAGGGAAGTTGTATCAGCACACAGCACACTGTGAAACACCGCAAAAGGAAGCAGCTAGCCTCCCCAGTTCCACACGACCTCGCTGACCCTGAAAAAAAAAGAAAAGAAAGACACATTAAAGAAAACAACAATTAATAAAAAAAATAAGCCAAAGTAATACAATTATGGTCACAACTCTGACACTCAGGCCTCCAGAGGACACCACATAGGCCTACAAAACCACCCAGCACCAGATTGGCGCTACAGCAGCATTAAATCAAGGAATAATAAGCAAACAAACTTTTACAACGAATACATACCAAAAAAAGGAAAGTAAACAAAACCAAAACACAAGTACAATAGAATAGAATACAAAAATAATATAATAGAATACAAAAATAATCAAAAGAAAGAAAATAACCAGAAAATAACAAAGAAACACGTAACATCCAAAGTAAATTATATCCGAAAGCTTAACTGGTAAGCAGCCTTGCGGACGCACATCCGAGGCCCACTTTAACAGCCCAGACGACTCGCAAGCAGCAGAACAGTACACAATCCAAATGACCGTCAATGACGCGATCAAAATCAGAATAGTCCCATAAGCAAAACAGCAGCTGCGTCACCTGATATCACTAGCTAGGAACCGGACTTAAATGTTCACCTTTCCCTTTAACCAAAGATGATAAGAGTTAGAGAATTAGAAAAAGTTCAAAAGACGACAAATATGAAAGACAAGAGCGGTGTACTTACGGTTGATGTCAAACACTGAACGCACAGCTGTATGGTTACTCACTACCGGTGCCGCAGCTCGATCTAGCGACCAGCAATCACACCCAAACACCTGCCCTCGCTGCTGTTACTGAAAGCAACGCGCAATAAATACACAAACTGTGATGGTTACAAGTTGAGCATCAAAACATACCTGCAAGTGAATTTCCGCCACAACTTGCCGCAATGCCAAACGCCACCAGCTCCGCTCTAAATTAAACTATAAATAGCGCATATTAGCCTCGTGATATATGCATCACTACACCAACAAACACTCGACATACCTGAATGGGGAACGGAAATGCCAAGGGGAGAGAGAGAGAGAAGCACCCCACGTCACACGCATACCCGTCAAAATAAGGGTCCCTAAATAGTGCAGTTACTATCACCCAATTGGTCCACTACCTACACTCCAACCAACCAATAAGATGACGTGACACCTGCCACACTAAGAGAAGATGGATCCTAGATAATGGTCGTTGTTGGAGATGTGGTCGGACCCATCGTTCATCACAGTGTGATTTGAAGAGACATTGTCCCTTCTGCAAAGAGCGACATCTAGGAATTTTACATGAAGTCAATGTTCGTAAACCTGACTCTGGGACATTCTACTTGAGTAGACCAAGTGGTCTTAATGCTGTGCTTTTGAAGGTGGTAAAAGTAACTCTGAGTTATCAAAGAAGGATGGTGGAGACCTACGCCATTCTTGACGATGGGTCAGAAAGAACTATACTTCTTTCCCCTGCTGCGGAGATGCTGGGCCTGAATGGGACGGCAGAAAGCAGAATCTCTAGAAATGAATGGTGTTGTAAGATGTGCTACTCCCTTGCTTCGAGCTAAACATGCCCCTAGATTGAATGCTCCCCAGCAATCAGTAATGTCAGTATTGCGTCGTACAGAACGACAGCTTGCAAAGAATCCAGTGCGTGCAGCAATATATGACCGGGAGATTCAAAAGCTTGTGGTACCTCCTCATCAATGGCCTAAGTATACAATCACTTCTCCTGATGATGTAGCACTGGAATTGAGAAAACCTTTGTTTTGTGGCCAGACACAAGTTTCAGTAAGCCTTCCTAAATTAGACCCTTTCCAATTCAACACCTGGTCAGAGCTGGTTGCATATACCATTGAGAACTTTTCCCCTGATCAAGCTCCAGAGAACAAGCTTAGTCAGAATCAATCAGAGCTGCTACTCCTTCGTCATGCACAAGAAGAGGATTTCCCTGAGGAGTGCAAGTTACTCCAACTAGGTCAAGATATTTCTGCACGTAGTAGGCTTGTTGAATTGGCACCTGAGTGTGACCCTGTGACATGTCTCATAAGAGTGGGAGGTCGCCTTTGTCAGAGTGAGGACTTGGAGTCAGAAGCTATTCATCCAATCGTTTTAGATCCTAAGAATCCAATTACTAAACTTCTGATTGCAGATCTTGACTCAACATTGTGTCACCCAGGACCACAACGAGTTTTTGCCCAACTTCAAAGAAAATATTGGGTTCTACGTGGACGACAAGCCGTAAAATCAGTTCAACGATTATGCTGTGAATGTCGGAGATGGAAAGTTCAAGTTCAAGTTCAAGTTCAATTTTATTTGTATAGCACATTTCCAACAGCCCCCAGGCTGACCAAAGTGCTTTACAGAAGAGCAAGAATATCACACATACAGAAAAATAAAAATAAATAAACCACATAAGAATATAAAAACCACCTATAAAAAAGTTTAACAAATCACCATAATTAGTACACTAAGGAAAATAAAAAAGTTTTTAGCAGGGACTTGAAAATAGACAAGGAAGGGGCCAGCCTAATCTCTAAAGGCAGGGTATTCCAAAGTCGTGGCCCTGCCACCGCAAAAGCACGCTCACCTCTACGCTTTAGTCTAGCGCGAAGAACGACCAACAAAGCCTGATCACAAGAACGGAGGCTTCTGGGTGGAGTATAGGAGTGAAGGAGTTCAGATAAATAGACAGGAGCTTTGTTATGTATGGATTTATACACGAAGAGTAGAATTTTGAAGTCTATTCTCTGACAAATCGGCAACCAGTGAAGAGATCTAAGAATCGGAGTGATGTGATCATGTTTACGACACTTTGAAAGCAGTCTGGCAGCAGCATTTTGGACAAGCTGAAGTCGCGCAATTTGAGATTTAGATATACCGCAATATAGGGAATTGCAGTAATCTAAACGCGACGTAACAAACGCATGAACAGCCATTTCGAGTGTTTTTGGGGAGAGAAAGTTTTTAATTTTTGACAGTAGACGAAGCTGATAAAAACTGGATCCAACAACAGAGGAGATATGTCTGTCAAATTTTAAAAGCTGGTCAAAAATAATACCCAAGTTCGTCACCCGTGTCGATCTAAAAGCGGATAAACTTTCTAGCTCAGGACCTATACACTGAGAGTTTTCATTTGGACTGAATACAATCACCTCTGTCTTGTCCTCGTTTAAGAAGAGGAAGTTCTGGGCTAGCCATATTTTAACCTCCTCTAAGCATTGGAGAAGAGAGGTGATCGCAGTGGAGTTGTTTTTCTTTACTGGAAGATAGATTTGGGTGTCATCTGCATAGAAATGAAAGGACACACCATGCTTTCTTAAAATAGAGCCCAAAGGCAGCATGTACAAAGAGAATAGAGAGGGAGCTAAAATAGAGCCTTGAGGAAGGCCACAGGTCAGAGGAGCGGCGGAAGATGAAAAGTTACTCAATTTCACTAAAAATTTTCTGTCAGATAGGTATGAATGAAACCATTTCAGAGCGTTTGCTTTTAGACCTACCCAAGACTCTAGTCTAGATAATAGTAAGGAGTGGTCAATGGTATCAAAAGCAGCTGATAAATCTAAAAGAATAAGAACCACAGAGTCCCCTGAGTCAGTGGAGATGTAGATGTCATTTACAACTCTCAGAAGGGCGGACTCAGTGCTGTGCGCAGACTTAAAGCCAGACTGAAAAACCTCATAAATAGAATTGCTAGTCATAAAGTTTTGAAGTTGATTCAGCACAATTTTTTCTAAAACTTTTGAAATAAAAGGCAAAACCGAAATGGGGCGAAAATTTTTTAGGACAGTGGGGTCCAGAGAGGGCTTCTTGAGCAGAGGAGTGACTGTAGCGACTTTAAGGTCAGCAGGGACAGAGCCCGTTTGGAGACACTTATTAACAAGAGATAACAGACCAGGCCCAATCGAATCAATAATTAGTTTTAAAAATTTGGGGTGAATAATTTCACTAGGACAGAATGAGGGTTTAAGATTGTCAATCACCTCCTTCAATTCCTGGAGATTGACGGGTTCAAAAGCGTCCAAAAATGCAGAGGCGGGTGACATGATAGGAGAATTGGCTAATGTTAAGGTGGGACAGACATCAAGTCTTAAGTTCGTAATCTTGTCACTAAAGTATCTCAAGAAGTTTTCACAGAGAGCATCAGAAACCACAGGCAGGGTGTTCACAGAAGGATTGGTAACAGATTGAATAATTGAAAACAAAACCTTCGGTTTAGAGTGATTAGCTTCAATTAGGTTGGAGAAGTATGCAGCTTTTGCAGACTTGGCTGCAGTCTGGTAGGATGTAAGAGAGTCTCTGAACATTTGAAGAGAGATATGCAGCCTGTCTTGTTTCCATTTACGTTCTACCTTCCTGCAGTTTTGTCTTAAGAGACGGGTAGCAGAGTTTTGCCACAGTATAAATTTAGTTTTCTGTTTATAAGGCTTAAGGGGGGCAGTTGCATTTGCTACCATAAGCCAGGCAGAGTTCAGGAGGCTCAGATGTTGATCAGCATCCAAGTCAGATAATGGTTGATCCAAGTTCAATTGTGAGCAATCGAACGGTCGAATCGAAAGGTTCTCCTTCAGTCCCTAGGATGGCTGATCTTCCTCCTTCTAGGCTCCGCCTCTATAAGCCCCCATTTTGGTCGACTGGAATGGACTGCTTTGGCCCTTTTAGTGTCAGAGTAGGTCGTAAACATGAGAAACAATGGGGTCTTCTTTTTAAATGTCAAACAACACGATGTGTTCATCTTGAGCTTCTATCTGGTCTAGATACGGACAGTTTCCTATTAGCCCTCCGTCGTTTGATAGCTCGCAGAGGTCGGCCTTATGAACTTATATCGGATCAAGGAACTAATTTTCGGGGAGGAGAGCGAGAGCTCAGAGAGGCTTTTGGTCAACTCAGCCCTGCCCTTCAGGAACTGCTTTGCCAGCATCAGATTCGATTCAATTTGAATCCTCCATATTCTCCGCATTTTGGAGGCTGCTGGGAGAGAGAGGTCAGATCCATTAAGGCAGCCTTGCGGGTGACATTGGGTGCACAGGTTCTCTCAGAAGAAGTCCTATATACTGTACTTGTCGAAGTGGAGGAAATGTTAAACTCTAAACCTCTTGGATATGTGTCATCGAATATATCAGATCCTGATCCTATAACTCCCAACATACTGTTGATGGGGCGGCAAGATGCTTCCCTGCCTCAGATAATTTATGCAGATTCTGAAATTCTCTCACGTAGGAAGTGGAGGCATAGTCAAGTTCTGTCTGATAGATTTTGGTCAAGTTTTATTAGAGATTATTTTTCTTCACTTCAAGGTCGTCAGAAGTGGAGACAGGAGGGAAATTCGATTTCATGTGATGCCATAGTTATGGTAGTTGACCCTCAGCTTCCAAGGGGACTATGGCCTATAGGAACCGTCACAAAGATCTTGCCTAGTCCTGATGGCAGGATAAGGGTTGTGGAAGTTCTCATTAAGGGAAAATGCTGTATACGCCCAGTCAGCCGTCTAGTTGTCCTTACTAAGTTGTCAGATGATTTGAATGAATAATTGTACAGAATTCTCTAGGGCAAATATGTTCACATATTCGTTGTTTGTGTTTGAGCTCCGTCAAATTGATTCATAATCCTTGATTTTCTTCTTAATACTCGCTTACAAACGAATACTTTCTATTATTTACAGCGTGTGAACATATCTCCGATACGATTCTCTATAAAAAACAATCGGATTGCTTTGATATCGCTACTTATATCCGAACTTCCGCTACTAGCCGTAGCCCGCTAGCCTTGCACGCGTGGTAACTTGTTTAACGTTACACCCGGTAAACACTGATAGCTACAATTCGCCATCGTAGCACTTCTGCTACAATGGCGAATAACTCGGATGTGTGTCTAATGTTACCTTTGAGTGCAGGTGAGGACACGTTCGAGCTGCATTCGGTGCAGTTGGAGTTGGAGTCGTTGGAGAAGCAGATTCGCGGCCTTCTAGACAGACAAGCTGTGCTGAGAGAGCGGCGAACGGCGCTTGAAACATCACGCGCCGATGCGCACAAGTCAGTGGATACTAACATTTTGACTCCGACCTCGTCTACTCCGCGTGTTTCTCTGCACAGGACCCAAGCACCCAGGACGCGATCATCATCCCTGGTTTCGTTCACTCCGGCCCCGACACAGCGCCATGGACCCTGGGTGTTTCCACAGCGGAAGGCGCGAGCCAGGACCAGAGCTAGGACCTCTCCGCCCCTCCCGGTCTTCGAGATCTCCACCCGGAACCGCTTCTCCCCTCTTCGCGAGACGGAACGCGACGCTGTGGTCATCGGTACTTCCATCGTCCGGCATGTCCACGCTACCTCAGGTAAAGGCAAGGTTATCACTCACTGCTTTCCTGGTGCTCGTGTTCTCGATGTCGCTGCGCAGGTTCCCGAGATCCTGAACGGTGACGAGCGCATCGGAGCTGTCGTGCTGCACGCGGGAACGAACGACACCAGGCTGCGACAGACGGAGGTTCTGAAGAGGGACTACAGGAGCCTGATCGAGACGGTGCGCAGAACATCGCCTGAGGCAACGATCGTCGTTTCTGGACCGCTCCCCACGTACCGACTAGGACATGAAAAGTTCAGTAGATTATTTGCTCTAAATGAATGGTTAATGTCATGGTGTAATGAACAGAAGCTGCTCTTTGTAAATAATTGGAATCTGTTTTGGGAGCGACCTAGGCTCTTCCGTCCTGATGGCCTTCACCCCAGCAGAATCGGAGCGGCTCTTCTGTCGGACAACATCTCCAGAGCGCTGCACACCATCATATGACTAGTAAGTCAAAGTCCAAATCACAGTATTTGCTGTCCTAACTTAATTGACATAAGTACCAATGTAGAACATTATATAGAAACTGTGTCTATTCCTCGTTTAGAGAGGTCAAACATTAAATCTACTGTAGGATCTAGGAAAAATCTAATTGTGATTAAACCAGAAAATCTCAATATTAGTGAACGAAACCAATTTTGTCCTAACTTAATTGACATAAGTACCAATGTAGAACATTATATAGAAACTGTGTCTATTCCTCGTTTAGTGAGGTCAAACATTAAATCTACTGTAGGATCTAGGAAAAATCTAATTGTGATTAAACCAGAAAATCGCAATATTAGTGAACAAAAACAATTTCTAAAACTAGGTCTTTTAAACATTAGATCGCTCACACCTAAGGCGGTTATTGTAAATGAAATGGTCACAGATAACAGTTTCGATGTATTTTGCCTTACTGAAACCTGGCTTAAGCCAAATGATTATTTCGGTCTTAATGAGTCTACTCCACCAGGATACTGTTATAAGCATGAGCCCCGTCTGATTGGTCGTGGCGGGGGTGTTGCAACAATCTATAGAGATATTCTAAATGTTACTCAGAAAACAGGTCACAGGTTTAATTCATTTGAAGTACTAGTGCTAAATGTTACGCTCTTAGATGTAAGAAAGAAATCCGTATTATCTCTAGCCCTGGCTACTGTATATAGACCTCCAGGGCCCTATGCTGATTTCCTAAAAGAGTTTGCAGACTTTCTCTCAGATCTATTGGTCAACGTCGATAAAGCATTAATTGTTGGAGATTTTAACATACACGTAGATAACACAAATGATGCGTTAGGGGCTGCGTTTACAAATCTATTAAATTCCTTTGGGGTCAAGCAAAACGTCACTGGTCCCACTCATCGTCTTAATCACACACTAGATTTAATTATATCACATGGAACCAACCCAACCGATATAGATATTATACCGCAAAGTGATGATGTCACTGACCATTACATGGTAACTTGCATACTGCGTACTGCTGAAATCTGTCATGTTACGCCACGTTATCGACCAGGCAGAACAATCCTTCCAACCACTATAGATAGATTCTCAAATAGCTTACCTGATCTGTCTCAGCTGCTAAGTGAACCCAAACAAACAGATGAACTAGAGGAAATGACTAGCAGTATGAGCACCATTTTCTCTAGTACATTAGAAATTGTAGCACCAATTAGATTAAAAAAGGTTAGAGAGAAAACTAAAGCCCCATGGTACAACAGTGCTACACATGTTATTAAGAGAGAAACTCGTAACTTAGAGCGTAAATGGAAACACACTAATTTAGAGATCTTTAGAATCGCGTGGAGAGATAGTATGTCACGTTATAAAAAGGCCCTAAAAGCAGCCAGGGCTGAGCATCTCCGCAAACTAATAGAAAATAACCAAAATAATCCAAGGTTTTTATATAACACTGTGGCTAGACTAACAAATAAACAAGCATCGCCTGAACAAAATATTCCGTTACAGTTTAGTAGTAATGATTTTATGAACTTCTTCGCTGACAAAATAGAAAGCATCAGAAACAAAATTGTAAGTGTACAATCATTAATGATGTCTTATGATTCAACCGCAATTATCGCCCCTCAAGAACTACTACACCGCTTTACAACCATAGGACAGGAAGAGCTAAATAAACTTATCATTGCATCTAAACCAACAACATGTTTATTAGATCCAATACCCACTAAACTACTGAAAGAGTTGTTACCTGTAGTGGAAGAGCCTCTTCTCAATATTATTAACTCGTCTTTATCTTTAGGTCATGTTCCAAGAATATTCAAGTTGGCAGTCATAAAACCTCTCATTAAGAAGCCACAATTAGATCATAATAACCTAGCAAATTACAGACCAATTTCAAATCTTCCATTCATGTCTAAAATACTAGAAAAAGTTGTGTCCACTCAATTGTGCTCTTTCTTGCAAGAAAATGATATCTATGAAAAATTTCAATCAGGATTCAGGCCGCATCACAGCACAGAAACCGCGCTCGTTAAAATCACAAATGATTTACTTCTAGCTTCTGACCAAGGCTGTATCTCAATACTAGTTCTACTCGATCTTAGTGCTGCGTTCGATACTATAGATCATAAAATACTATTAGATCGACTTCAAAATTACACTGGTGTTCAGGGACAGGCATTAAACTGGTTTAGATCGTATTTATCAGACCGCTACCATTTTGTCTGTCTAAATGGGGAAAAATCAAAGATAACATCGGTAGACTATGGGGTGCCGCAAGGATCCGTGTTAGGCCCTCTGCTATTCTCTATATATATGCTGCCACTTGGTAATATTATAAGAAAACATGGAATTAATTTCCACTGTTATGCTGATGACACTCAATTATATATTTCATCACGACCAGATGAAAACGCTAAATTATCTAAACTGACAGCGTGTGTTGATGATATTAAACACTGGATGACGTGTAATTTTCTGCTATTGAATTCAGATAAAACGGAGGTATTACTTATTGGTCCCAAAAACTGCCCACAAAACCTCTCGCAATACAACTTTAACTTGGAAGGATGTCCTGTTGCTTTATCCACTACAGTAAAAGACCTGGGTGTTATATTAGACCGCAACTTGTCTTTCGAAAATCATATTTCATGTTACAAGAACGGCATTTTTCCACCTTAGAAACATTGCTAAGCTACGTAACATGCTATCTATCTCAGATGCAGAAAAGTTAGTTCATGCATTCATGACCTCGAGACTAGATTACTGTAATGCTTTATTAGCTGGTTGTCCTGCATCATCAATAAACAAGCTACAGTTAGTCCAAAACGCAGCTGCTAGAGTTCTTACTAGGTCAAGAAAATATGATCATATAACACCAATTTTATCATCTCTACACTGGTTACCTATTAAGTTCCGTATCAATTACAAAGTATTGCTACTGACCTATAAAGCCCTAAATGGTTTAGCTCCAGTGTATTTAACGGATCTTCTATCGCCCTACAATCCATCGCGCTCTTTAAGATCACTAAACTCGAGGCTTCTGGTCATTCCTAGGATATCTAAGTCCACTAAAGGAGGGAGGGCATTTTCACATTTAGCTCCTAAACTCTGGAATAGTCTTCCTGATATTGTTCGAGGTTCAGACTCGCTGTCCCAGTTTAAAACTAGATTAAAGACGCATCTCTTTAGCCAAGCATTCACATTATAAATACGTTTTATACTACAGTTAAATCGCACCAACAGTATTAATATTCTGAACAGCAGCTATGCTAATTATTTCCCATCTGCTTTTCTGTTGTTATCTCGGGACACTAGTCCCGAGGTAACTAGTTCGTCAGCTCCAGTTTGTATCCAGCCTCTCATGGAGACTTCAGATGCCCCTGTGATGAGACGACTCAACGCCAGCGTTGTTATGGCCTAAAATAATACATGATTGATTAACTTATCCTAACATTTTTCTTTAACATTCTCTTTCTAACATTTTTCAATGTACATTTATGAAATGCACTTTCTGTGAAGCTGCTTTGAAACAATGTGTATTGTGAAAAGCGCTATACAAATAAATTTGATTTGATTTGATTTGATTTGATTCGGGGGCGGCTGTTGAGAATTCTAATGGGATCACATGACATAGCCAGTCATGGGAGGAGCCAGGTCTCCTCAGGTGCACCAAATTATGGATAAGTTGCCTTTGTTTGGTGTGTTTGTGTGCAACATGTAGCTGAAGCAGACTTTCCCTTTCCTTCTCTCCTAAATGAGAGCTTTCTGTAGAGTTGGTGTGTTCCTGAAATTAAACATGCAACTCTATGTCCAATTTCCATTCCACTCTGTCTGATTCCCTGTTACTATGGACTGATTCACATGCTGATGTGTACAATAAATGAGTATGGATTGAGTACTGGATCAACTGTGTTTTAATGGACACACCATCCTGGTAGCACATTTCCTGAACCACATCACATGCAAAGTTTTACAGTAATATACAAGTATTAATAACTCTGTTTATCTCAGATTTACTTATATACAACCTATCCAATCTTGCTCCTGTCACAACAGAATCTAGCATCTCAATCCAGGTATATTGCCTCACCAACTTATTTCTACTTCTCCACACATCCACTAAATTATAATGATTTGAGATATCAAGAAGTAATTTACTAGATTTTAAGTGAGGCTCTTCCCCATTCCTATCCATTAAAAATTTTGGTGTGCAATTCCAATCGCCTCCCATTACAACACAGGTATTTCCATCATCATTTTGTTTTATTGCATCCTTTAACTTTTGAAATGTTATTTCACGATGCAATCCTATATTCGGAGCGTACACATTAACAAAAAGGAATTTAATACTTTGAATTTCAGCTATAACCAATAAAACTCGACCTTTTTCTATCTCTATAGTTTTCACAATTTTTAAATCAAGAGATTTTGAAAAAAGAATTGCTACTCCCATACTAAAATTAGTTCCATGACTTAATTTACACTCTCCTTCCCACCATCTATACCATTCTACTTCATTATTACTATCAGAATGTGTTTCTTGTAATAAAATTATTTTAACATCATTTAATTTAATAAATTCAGAAACCATTGCTCTTTTAACTCTATCTCTTCCCCCATTGATGTTTAAGGATCCTACTCTAACAACCTCCATAAAATTGCAATAGAGGGGAAAGAGAGACAGAAAAGATAGGAAAAGAGACACCCTTAGTGAATTACACATCATTTAAATTTCCTTTTCTTTAGGGTTTTTTCCTTTTCCCCTTCCTTATTTTCGTGACAAGCTTTTTCAGTCGAAACCTTTTCCTCTTATTTAGTTTGTCTTCTCCAACTCTTTTCATCCAATATAAAACCGAACGTTCATATTTCTTTGTATCAACAGAGTAATCTTCCACTTCTGCTACTTTCCCAAATGTCTCATCCAAAAATTCATGTATTTCTTCCAAAGAATAAAACTGTTCACATCCCATCTGAGATAAATTTGACACCTCTGAAACATCTGAGAAAGCATCATCTTCACTTTCTTCCTCTCCTTCATTCTTCATTCTCAAAGATTGTTTGTCCTCTGAAGTCACCTTTGCCTCATTTCCTGACAGATCCCCATCAACTAACATAACTTTTTCAGCACTTTCTACCTTTTCCACTTGTTCTGCATTTTTCACAGTTTCTGTTATCACCATTTCTTCAACCACCCTGGTCTCACCTTTAACAATTTCTACCATCTTATACGTTTCCGTACTGGTCTCACCCTCAGTAGGCTTACTAACACTAACTGAATCCTTATCATTTTGCACATTTTGCTCCTCAGTTTCAACCCCTTGTTCCACAGTTTTCTCCATACTCCTATTCATATCATTACTCTGACCTGTCTCGTTCAGCACTCCTTCTCTATGTGGGCATGACAACCTAACATGTCCTACAGAGCCGCATTCAAAACAGCGCATTTCCCCGGCGTTCGCATACAACATGTATGATTTCCCTTCGTACACACAACGAAAAGACACGTTCAATGTCGGAGCGTTCAAAAAACATAAACATCTGCCATCTAAAAGACAACACATGCTTCAATGATTCATGTTTACACCCAAGCGGTACCATCTTTATTCCACTTGCAAACTTTCCATACCTAGAAAGTTCACGTTGTATATCCTCATCAGGAAAAAATGGCGGCACATTTGAAATTATTACCCTTACCGTTGGGGATATTAGAGGCTGAACAATGACAAACGCTCCACTTACCACAATTCCGCTTTCTACCAACCGGTTCACCAACAGTTCCTCCTTCAAAAACACCACCACGGCCTTATTCATCCGGGACGCTGAAATTATGTTTTCATGTCCCACTTGCTCAGCTACATCCAGCAACACCTCCTCAACTGTTATTCCAACTTGAGTGATGCATCTGATTCCGTGACGGAGCGACAGAGACGCTCTGCACTCACCACGTGAAAAACAAACTTTACAACTCTTCGTTCAAACTCAAAACTTAAAAAAAGAGAGAGAGAGACACAGTTCCAATCCTCTTTTATCTATTCCTTGACCATGTGACTGAAACCAAATGTATTCTTTTAAACTGACCAATCAGACCAAACTCACACATAACATTCAAACTGACCAATCAGATCAAACTTCCCCCACTGTAAAAGTGTGGCACCCCATGTGGCCTACAGGCCTGTCTTTTGTCTTTCAGGCCCTTCTGATAAGCAAATGTGTTGACAACAGTAAAGCAAATTTCTTTGTTGGATTTCAAATATCAAATCTCTTTGATTATTTTCAATCCCTTCAGTCCCCCCTTGGCACATTTGGCCACATTCATAAAATGTCCAGAGGTGACACAGTCAACAAAGACATGCTTTCAGTTGTGTAGATGTCATCTTCAGACTTGTCGTCCAGGCATGTTGGAAAAGCAGTTTTTCAGTCCTTACAGCCCTGCTTGAGAACTTCATCAAATGGTGTGGTGCAACCTCTTTGATCATTGATATGCAAAACGTCCATTGAATACCACACACCTCAAGAACAGTCACTGAAGATGAGAACAAATGCTTGTCTCTCTTTCTGAGGCAGAACACAGGAGGTGCAGCTCGAGCAGCAAGATTCCTGTAACATAGCCCAACAAACAGCAAAATAGCATACACTTTTGTCATTTTGTCATTGGCATTTGTCATTGGTCAGAAGTTTGATATGGTCAGATTAAAATATTCTCTGGCAATAAGTCTTTAAATCGATGTACTTAATAAAAAGGTCAAGGTTTAGAATAAAAGAAGATCTCACAAGCTCTTACATTATTTCTAGAAACATTTAACTAATCTGCATCATAACAAAACAACAATCATTGTTGGGTTTACACCCCTCTTTCATGAAGAGTATCAGCAAAATATTGTGTAACCAAATACAGAAATTCAATTGAATTCATGTCCAAAACCATTGTTACATTGTAAAATGGACAAAATACAAAGACTCAGAACTCAAAATCAAAATCAACAAAATTCAAAATCAAATGCATTTTTACAATACACTGATAAAATATTTTTCACTAGCTAAGGATGAGAAATTCCCTTTTGAGATGTAAATTGGTGAGACAAATAATACCTGATTTAGTAAATCAAAAGAAAGAAACAAAACAAACAATAACTTGAAGAAATTCACAGTTGGAATACAGTCTAGATGTAAAGACATTTTGTGAGGCAGATGGAGATTTGACTTTGTGTGAAAATCAAATGTATGTGACTGAATTTAGCTGTGGCTATGTGTAAATCATGTCCAAACACTGGTGAGGAGGGTTAACAATTGTGATGCAAATTTAGCCCTGTTGTAAAACAGGCAGCCAGTATGTGAATGTGAGTATGAGATGTGACCTGGCTCAAAATTCCTCTCACACCAATGTTTTTGTTAAGGAGCATGATAAAAGGCAAAGTTTGGAGTTCTTGCATCCTGCGCTGTGATGAAAACATTCTCATGGTTAATGCAATTGTAATTCACACTGTAGCCACATGGCAATTATATGCTCCTGTACTTGGTTTAACTGCAGCTATATCGGAAATAGCAGAGTTTCCAATTCAGAGACTAACAAATTCAACATAGACACACATGCAACTGGAAATTGCTGTACAATTCCAGTATTAACGTTATTCCAATTTACACAAGATACATGGCCTAGAATGCATAGCATTTACAGCCTTTATCCTAAGTGTTTCAACACTTAGAGTAAAGCAATCATGTGTTTTAAAGAATAAACTTGACTAGTCTATGTGTATCGCGTAGCACATCCATCCATCCATCCATCCATCCATCCATCCATCCATCATCTTCCGCTTATCCGGGGCCGGGTCGCAGGGGCAACAGTCTAAGCAGAGACGCCCAGACTTCCCTCTCCCTAGCCACTTCCTCCAGCTCTTCCGGGGGAACCCCGAGGCGTTCCCAGGCCAGCCGGGAGACATAGTCCCTCCAGCGTGTCCTAGGTCTTCCCCGGGGCCTCCTTCCGGTGGGACATGCCTGGAACACCTCCCTGGGAAGGCGTCCAGGAGGCATACGAAATAGATGCCCGAGCCACCTCAGCTGGCTCCTCTCGATGTGGAGGAGCAGCGGCTCTACTCCGAGTTCCTCCCGAGTGACTGAGCTCCTCACCCTATCTCTAAGGGAGCGCCCAGCCACCCTACGGAGAAAGCTCATTTCGGCCGCCTGTATCCGGGATCTTGTCCTTTCGGTCATGACCCACAGCTCATGACCATAGGTGAGAGTAGGAACGTAGATTGACCGGTAAATCGAGAGCTTTGCCTTGCAGCTCAGCTCCTTCTTTACCACGACAGACCGGTACATCGACCACATTACTGCAGAAGCTGCACCGATCCGTCTGTCAATCTCCCGTTCCATCCTTCCCTCACTCGTGAACAAGACCCCAAGATACCTGAACTCCTCCACTTGAGGCAGGAACTCTCCACCCACCTGAAGCGGGCAAGCCACCCTTTTCCGACTGAGAACCATGGCCTTGGACTTGGTGGTGCTGATTCTCATCCCACCCGCTTCACACTCGGCCTCAAACCGTCCCAGTGCACGCTGAAGGTCCTGGCTCGAGGAGGCCAACACGACAACATCATCCGCAAAAAGCAGTGACGAAATCGTGTGGTCCCCAAACCGGACACTCTCCGGCCCTTGGCTGAGCCTAGAAATTCTGTCCATAAAAATTATGAACAGAACCAGTGACAAAGGGCAGCCCTGCCGGAGTCCAACATGCACCGGGAA
This sequence comes from Gobio occitaniae, assembly GCA_033150135.1. Lineage (NCBI taxonomy): Eukaryota > Metazoa > Chordata > Actinopteri > Cypriniformes > Gobionidae > Gobio > Gobio occitaniae. The sequence continues at coordinate 56,514 of JARQWZ010002641.1, forward strand.
CAAGTCTGACTTACTGCCGGCAATGCGGACCAAGCTCCTGCTCTGGTCGTACAGGGACTGAACAGCCCTAAGCAGGGGGCCGCCGACCCCATACTCCCAGAGCACCCTCCACAGGATGCCACGAGGAACACAGTCGAATGCCTTCTCCAAATCCACAAAACACATGTGGACTGGTTGGGCAAACTCCCATGAACCCCCCAGCACCCTGGAAAGGGTATAGAGCTGGTCCAGTGTTCCACGACCGGAACGAAAACCACACTGTTCCTCCTGAATCCGAGGTTCCACTATCAGCCGAATTCTCCTCTCCAGTACCCTGGCATAGACTTTCCCGGGGAGGCTGAGAAGTGTGATCCCCCTATAGTTGGAACACACTCTCCGGTCCCCCTTCTTGAAAAGAGGGACCACCACCCCGGTCTGCCAGTCCAGAGGTACTGTTCCCGACCGCCATACGATGTTGCAGAGGCGCGTCAGCCAAGACAGCACCACAACATCCAGAGACTTGAGGTACTCAGGGCGGATCTCATCCAACCCCGGTGCCTTGCCACCGAGGAGCTTTTTAACCACCTCGATGACTTCAGCCCGGGTGATGGACGAGTCCACCTCTGAGTCCCCAGCCACTGCTTCCTCAACGGAAGACATGTCGGTAGGATTGAGGAGATTCTCGAAGTATTCCTTCCACGGCCCAGTTGAGGTCAACAGGTGCCCATCTCCACTGTAAACAATGTTGGTAGGGCACTGCAAACAATGTTGGTAGGGCACTGCTTCCCCCTCCTGAGGCGTCGAACGGTTTGCCAGAATCTCTTCGAGGCCAACCGATAGTCTTTCTCCATGGCCTCACCAAACTCCTCCCAGGCCCGATTTTTTGCCTCCACGACTACCCGGGCTGCAGTCCGCTTGGCCTGCCGGTACCGGTCAGCTGCCTCCAGAGTCCCACAAGCCATCCAGGCCCGATAGGACTCCTTCTTCAGCTTGACGGCATCCCTTACTTCCGGTGTCCACCACGGGGTTTGGGGATTGCCACCTCGACAGGCACCGGAGACCTTACGGCCACAGCTCCGAGGGGCCGCAACGACAATGGAGGTGAAGAACATGGTCCACTCGGACTCAATATCTCCAGACTCCCTCGGGATCCGGTCGAAGTTCTGCTGGAGGTGGGAGTTGAAGATCTCTCTGACAGGGGGCTCGGCCAAACGTTCCCAACAGACCCTCACAGTACGTTTGGGTCTGCCGGGTCTGTCCAGTTTCCTCCCCTGCCATCGGATCCAACTCACCACCAGGTGGTGATCAGTTGACAGCTCCGCCCCTCTCTTCACCCGAGTGTCCAAGACATATGGCCGAAGGTCTGATGACACGACCACAAAATCGATCATCGACCTCCGGCCTAGGGTGTCCTGGTGCCACGTGCACTGATGGTCACCCTTATACTTGAACATGGTGTTCGTTATGGACAAACCGTGGCTAGCACAGAAATCCAATAACAGAACACCGCTCGGGTTCAGTTCAGGGGGGCCGTTCCTCCCAATCACGCCCCTCCAGGTGTCACTGTCACTGCCCACGTGGGCGTTGAAGTCCCCCAGTAGAACGACGGAGTCTCCAGTCGGAGCACTTTCCAGCACCCCTCCCAGAGACTCCAAGAGGGCCGGGTACTCCGCACTGCCATTTGGGCCATAGGCACAAACGACAGTGAGAGACCTATCCCCGACTCGAAGGCGCAGGGAAGCGACCCTCTCGTTCACCGGGCTGAACTCCAACACATGGCGGCTGAGCTGGGGGGCTATAAGCAAACCCACTCCAGCCCTCCGCCTCTCACCATGGGCAACTCCAGAGTGGTAGAGAGTCCAGCCTCTCTCAAGAAGTGTAGTTCCAGAGCCCAAGCTGTGCGTGGAGGTGAGCCCAACTATGGTGAGGTGAGCCCAGGCGTAGCACAAACAACTATAATGTGTAATCAATGCGCACAATGTGTTATACAATTACAAATTCGAAAATACAAACAGGATCATTTCAATCTGAATGTTTAACTATTAAACTCCTTGCTAAGAGGCTGCTAGCCCGCTCGCAAGTGAAGTTAATAGCTGAAGGCCTTGCATGAACAATGCAATTAACTCACTGAGAGTTCTACCTGCAAATGAGCGCTGATCTTTGCCCTTAGAAAGTAATTTCCTATTTTTCTGAAAATAAGGCGGAGGTCGACCTCTTCCCAGCAACCAGCATTTTCCCTCGGCATGACCTATTTTCTGACAGGATCTGCAAAACCTGTTTTCTTTGCCATTGGGTTGTCTGCTATGTTCTCCTGGAGTTTGAGGATAATGACTCTCTAATGCTTGCAAACCATGCGTACTGGTACACGACTCTGCGCTATTCCGTTGCTGCACCACCTTAAGAACTGAAATAGGCACACTTTCTTGTGCATTTTCTGAACTAAACACTTCAGATTCATTAGAGCAAGTCACCTTATCTATGAAGTGAACATGCTTTTTAATCCCATCGCTTTTAAGCATTATGGGAGGCATGCGCTTTTTAGCATTTAGCTTAGCCTTCAGATCTGCAATGGTTTCTTTGTGCTTTTTACACTTTTCATTCAGGGCTAACTGGTCAGTTAGTAAGTTATCTAGCTGTGATTGATGATCTTGAATCTTTGCCTCAGACTTTTCTGCTTCTTCATTTTTAGATTCCATTTCTTTACATTTCGCATCTATACTTGAAAATAGATCTGTTGTCACATCACGTAGCCTTTTACAACTTATGAAGTTTAAAGCCTCAATTATTTCACCATGTTTTGATTTCTTTTGATGTCTGCCATTTAATTCCCAATATCTGAACATTTCATCATCTGAGCTTTTAATTCCAATATACTCTTTCTTGAGTTTGGACAAGGTAGGCTCAACTTTTTCACTCCATAAAGCAAACAATATGTCACTAGAAATTTTCCCTTTCATCCCGAGGAGATTATTTGAATATTCACGGATTGTACAGTAATGGGGCTATTGAAGCTATTTAAAACCTTCTAAATTCTGTTTCATGCAATTCCTTCAACCATTAAACAATGAAAACAGACTTACCCATTTCTTGGTCAGAAGGTCAGCTTTAATCCATTCACAAGATCAACTGTGAAAAAATGTCCTCATTCTTACACAGATCAAAGTAAATTTCAGAAAATTCACTGCAAGGGATCCCGGGTTTCGGCACCATCTGTAAGAGTGGACTCCTGTAGATGGTTCAATCTACAGGGTTGCCAGAAGACTAAAGAAACGTTATCAGAAAGATGGAAGAAAACTGTATATTTCTTGTCTATTTCCACCCACTGCAACTCATACCAACGACGGAGATACACTGCATGAAAAGTGGGATTTTCGTTAGTATGTGGCACTGTAGATTGCCGTTGAACTTCAGGTTTGCGACTGTGCACGGCAATTTGCAGGCAACACCGAAAACTGCCGTAAATTGTCGGAAATTGACGTGGGCCTTGCTTGGCAGTTGTCCCCCCATGACCCCCCCCCTCCCCCCCTCCCCCTAATTCTAGGGGAGGCTTTAACATGCAAATGAATATGCTGTGAGCTACACAAATGCAAATCAGAGTAGCAGCAGGGGGAGTTTTATCTAGGTTCTGAATTTATTAAACTAAAACATTTTAAGTTAAATGTACTCGTTTTAGTTCACATTACTAAATTTTTAGGGCAACCAGTTTGCTCCAATTTTTTAAGTAGATTCAACTTGTCCGGGCTAACAGTGTAGATTAATTACTCTGTATGCCATTAGCAATAACCAATGTTATGTAAAAAAAAGACACACAAAATAATTTATTTATTTAACACCGTGTTGATATCACACAGAGTTTAATATGCACACCGCTTGCTCATTGGTATGCGCGCACGTCTCGCGAGATATTCCTTATAACAATGACCTAGCATGTGATTGGAGGAGCCCGACGAGCTTCTCGCCCTTGTCCAATCACGTGCGAGGTCATGGCCATGACGCGTACAAGACGAGCTTTAAACAGACGTGTTTTGGACTCTTTTTTTTTTACATTTCCTGTGTTTTAGCTGCTTTGCGTGATCAAGAATGACAGGACGCCGTCTCGCCTTCAGCTCCCCTTCAACTCCTCTGCATGGACGCGACAAACCCCTTTCAGCCAGTCCGCTGACCGATGAGAAGAAACTGCTGAATGCTATGAGTGGCCTGTCTCGTCAGCTTACTCTACTTACGAACAATCTGAATGAGAAGTTTGATGTAATAAACTCCAGGTTGCTGTCCATGGAGGATAAGTGGGCTGCTTTTGAGTCGAAAAACTGCTGTGCTGTGGAAGAAAATAACTCCAAGAAGAGAAGACGGGTGCACAATCCCAAGATTGCAGTAAGAATATTTGTATGTATAAGCATAATATTATTTTTAAAGTAGCCCACGCTAAAAGAAACGTTTGCAGAACCAGTTTGCGTTTTTATATATAAGTGTCTTTTGTTTTGTATTTTTCAGGAGGCTGTCCGGCGTCTTCACAACTCTGAGGCAAACTTTAGGCGCTATGAACCAGAGCATGGGTATGTAACGTTACGGTTGAAAGAATATGCTTTTATTCAGCTCTATAAGGAAATGGATGCTTTAATAGATCCGAGCTTAAAACTGCACATTTTGTTTACACAAAAAGTCCAGATTTAACCGCTGATCATGACGACATTTAGCCTGGTTAAAACCAGACCATTCTCAGTAGTAACTGAGTTATGGTCTGGCAAAGCTTCATAGACAAATCATTTCCAAAGGGGCGTCGCTCAAATGCCTCTCGGCGCAATTGGATAGACCTAAAACCAATCAGAGCGATGAGGGAGATGACGTATGCAGAGCGACGGAGAAACATCTGAGACTCTGGCCTTTTTTCAATATGCTTACTTGTCTGTACTTGTGTTCTCAAATAGGAAATGTCCCCGGTTTCCATTTCAGAAATCTGGTCACTTTACCTAAACCACATATTAATGTTTAATTATTTTTTTAAATGTAAACGAAAAGAGGCAGGGTGTTTTATACTTCGTTTTATTATAAATATATAAGATAATGAATGTAGGCCTAACTACCCGTTGCCTGAACCACATGTGTGTGGCTAATATGTTTAAGTTTTTTTTTTTTTTTTATGAAATGAGGCAGTGGTGTTTTATGACATATTTTGTACGCGAACTTCTAACTTGCGTCCGTGACTTACCAAGTTTGACTCCGGAGAATGAACTCCCGATGACGGTAATAGTTAATATTAAACATATTATAGCCAAACAAATGTAGTGAAGGCAATGCATATTATCTTCAATGCATGTATATAACAAAACTAAATATTTAAAAAACCCGGCCTCTTTTCGTTTACATTAAAAAATAAAAACTTGTAATATCATGTGTGCATATAGCCGATTATCACTGTAATAGAATGAGATATGACATAAAACAAAACCCAGTCTCTTTTTGTTAAATGTTAGTTTAATGCGTGATCAATATCCATTTTAAAAGTATAAGTAAAAGGTATAAGAAGCTATACAATACATAAAGCAATTCAGTCAAAGAAAGTCAGCGCTAGGAGACTACAACCGTAAAGTTTAATAGCTTACAAATATAAAGTTATGAAACTTCACTTTGCCCCCAGACAAAACGATCTGTCAGGGAACAAATTATAGATTAATGAGAGCAAAGATCAGCCGTTAGATCTACACAAGACGAATCATATCTTCACATCAGAGCCAGCGGCAGACGGCAGAAGGACTGGCCGAGGAAAGGCGCCTCTCGGTGGGGATGAGCAATTGAGCGCCGCTGGTCCACTGGAGCTCACAACTCCGAAAACGGCAGATCAAATTTTCAAAAAGGCGCTCTCTTTATAAATAAACCACAGATTTTGGCTTTAAAAACAACTACATTCTCGCCTGAAAAGGACTTAAAACTATATTTTGTGAAACATTAACACTACCAGAGGGCTCTCGCTAAGACAAGCAAGCTGGTATATCAGACTTTTGCCGAATCTAGTCGGTAAGACAGCGATAACATCTTTTTTACATATGAAGGCTTCTTGTGTTGTTCTTTGCTCTGGTTTTAACGGAATGGAAAAGTTTAAATCGCTTAAAACAGCCGCGATAGCTGATAGTGATGTTCCACTGCTGCATCCATCTTTGTAGTCAGTGTACAGAATCTGCTTCACTGTTGCTGCGCTGTCGTCATCTTGTAAAGCCCGCCTCAACGTTTCTGATTGGTGCCTCGATTTCTGGGGCTTAGAAATGGGTTTGAATGGGCTCTTTGCCAGACTACTTGCAGAGCAAATCTAAATTTGCCGGAAGTTGTTTGGGTTTTCCAAGGCTAGACGACATTGTGTGTAAGTATAACTTCTAATGTTTTTCTCATTCCTTGTTTAATTTTACCGTGACTGTTTTTATTAATACCAGTCTCATGTAATTGTTTTCCAGCTGCCTGTAAGACGTATTATGAATCGATACGCCGCAGCTTCAGATACAAACAACCTGAACTTGTATCGCAGGCGGAAACTGTGAAGAGTTTAGCTCAGAGTCGATTAAGAAGAAAAAGGGTAAGATTTATTATATTAGATCCGTTTTTTGTCAATGTGAGTATTTTACAGGTTGCTTATTGTCTTTATGGATTGTATTACAGTTGCTGGAAGCGAGACGAAGTGTGCTGGCTCAGGATGAGATGGACATTTGGAAGTGCGCGACCATTGACCTCATGTCTGACGAGGAAGACGGCATTGTTGACGGGGTGTCTGGATGGATTGTGCGACCACCGCCCTCTCGCAGCCTGGAGCTCTCCGAACTCTGTGCCACTTTGCAATCCAGATTAGAGGGGACACCGAAGTACAGGGCAACTCACCATATACGCCTGTGTTCCCCGAATGTGTTGGGCACTTCTCTTTGACGTTTTTGGAGGACAACATAAGATACATTACTGCTGCACTGTACATAGTTGTGTTTGACAATGAAGATCTTTCTTTGAATGAACAGTTGTGTGTTTATAAATGAAGCTCTTTCTTTGAATGAACAGCTGTGTGTTTATAAATGAAGCTCTTTCTTTGAATAAACGGCACGGTCCGTATATTTTTCCCATATATTCCTTGATGGTATGAATAGTTTACTTCATAGCACAATAACATTAATATAAAACATAAATTATTACAACATAAATTATATATTTATTATATATTTATTATTATTATTATTATTGGGGTTTACATTTATAATGAGCCAGGGGGACCAATAATGATTGGTTTGCAGTGATCTGCCAACCAATCACGAGGGATTTTTTTTGTTTAAAAGTAGTGGCCTCAGCCAATACTGAGTGAGTAAATTCAAGTCTGGCCGTTGACTCTCTAGTTTCGCTGCTATTCATATGCTAATTAGAGGCGTCGCACCTCCGCGCGGTCTCTCAGCGGGGGGCTCTCCACCTACGTCATGGTTCGTTTACGACAATTTGTGGCACAGACGAACGCGACGTTCACTGCCTCTAAATTGTCGAAAAACTGCCGAAAATTAGGGAGATTTCCAGGAGTCTACAGGCGTTTACGGGGTCGAAAATCCCACTTTTCATGCAGTGATAAGCGCAGTTACAATAGCAAAATATGTGGGAGAGCATTGCTATAACATGACTATATTGTATTGCAATAGGGAGCACTTCAAAGTCAATACTAAATCAAAACTAGTTAGCACAGTATTCGTAATAGAAAGGATTTAATGACAAAATCTGGTTATGGTTACACTTAAAATAGTTTCAAAATGGATGAATGAGATGATAAACTTATACCATTAATCGTACACAGCATGAATACAATGTCACCTGAGAGAGAGAGAGAGAGAGAGAGAGAGAGAGAGAGAGGAAGAGAGTGGGGGAGAGAGAGAGGAAGAGAGCAAAGAAGAGAAGCCCAGATGACTTCAAGAGCCAGAGGAAAAGAGAGAGAGAGCCAAGTCAAGTCAAGTCAGCTTTATTTATGTAGCGCTTTTAACAATGTAGATTGTTTCAAAGCAGCTTTACAGTGTTAAACAGGAAAATAATGCAGCATAATTTTATTCAGCTGTATAGCCATTCTGGAAAAAACGCTGATGTCATCAGTTCATTTCAATTATCATACAGTGACAGTGTGGGCTTTAGATCAATAATTCGATCAGTAATTTAGTTTAAATGGTTGATTTAGTTTATTATTTAGATTTATTTCGATGTTTAGTTGAAAAATTTAGTGTCCCCAACTGAGCACGCCAAGCCAGAGGCAACAGTGGCAAGGAAACCAAAACCCCATTAGGTGACCTAATCAGTGCTTTAAGTGGAAAAAATAAAGTGCCGGTACTCACCAGAGGGGGCAGGGCTTTGTTGGGGGCGTGGTTATGGGGGGACTGTTTAGTCAATAATTCAAGAAGGTCCGTATTTTAAAGCTCTTTCTAACTTGTTCTCAGCCTTAGAACTTACATATAGTTCTTGTAATTGTGTAAATACATCATTTGTTACAATAAGGGTTTATTTACAAAGCAAGACCATTGACGGCATCTCATTAGGCTACCATGCAGGCCAATGTTAACTTTTGTCTTTCTTTTTTCTAATCAAATAGCAACACAGTTAGAAACTATAGCTGGGTCATTCCTGGTATGCAGTAACATTTTGGCTTCATAAATGTTTGAAAAAAAAGTACATGATTTTCATGTTTTTAGCATTCTACCAAAATGGTGACATGTTTAACTAGTCGGAATACATATTGGTCAAGCTCAGGGACTAAAAAAAAAATAATAATTATGAGTAGATTCATTGTTCAGACACGGGCCGTGAAGGTGTTCCACCCTGTTAGGGACATATACAGAGTTATCACAAAATGTTAATAATGTAAATTTTAAACAATAACAAGTTTTTCTTGGATAGTATATGTCCCTTATGCCATCATGGTATTTTTTTAAATTCTTGAAACAATAACAAAACTATTATTGATGAATAGAATGTCTTGATTATTAAGAACAGGTACTTTTTGTACCCATTTTTGCCAACAGGATGGTAAATAATAAAAAAATGTGTTTAAAAACATATATTGTATATGCTTTTAATGATCCTCACCTCCCAAAATGAAACATAAGTATGCAAAACATTTAACGTCGCTGTCAAATTATTATTTAAAAATGACTCGCCTAACAGGGTGGAAGACCATAACAGTGGAGGAGTTTTCCCTCATTGTCCTGCATGATTTGCCATCAGTAATGTGTGGCACTGCACCTATATAACATGGTTTTATATATAATATTTATATATGCATATATGTGTTTATAGAATTTGCAATATACACAAAATACGATTTATTCTATTAGAATTTCCACCCTGTTAGGTTTATAGATCTAACAGGGCGGAATCAACAGGGTGGGAAATTTTAAGATAAGTTAGCCGTAGCTCTTTGAGGGATCAACGTTTAGCTAGCTAACCTTCTACAGATAAACAGAACCTTTATAACTATGTCAGATATGTTTTAACATTTTTTTGACCGGACAAACATTCTTCATAACAAAGCCTAAAAGGGTGGAACAAGCAGGATAACATTTCAAAAACTAAAAAAAGGTGAGGGTTGAAGCTTACTTAATTTTGTACGGTTGAATTCCAGCAGGAAAAACTAATTATGTAATTTCCTGAAAATTGTCTCAATGAAATTGTGGTCTTTTTTGGAAGTCGAGAAATACATACTAACAGGGTGGAAGATGACTTCAGGGACACAGTAAATGAAGACAATTGTAAAAAAAAAAAAAATTAACTATAGTTTCACATGATTTATATGTATAACTAGAGGTAGTTTAGCCTATTCTATAACATAATCTAAAAATATTTTGAGATTTTCATCATTTCATGGTTTATAGTTCTTGAGGAAGTTGATTACTTTGAGGACATGATAAAATTGAATGCATATATCAATAAAAAGGTGTGCAAAATACAAAATAGTACTTTTAATACCTATTATATCTGTTTAAGTGATAAAGAAGACCTACATTTATAATTTAAGCCATTTCTTATGTGACTCATTTTATAGAAAATATGAGTAAGTAAATCATAAAGACAGAAAAGTCACTGTATAACAGGAACGACCCAGCTACAACATGCGGCTGTTGTCATCGGTAGTAGTGGTGCCACTCTCGTCCTCGTTCCGCGGCACAAGTGCTTTGTATTTTAACCATAGATTTTAAACGAGCAGCTGGGTGCGCGTTTCCGACCCAGTCTCACGTGGCGTTTCACACACCCTCTCCGGACCACTTTGAGTTGTTGACACTGACAGCGGCAAAAGTGACGCATGCGCTTTTCACTTGTAAAACTCAAGGGTGTATGGGTAATGTAGTCTCTGCTCGCAAATGAGCGTACCGGTACGCTAAAAGCACATTCTGGGCGCACGGAGAGGTGGCGGTACGCTCAAGAGCTATATTTGGAAGTGGCGGTACTGAGTACCGGCGCGTACCGGCCCACTTAAAGCACTGGACCTAATGGAGAAAAATAAACCTTGGGAGAAACCAGGCTCAGTCGGGGTGCCAGTTCTCCTCTGGCCAATTAACAAACAGCGTATTATTATTATTATTCTGGCAGCTTTACAGCTCGGAGGTCATAATAGATCAGAATATTCGAGGGACCGGGGGCAACATGCTGGAGACGGGTTTATTGAGGATGATGTTGATTAAATAATTATTAAAGTGCAATATTCGAATGATCGGAGGCAACACGCTGGAGACGGGTTTATTGAGGATGACATATCGATTTAAGTATTATTTAATTGTAATATTCGAACGATCTGAGTCAACACGCCGGAGACGGGTTTATTGAGATGCCGTGTCGATGAGGCAGTTGCAGGGGGAGTCTAATCACGGTCTCCCAGACACTTCAGGGTCCTGTGTTGGTCTTCTCTGAGCGCAGGTCCACCATCTGAACTGGATACGGCCCGGATCCGGCTGACTGCAGTAAACCTCGGGATAAAACAGAGAGACTATCATTAGCGTAGATGCCATTCTTCTGATGATGTAACGAGTACATCAGGTGTTATGGGAAGTTTTCCCGGTTCCGGCTGACCTAGTTAATGCAGCCTAACAATCATTTAATTGAAAAAGTGTTTTATGTGTATGCCACAGTAAAGAGATGTGTTTTTAGTCTAGATTTAAACTGACAGAGTGTGTCTGCTTCCCGAACATTGTTAGGAAGACTGTTTCAGAGTTTTGGAGCTAAGTAGGAAAAGGATCGACCGCCTGCAGTTGATTTGGATATTCTCGGTATGATCAACTGGCCAGAATTTTGAGACCGCAGTAGACGTGATGGAGTATAATATGTTAAGAGCTCGCTCAAGTATTGGGGAGCTAAACCATTTAGTGCTTTTTAAGTAATAAGTAAGATTTTAAAATGTATGCGATGTTTAATATGCAGTCAGTGCAGTGTTGACAGAACTGGGCTAATATGGTCATACTTCCTGGTTCTAGTAAGAACTCGAGCTGCTGCGTTTTGGACCAGCTGGAGTTTATTTATTAAGCGAGCAGGGCAACCACCCAGTAGAGCATTACAATAATCTAACCTTGAGGTCATGAACGCATGAACTAACTGTTCAGCATTTTGCATTGAGAGCATGTGCCGTAATTTAGATATATTTTTAAGATGGTAGAAAGCAGTTTTACAGATGCTAGAAACGTGGCTTTCAAACGAAAGATTGGTATCAAAGAATACACCCAGGTTCCTCACTGACGACGATGGCTCACAGACATTCCCCCACACTCCTTCAAAATGGATTTTTTTTATTAACATTTAACATTTGTTTTATTCCTGCTCTTAGACACTGTGTTTATTTGCACATTTTGTACCTCTAATACTATAGTACTTTGAATGCCATTTTACAACGCATGCTTCGACCATGGAGTGATTGTTTTTTTATTCTACAGCAGATAACTATCACAATAATAATAAATAATCCAAGGTTTTTATTTAACACTGTGGCCAGACTAACAAATAAACAAGCATCGCCTGAGCAAAATATTCCGTTACAGTTTAGTAGTAATGATTTTATGAATTTCTTCACTGAGAAAATAGAAAGCATCAGAAACAAAATTGTAAATGTACAATCTTTAATGATGTCTTATGATTCAACCAAAATTATCGCCCCTCAAGAACTACTACACCGCTTTACACCTATAGGACAGGAAGAGCAAAATAAACTTATCATTGCATCTAAACCATCAACATGTTTATTAGATCCAATACCCACTAAACTACTGAAAGAGTTGTTACCTGTAGTGGAAGAGCCTCTTCTCAATATTATTAACTCGTCTTTATCTTTAGTTCATGTTCCAAGAATATTCAAGTTGGCAGTCATAAAACCTCTCATTAAGAAGTCACAATTAGATCATAATAACCTAGCAAATTACAGACCAATTTCAAATCTTCCATTCATGTCTAAAATACTAGAAAAAGTTGTGTCCGCTCAATTGTGCTCTTTCTTGCAAGAAAATGATATCTATGAAAAATTTCAATCAGGATTCAGGCCGCATCATAGCACAGAAACCGCGCTCATTAAAATCACAAATGATTTACTTCTAGCTTCTGACCAAGGCTGTATCTCAATACAAGTTCTACTCGGTCTTAGTGCTGCGTTCGATACTATAGATCATAAAATACTATTAGATCGACTTCAAAATTACACTGGTGTTCAGGGACAGGCATTAAACTGGTTTAGATCGTACTTATCAGACCGCTACCTTTTTGTCTGTCTAAATGGGGAAAAATCAAAGATAACGTCAGTAGACAAAGGGGTGCCGCAAGGATCCGTGTTAGGCCCTCTGCTATTCTCAATATATATGCTGCCACTTGGTAATATTATAAGAAAACATGGAATTAATTTCCACTGTTATGCTGATGACACTCAATTATATATTTCATCACGACCAGATGAAAACGCTAAATTATCTAAACTGACAGGGTGGTTTGAAGATATTAAATACTGGATGACGTGTAATTTTCTGCTATTAAATTCAGATAAAACGGAGGTATTACTTATTGGTCCAAAAAACTGCCCACAAAGCCTCTCACAATACAACTTTAACTTGGAAGGATGTCCTGTCACTTTATCCACTACAGTAAAAGACCTGGGTGTTATATTAGACCGCAACTTGTCTTTCGAAAATCATATTTCATATGTTACAAGAACGGCATATTTCCACTTTAGAAACATTGCTAAGCTACGTAACATGCTATCTATTTCTGATGCAGAAAAGTTAGTTCATGCATTCATGACCTCAAGACTCGATTCCTGTAATGCTTTATTAGCTGGTTGTCCTGCATCATCAATAAACAAGCTACAGTTAGTCCAAAACGCAGCTGCTAGAGTTCTTACTAGGTCAAGAAAATATGATCATATAACACCAATTTTATCATCTCTACACTGGTTACTTATTAAGTTCCGTATCAATTACAAAGTATTGCTACTGACCTATAAAGCCCTAAATGGTTTAGCTCCAGTGTATTTAAACGGATCTTCTATCGCCCTACAATCCATCGCGCTCTTTAAGATCACTAAACTCGAGGCTTCTGGTCATTCCTAGGATATCTAAGTCCACTAAAGGAGGGAGGGCATTTTCACATCTAGCTCCTAAACTCTGGAATAGTCTTCCTGATATTGTTCGAGGTTCAGACTTGCTGTCCCAGTTTAAAACCAGATTAAAGACGCATCTCTTTAGCCAAGCATTCACATTATAATTACCTTTTATACTACAGTTAAATCGGATCAAAAGCATTAATATTCTGAACAGCAGCTATGCTAATTATTTCCCATCTGCTTTTCTGTTGTTATCTCGGGACACTAGTCCCGAGGTAACTAGTTCGTCAGCTCCAGTTTGTATCCAGCCTCTCATGGAGACTTCAGATGCCCCAACACCTGTGATGAGACGACTCGACGCCTGTGAAGAGACGACTCAACGTCAGCGTTGTTATGGCCTAAATTAATACATGATTGAATAACTTATTCTAACATTTTTCTTTAACATTCTCTTTCTAACATTTCTCAATGTACATTTATGAACTGCACTTTCTGTAAAGCTGCTTTGAAACAATGTGTATTGTGAAAAGCGCAATACAAATACATTTGAATTGAATTGAATTGAACAATAAAAGGTTATTGTCAATACACAAACACACTGCTAAGATTTTAGAACATCTAAAACCTTAAATAAAATGTCACCTCTGACTCAGGCACACAGTTTATTATCTGTTCTGAGTGTTCAACAGGAAAGAAATTCAATTGTTCTACAAATGTCACTAAACTGGATATTTTCTTATAAATCACATGACTGTAAGGGTTTCCATCAGTAAATCCACCTGTTGCTCTTCTTACCTATAAGAGTTTAAAGTCCTCTGTAAAGGATCCTGAAAACAGTAAGTACATTAATTTAACTTAATTATTACCTGATTACTGTAAAGACCCACCCATATAAAGCAACGAAAGACCGTGATTCTGGACGTCCTCATAGTTTGTACTACATCCTCATGAATATGTGTTTTCTTTATGTCAAATCATGATAAATCCCAGTTTGCACTGTGTGTAAGCCTATAGTTCCTTAGTGGAAACGCAAATGAAGACCTCATGTCATATAGGTCTTTATATTAAAGGTAGGGTAGGTAAGAATGATCTAAAACACTTTTGTCCAAATTTGTTTAAACTTTCTTTATATGTCAATACATAATTAAAATGTAAGTACTGTGAAAAAGAGAGTATAAAAATCGAGAGACTCTAGACTTTTTAATCTGCAATAAACACCGCTCATTATTTCCGTCCGGGACGAAACAAGTGATTGGCTTGGGCGACTGTCTCTCTCTCTCGCTACCATGGCTACCACCCCTTTTGCTACGGGATCTGCCCACATGCGCGCACCCCAGTGTTGCCAAGTCGGGCTACTTCAACACTGTTGCCATGGGCTGTTTTTCATGTCCGCGGGTTGAAGCGACCCCAATTATGTGATATTTTGCCCCGGGATTTGCGAATTTTAGCAAGCAACCGTACCAAAAAAACACTTGTGGTTACTTGACTGTAACCCTGTTCCCTGATAAAGCGGAACGAGATGCTGCATAAGCTTATGCAAATGGGGATGTCTTTGACATAACCAGCTGTGAAAATAGTGTGAAAACACGTCAATGAAATTGACCCGGGAGGTATTTATAGCCTCGGCCGGTGACGTCATAGGCGCACCTGCTGCACAAGGCTATAAATAGATGAGCTTCAGCTGGAGCAAACCAGATCTTCTTTGTTTGAAGACCAGTCCTGAAGCATCATCAGCACGGCCTAGCAATGCAGCATCTCGTTCCGCTTTATCAGGGAACAGGGTTACAGTCAAGTAACCCCAAGTGTTCCCTTTCAAAAGCTACACTCAATGCTGCATAAGCTTATGCAAATGGAAACGAGAATACCCACGCCGCCGTGCTTGATGGTGCCTGGACCCCTTACGGTTGTGTAGGTGTGCACAAGAACGCAAGAAGCCTCGAGCATTAGCCTGTGATATCGACTCAAGGACATGAGAGCCCGGAGTGGCATGAGCATCCAAGCTATAAAACCTTATGAATGTGTGCGGAGAGGACCAACCTACCGCATCACAAACACTTTGTAAGGGAGCACCTCTTGCTAACGCAGTAGAAGAGGCGACTCCCCTGATGGAGTGAGCCCTTAATCCTATAGGCGAAGCTTGACTGCGCGCCTCATAGGCAAGAGCAGTAGCATCCCTGACCCATTGTGACATTGTTTGGTGGAGGCAGAACCTCTGTTACGGCCCCCATGGCAAACAAACAGTTGCTCTGACTTACGCCACTGACTAGTGCGGTGGACGTAGGCCTGAAGAGCATGGACTGGACACAGTCTATGAAGTTTCTCCTGATCCGGCGTTGTGAACGGCAGAGGGCAGAAGGTTTCAAGAGTGACAGGATGTACAGTCGGTAAAGGAACCTTAGGCAGGTAGTCAGGGTGGGGATGCAAAATCACTTTCACCAAACCTGGGGCAAAGTCTAAGCAGGATGGCGATATTGACAGAGCCTGCATGTCCCCAATTCTTTTCTGAAAAGTTATAGCCATAAGAAAAATCATTTGAGTCAGAAGTTTATCAGACGCTTAATCTAGAGGTTTAAAGGGGGTCTCAACCAGACCCTCGAGGGCTAAAACTAAGTCCCATGGAGGGATCTTGGTTCTTAATGGAGGCCACAACTGCCTGACACAACAAAGTGAGCAGGTAGAGGATGCCTCCCAAGCGGCACCCCATCCACCAGGGCGTGGCAAGCCAAAAGAGCGGCCACATAAACTCTGAGAGTGGAGGGGCAAGTGCCTGTTGACAATTCCTTGCAGAGAGTTGTAGCCAAAAGAAAAAACAATTCTAAGGGTCAGAAGTCTGTCAGACGCTGACTCTAATGGTTCAAAGGGGGTCTCAACCAGACCCTCGAGGAAGAAAAAAGCTAAGTCCCATGAAGGGATCTTGGTTCTAACAGGTGGCCTCAACCGCCTAACCCCACGAATAAAGCGAGCGAGTAGAGGATGTCTCCCAAGCAGCACCCCATCCACCAAGGTGTGGCAAGCCGAAAGAGCGGCCACATGAACCCTGAGAGTGGAGGGGCAGGTGCCTGATGACAACTTTTCTTGCAGAAAATCCAGAACTGAAGTCACCTGGCAGTTGACTGAATCTACATTGTGTCGTACACCACCTTTCAAAGACACCCCATTTATTAGCAAAAACATTTAAGTGGAGGAAGCCCTAACACTTAGGATGGTCTCAATAACTGCAGGCGAAAGCCCGTGTCCCTCAGTTGGTGCCCTTCAGGGGCCAAACATGAAGGTTCCACAGGTCGGGCCTGGAATGGAATATCGTGCCCTCTGCCTGAGACAGAAGGTCCCTCCTCGCCGGAATCGCCCAAGGCGAGCCGTTGAGGAGAGACACTATCTCCGAGAACCAAACCCTGTTCGACCAACGCAGCGCTATCGATAAGAAGCAAGACCCTTGTTGGCGAACCCTGGCTAGAACTCCCAGGAGCAGAGCGACTGGAAGGAGGGCATACAGACGCATTCTGGGCCATGTATGGACCATCACATCCAGACCTAGCGGGGCTGGGTGACAGAGAGAATCAGGGACATTGCGCTGTCTGAGAAGAGGCGAAGAGGTCCACACCCACTCTGTAAAATCTGATCCAGATCTGCTTGACTACTTCTGGGTGGAGTTTCCACCCCCCCATCTGTAAGTCTGTCTGGACAGTAAATCTGCTCCCACATTCAACCGCCCTTAAACGTACACTGCTGGGAAGCGTCCGTCGTTAGCAACTTGCGACGACAAGGTACATCTAGAGTGGGAC
This sequence comes from Gobio occitaniae, assembly GCA_033150135.1. Lineage (NCBI taxonomy): Eukaryota > Metazoa > Chordata > Actinopteri > Cypriniformes > Gobionidae > Gobio > Gobio occitaniae. Next base: position 73,833 of record JARQWZ010002641.1, read on the forward strand.
CCAAGGCAAGAACCGGGGTCTGAACCACATAGTTAGTGTACGAAGCCACATGGCGCGCCACTTTATTTGCCTGAGGATTGGCCCTAAGTCCTCTGGCTTTGAGCCACAACTGAAACGCTCTTATGTGCAACAACCCCAAAGGGAAACCCGTGGATGCTGATGCCATTAGACCTAACACTCTTAGGTGTTGATGATCAGTAAGATCTTGGTCTAGCCTGACTTTGCTCAGGGTATACTGAATGGTCTTGATTCGAGCGGGAAACCGTTGTGCCCACCTTGTGACCAAAAACCGAACAAACCCTAGATAAGTCGTTCTCTGGGCAGGAGAAAGAACACTTTTCTTGGTGTTGACATTTTTTACATTTACATTTTATGCATTTGGCAGACGCTTTTATCCAAAGCGACTTACAGTACCCGTATTACAGGGACAATCCCCCTGGAGCAACATGGAGTAAAGTGCCTTGCTCAAGGACACACTGGTGGTGACCGCTGGGAACGAACCAGCAACCTTCTGCATATCAGTTCCATGGTTTAACCCACTGGACCACCATCTCACATGTTGAGTCTCAACCCTAGAGAAACTAGAAGAGCTAACACACTGTCTCTGTGTTGAAGCACCATTTCATGTGACTGTGCTAATTTTAGCAATCGCCTATGTAATTCAAAATGTGAATGCCCCGGAATCCCAATGGAGCCAGTAATATATCCATGCATTCCGTATACGTGCGGTTACAAGGCTAGCCGAATGGAAGACCCGAAATTGGTAAGCTTTTGCCCCCAAGAGCGAAACTCAGGAGCTTCCTGTGTTGTGGCAGTCTTTATATGCGAATACATGCGTCCTTCGGATCAATCGTGCCGAATCCAATCACATTGTTGAATATGCGACACGACCGCCTTCACAGTAACATCTTAACCTTGAGAACTTTAACTGCTTCACGGTTTAAGACTCGAAGATCTAAGATTGGACACCCCCCCCCCACCCTGGACCAGGAAGTAACAGCTGTCACTTGTGACAGTACGAACGCCAACTCCGCCTTCACGGAAGTGGAGACCATGCCGTTCAAACACGGAGGACGACAAATAAATTAGTTTACTAATTTTTACTTTGCTTAACACCCATGCAGAAACGCCTGGCAGAAGTTCACACGCTGCCTGAGACTCTGAGAGTGACAATTTTAACACTTCCTGTTGAGGGGATGTTAGACGTTCTATGTCCTGGATGATAGCAGGATTTAAACACTGAACGTCTAACATTTCACTGGAAACCGCTGCCCCCCCGAATCACCAGAGACGGCGGGGATGGAGTGGTTTTGAGGATAACGGGGTGGGGCGAGCAAATGTTTGACACGCCCTGTCCCGTGGGGGCAGACTGGGCACCAGACCACCGGACTTCTTATATTGATGACAGTCCCGAGGTCTGCCCTGGGAGGTTGTTGAGGATGACGAGCCGGTCTCCAGTCTTTACGAGGGAGAGCGCGACTCGCCACACTCTGCTTATTACCCCCCTAAATCTTGAAGGACTGAAGATAGGTTATGTGGCTGACAGCCCCTCCCCTTGAGTGCATTGAGGAAGAAACTGAGTGAACACTTCCTCATGTTTCTTCCACTCCTTTAAATCTGGCCACTACAGAATCAACGGAGTCACCAAATGAACCACTCAAATCCTTCAGAAGGTCAGCCTGATATGCCTGCAAGACAGCCATAGTGTGCAGCGCAGCACCAGCCTGTCCCCTTATATTTATAATTCTTACAATATATATTATATATATATATATATATATATATATATATATTCCATATAAAAATATACATATATAAGCTTTGCCCACGACAGCCGACGTTTATTTTCTACATGGCTTCGTGGGGAGGTATGTCTCTTTAATGAAAATGCAGACCCAGGCGAGAGATAGCTCGTGAGCGTCTCCCACCTGGGGTATTCTCACATATCCACGCAATAATCGCACCCATGATAGTCGAAAATGTTGACGTCAAGGGTACAAAAACACGTGAAGTAAATGTTTTTTCTAGACAGAAACCTCAAGCTCACTGCGTTCGGGGATCTCTCATTCACGGTACCAGACAAACTACCCGGGCCACCGTGTGAACAACCACCTCGATAAATTCCTCGTATGGATTCACTATCATGTGAGGAACAATCGCAGGCCGGCTGCTCGAGGTCCGCGGATCCAGAGATTCATCACCATTCCCCGCGCGAGCCGAAGAAACGCTGGAGCGCGCTTCGGGATCACGCGGGGAAACATGCATTTGTAGAGAGAGCAAGCGAAAGGGACGGACCCGTCTCTTGCTTGTCAACAAACCCATTCGAGAGCTCCGAACTGGTGCGGACTGAAAGTAGCCCAGACGAGCATAAAGCATTCTAACTGTAAAGGCTTGCAATGCTCGCACTCGTCTGACTCAATGCAGCGACCGCATGCTCTTCCCCAAACACACACAGCAATAAACGTGTGCATCCAGTTCTGTTATTTGAAAGAGAACATGGATATACAGCGCTTTACTCTGCTGACTCATTTCCAACTGATCAGATTTAACTAGAACTCTTTCCACTAATGTTTCTTTGTAACAGAGATGAGAAAGAGAGAGAGAAATCTGCACACTGCCATGTTGAAAACTAACTCCTAACAAAGATCTCGAGTTGAGTCTTGAGTTGTAACACACCATAACACAGAGTTGGTCTGAAAGCAAAAAGACCTGGTTTGCTCCAGCTGAAGCTCATCTATTTATAGCCTCGTGCAGCAGGTGCGCCTATGACGTCACCGGCCGAGGCTATAAATACCTCCCGGGTCAATTTCATTGACGTGTTTTCACACTATTTTCACAGCTGGTTATGTCAAAGACATCCCCATTTGCATAAGCTTATGCAGCATTGAGTGTAGCTTTTGAAAGGGAACACATATTTTACCCCCCAAATGCGATTTTTACCGGAGAAACATGATTGGGCTTGTTTTGGGCTAGTTTTGAGTAGCAATTGGGCGGATTTTGTTGTGAAAACCTGGCAACCCTGGTGCACCCGTTTGATTTGAGGAGTTCAAGAGTCTGTATTTCTGCTGGACAGGTAATCTTTCATTTTGATTATACATTTTTTTGGTTTATGTTTTCATGAAGCATGTATCAGTAGCACACGTAGCTGCCTAATATAGCTAACATAACATTACTTAGCATAAAGTTACAATGTTATACACTTAGCGAGCCATTAGTAGAGATGATAAATACTCAATATGCTTAGCTCAAGTTGATCACTGTCGTGTTGAATTTCGCAAAATGTAACTTTAGATAACAAAATGCATGTGTAAAAGCTAGTACACCGCATCCAGGAACTTTTTTTAGAACTAAGATAGCTTTAGCTACTACCCTCTGTCTAAACTCTTTTACCATGTTCACCGGGAACTTTACCTGCACGTTTATTTCCGCCTTTGGTTTGTTTTTATATTCTCTACCTATGTTTACTAATGTTTTTTTTATTTATTTCTGTGTGTGTCGTAGACACTGTGTTGTGTGTGTATTTTAAACTTTACCAGTATCGTTATTCTAGCTTGATAGTGAGTATTAAAATACATCTTATTTGTTTATATTCATAATGATAAAGTTAGATTTTTATTACATGTGATTCTGACATGATGTCTCTACATGCACTTCTTCTCCGCTCGTCTCGGGTAAATAATGCGTCCTCCAGCTGAGCTGATCGTGGTCGGCGTAGCGTGTTCATGTGTTTTGGGGGCGTGGCTTTGGAAAGAGCCCAGAAGGGAGAAGGTGGAGTGAATGGAAATAATGAGCTGTCTTTAAAACAGTTGTGAGAGGTCTACAGACACTCAATTTTTATACTTTCTTTTTCAGAGTACTTACATTTTAATTATGTTTTGATATATAAAGAAAGTTTAAACAAATTTGGAAAAAAAGTTTTAACCAAATCTTACCTACCCTACCTTTAACAGTTTGTTTACTTCTTTTGTATGGGTCTTATATTATATTATCTTATTTGTTTATTTGACTGTAAGACAAACCAATCATGCCTTTAACAAAACAAAGATTGACTGAATTCTGGCTGAATTAATTGCAAATGTTTAAATAATACCTACAAACTCAAAACTTAATCAAAATTTGAGGAAATGCGCTATTGCTAATATTTAAGAAACACCTTGCGAATTGGAAGCTATGAATATCTTTAAAAAAGGTCAAACCTCTATCAGTAACCTCATTGGTTGATCTCTTCTTTTCTGTGTTTTGTCCAGCATGGATCCAGTGGGAGTGAATTCAATAGAGACTGCAGCTCTGGGGAGACCCTTCCAGCTGGGGATGCTGTATGACTGCAGGAGAGATGCTCTCGTACCAGGTGATGAACGGACTGTTGCCCCAAATCTGTGAAGCTTTAAATGAATGATTGGAGTAAAATAACTTATGAGATTATAGTAAAGAGCTTACAATATAAAAATAATTTGGCAATATCAGAATCAGAAAGAGCTTTGTTGACAGGTATGTTTGCATATACGAGGGATTTGTTTTGGTGACAGAAGCTTCCACAGTGACAGGACAGATAATTAAAATAGAAAATTAGAGTAAGTAAGAAATAATAATTACATGAAAAAAAGAATATAAAACAATTATACAATAGACGATATATGTATATACAAATGCAAGGAAATGTAAATAAGAAGTATGGTGTGTAAATAAATATAAGTATAAATAGTGTTGTGTATTGCACATGTTTATTGCCAAGTGTGGGTATTAACTGTCTTGTCTTGGACCGTAGACTTAGTGGCGTGCAGGGCGAGGTCGGTTGCTCTGCACAGCTCCTTGAAGGTGCCGGGTCAGGGCCAGTCTTATCCACCTATAATGCAAATTCACTTTTACATGGGGTTTGAACATAAATGTGTGTTGGCAGTGTGTGCACACAACCACCCTATAAGAGGTTCGCTCTCATGACTGTGCGGCGGCCGGCTGGTCCTCGCCATCTACCTTTGCTAGGTTCTACAACCTAATCATCCGTGCTCTTCAGGCATGGATTTTGTCTGCTTGACCAGTCCCCAACCTCAGGGAGTTAATATGAAGGCCTGACACCCGTCTTGTTGGACAAACCTTTCAAGTCCCTATCTCTCATGTAGCCATGAGGCCCTTGTCACTAAGCGCCCCTGGGCTACGGGCTCACAGGACGGCCTGTGCTAGTAGCACGACGTTATTGAATTGTGTTCTCCATAAGCATTAGAAACTGTGAAACAAGTGAACCATATCGAAAGGAAACATTCCGGTTACTAACATGACCTTGGTTTCCTGAGATAATGGGAATGAGCATGGCGTTGCCTGCCGTGCTACTGCACCTACACGCGTGTCGATGCTGCCACTCAGTCGAAAAAATTCAGACGAAAATGGCTTTTAGCACGACTTAAATAGGCAGACGGTAGGGTTGGGTACCATTCACATTTGTACCAGTACCTGAAATTCGGCACCGGTACCCAATGGTATCTTTTTTCAGTACTTTAGGGATGTTTACCTCAATAACTGTAAGTCATTTATAGAAGGGTTATTGACATTATGCCAGAGCAGCCTCTGTCGCTGTCTGCCATTGTTTGTGATGTTTGTATACTGTAATCTTTACTAGTAAATACTAGCTACAAGCTACTTTTCATTTATGTTAGTAAATATAAAAATAATTGGAAGAAAATGGCCAATGGGGCAAGAAAAAAATTATGTGGTGTTGATCAGCTGTGAGAAAATGAAGGTAACCTTTAAATCGGGTTACCTTCCCGATTATGAATGAATGCATAAATTATTTCTATATAAATTCAGACTTTGGAGTAAAGAGCAGCTGCAGCAGAACATAAGCACTACACCCCAAATTAACACAGATTTCAGTGTCACAGCTTCAGACTCGATCGAGGAAAAAACTAAATTGCTGAACATTGATGAGTTTTTTAGGTGGACTCCTGAATGTAAGTGGAGCTGCCAATTATCTCAAGGACACCAAGACATCCTTCAATCAACAGAGACTGACATTACATTATCATTCAACCACTAAATTTGAAGAACTGATCATGAACCACTTTACTTCTGGAGACATGGCTCACTATGACAATGATGTAGCCACACATGTAGTGACAGCAGTGCTGTACGGAGAAGATGCCTGCTTTGTTTTTGATAGAACAGTTTCTTCAGATGAGGACAAAAGATGTAAAAGTTGCATTAGAGCAGTTAAAAGGCATTTCAGCTGGTGCAAACATTAATCTGAATGACAATCTGAATACTGCTGTCCAAAAATTCAGTTGTACATTTTATGGCGACTTCCAGCTACCATGTCACCCGACCTCTTTTTAAGATGCTATGAAGGTTTTTGAAGATCTTTCCAAACTGCTGGGAGAAAACAAAGAGCTTGCGGTTCCTCTGAGAGTTTGGCTTTATCCTTTGGAAAAACTTTTCTCAAGGGTTGTAAAGTTTCAACATGAAATCAGCACGGGTTTGAGCACAGACATTGAATCGGTAATTGAGAGTTTGAGTACGACTGAGATAAAATGCAGTGATCTTCTGACAGACACGCCAGCTTTGACATTTACTGCAACATCGAATGACTGCCTGAGGTAAATGTGATGCTAACGTTACATGACATTGTTTATTTTACAAGCAGTTATATTGAGGTATTTCCGCCGTTGAAACACTGATTGAGCGATTACACCACCTATGATACGTGACAGTAAGTTGTAATATATCCTCAACAAACCTTCAGAAGTTCATTCATGTTTATTCTTTAGAAAGAGATGATTGATCGCGTTCACAGATGATCGTGTCACGCGCGCATCGCGTTGCCGCTTGAACTGTGATGATCAGGTATCAATCACGCCACATTAAAGAGCGTCAAAACGGCATTTATCGTTTGAATTTCGTTATAAAATGGACTGGATACTTAATGTGTTCGTGTGGAAATTCGGACTGAAGTGTGTTCCGCGCTTAAAACAAGCCGACTGTGAACTGATAAAGATTGTATTCAGAAACCGCTCGGTACACGCGTGCACCGAACCGAGAGCCCTGTACCAAAATGGTTCGGTATGAATACGTGAACCATTACACCCGTACTGTCCAGTCATTGAAGATGTCAGAAAGTAGTTTTGAAAGTGTCTCCACGGTGTCCTGCTACAGAGAAGCTCAAAATACTGAAAGACTGGAGATCTCAAACTGTGTCAAAGAACCAGAATTCAGTTACTCTGACTGATCTCAGACCAGATACCGAGTACAATATTAAATGTTCAGCAGTGGGAAAACTCAACTACACCGTCGACAGTGATGTGACGCGTCTCACAGTCATAAACCAGAATCTCATCAAAGCCAAAGAGTCTGTTATCCAAAACCTAAGATGGACTGAAAACAAGTGCAGTGAACTGTTGGAAAAAAACAGGGAAACAACTTTTAGTGCACTTCATAAGAAAATACAAGATATGCAGCAAAACTGCCAAACGTACCGACAAGATTTCAGTGACCATATTAAAGGTCCCGTTCTTCGTGTTTATTTGAAGCTTTGATTGTGTTTACAGTGTGCAATATAACATGTGTTCATGTTTCACGTGTAAAAAAACACAGTATTTTTCACACAATTTACTTATCTGTGTACCGCTGTTTCCACTGTCCTAAAAACGGCTGGTGATTTCCTTGTGCTATGAAGTCCCTCCTTCAGAAATACGTAACGAGTTCTGATTGTGCAAAGCGGTTCCTGTGCTGTGATTCGACCACAGCTTAGCGCACGTGAAAGCGGTTCCTGTGTTGTAATTTGACAGCAGTTTAGCGCACGTTGGAAAGGTCACGCCTCTTAACGGAGAGATGTATGCGTTCAATAATCTCTACAGCGTCCCTGGGAAAGCCAAACAAAGGTGATTTGACTCCTGGATGAAACTAACAGCGTCTCGATGACATGGTGATAAACACACTCAACGCAACAGTTCCTTTTCTCCACGCGACCGTCCGCTTCTCCACGTGGGACAGCAACAAGACCGCGCCCCCTTTTTCGCGTTTCTTTGTGGGCGGAGGTTAGTCTGTTCTACTGCTCTACTGACGTAATTAAAGAAGGAAGTACCAGGATGTAGTCCAAGCCAGCCGTTCGCTGTAGGCTTTGAAAGGGAACTTCTGTTAAATAAAATATCTCGCTTGGCATTGAACTTTGAGCTTTATAATTTTACAGGTATTATTTATGCTCTAACAGCAACATTACACACTAACTAAAGTTTGAACAATGGAATCGTGAAGAAGGGGACCTTTAAATCAGTGATCCAGTCAGTTAAAGCCTGTGAGAAAGAGTCTTGTGCTCTGACAGATCTTCTACAAGCTCATGATGAGTCTCCATTCAATGAAAAGAGTCTGAAAGAGTGGATCACAGTGAAAGAAGAAGAATTAAACACCGTTAATGAGTTCCTTCAGCAGATAATGGACTCTGGAGCTGAAGTGAACAGAAGTTTGGACTCATATTTGTCAGATATTCAGGTGGAGAATGTGTTTTGTTACACTTTCAGTTCTCTTGAGCAGCCAGATGAGTTGCTTAATGAGCAAGAAAATTACATGAATCCTCAAATGATGAGAAATCCACAGAAGAAACCTGATGTGACGTCTCAATCATGGCTCACTGGAAGAATCAGGGAGAAAATGAGAGAACACTTGAAAACATTTAAAGAGCTCATGACGTCAGTTAGCAGTCAAAGCACTACATTTATGGTTTCTGTGAAAGACCATGAAAAGCATCTGGGTTCCTGCATTCTCCTGTATAAAAATGGATCTAATGAAGCCGTTTGCTTCACTCCTCCATCAAATCGAGACCAATCACTGTCCAACAGGTCAGACGGTTGTGGCAAACATTGCTATCAGACTGCATGATCAATACTCCCTGATCAATGCAATCGGTAATTGCAGATCATGGATCATTTAGAAATATCAATAGTGTGAGTTTGGCAACTATTGATTCCTTAAACGAAACCATCAGAATAAAGCAGCTGTGCAGTTCCATTTCAAAGAAACTCTGACATTGTGAAGAAGGCAAGATTCCTGTATGTGCAGGAACAGATGTGTTATTGTAATATGCCTACCTTGTTATACCATGCAACTGGAATAGTTTGCTTCATGAATTGACTCTTTTTTATTAGAGAATGGTTTAGAGCACCGCATCGTATGATGATGCAATTCCTCCCTGCATACTGTCCTTTTTCCTAACAATCACATGACTTTCAGAAAATGGGCGTAGATTTCAGTACCCTATAAATAAGCGATCTTATCCAGTTATTAATCTAGTTCTCCTTGTCAGCTGAAGAAGGGCAGACTGTTTAACACGGATCATATTGTAAGTAGATATATTTTACTGAATTATAATCTTAAACTGAATTATATCTGAATGTCAAGACATTATTTCCAGTATATGACTTAACAACATTTTATAGGCCTATCTGAAGTATACAACAGTGTATATGTTAAGACTTTGCATTGCTCTTAATAGTGTATTATTAAATTACATTTATTAAATGTAGATTTTTTTTACAACGTAAAACTGAGACAAAGTACTGCAAGTATAATATTTGCTCATACCTGACACTTACAAAAATAGCAATAAGGTGAGAGCGAGATTTAATGTTCCCATCCATTAAAAATAAATATTTGTTCCATTTTATGTCTATTTTTGTATTTAGCATCAAATTGCTTTGTAAGCTGAAAGACCCCACCTTCTGAACCAGATAATACAGAATATCAGTTGTTATCAGAAAGGTAAGACTATTATTATATTTAGTTTCTATTCGTCTTAAATTGTACCTTGACTTAGGCTGGGCAATTTTATCGATTCTGCGATATAAATCAATATTTTTTCTCCCAAGAAAGTATCGATTTTTAAGCCGTGAGTATCGATACATAAGTCCCATTCAAATCCCCGTGTTTACCCCCATTTGCGTTGCAGGAAGAGCTATTTGGTCAGCCAGCTGCTAGTATCGCTGTAGAGCAAGTTACCCGTACTACTAACTTTACACAGACGCCGACGTCTAACGTTACCTCTTCTTGTTTACGGAGTCAGAGCGAGGAGATTCAAAAAAATGGCGGCGAAAATAAATCCAGCGCCTTCATGCTTAAAAGCAGATGTGTGGGAGCACTTTGGGTTTAAAAAGAAGAAGGAATGCAACGACTTAGACTCAGGGGTCAACAACATGAGTCGTCCGCAAGGACCACACGAGTTGCCCGCGGGTCTGTTCTAAAAATAGCTCACCACCAAAGCAGCTGCGTTCAGTCGCTTCCGTGTTAATTTAAGCGCAGGGCTCCAGACTGAAGCCGAATGTATACTAGTGTCTGCAAATAATAAACTGCAAAATTACTCCTGCATGTTATGCATCTGTGTGGATGACGGGCGCAGCGCGCGCGCGCTATCGCTCTGGTAGTCTCTGCCGTGTGTTGTCTCTGCTGACACAAACGCATAAACCGTCACTTCATGAGAATTTACCGTTTCATTTGAGAAAACTGGGTGCGTCTCATTCAACTCCTGGTTCAGTAGTCAGGGCACTGATCAGGACATAAGTCAATGGGCTGATCCCTGATCAGTGCCCTGACTGAACTAGGGAGGTGAATGAGACGCGCACCCACTGTCATATCATGAACACAGACACTGGTATTCACGGCGACCCGTCAAAATAAAAGTTTGGTTTAACGTGAAGAGATTGACTACAGATTGTAGCCTAAAGTAAATTTAGCTACGTTTCTATGTAAATATAATACGTCTCTACTAATAATAATAATTATGAAATAAATAATACTAATTATATAATTATTAATGGTTGCTTATTTTTAACTTGAGCATACAGCCTTTACATGTTTATGTATTATTTACTTATGATTATCATCATATATAATAAAACATTTATTTAAAAAAAAAAATAGTGGTTTTGTACCGACTACTGAAACTACTACTATACTATACTGTGTAAAACAGTTTGGATAGTTGTTAATATGAGAATTATGATGCATTATTTAAGAGTTTTAAGTATTATATAACATGAGTAGCTCTCTTTGACTTTCTTTTTTAAAAAGTAGCTCTCAAATGAAAAAAGGTTGGAGACCCTTGACTTAGACAAAGCATCGCGGTTGGTTTGCAAGCTGTGTGACACAAACGTGAAATACTCTGGAAATACTACCAAATGTCAGTGTCAAGCTAAAAAAGCTGTCAAAGAAACTGTTCAGAACAGGACACTTGCTGCAATTTTTAAAACTCCATTGTTAATTGCAATACTGCACTTTATTTACTTTTCAAAGGCTTGTAAGCTACAGTTTGCACTGTTTCAATAAATGGAACTAATTTTCTCAACACATCTTTGATTCATTTTGTCCAGCATTTGCAAGCTGTAGACTCTCTGTCCAGTCAGAGACATATATTGTGTAATTGATGATTTTACTTTTCAGTTCAGTTAATTCAATCCAAGTAAATGAAACACTCACATGATGTCACCAAAATCACTCTGTCCCCTTTAAATCTTTCAGAAAATGATGTAAGTGTATCGAATTATATCGAATCGTATCATTGGCTGAATATCGTGATATATATCGTAACGTGAGCTGAATATCGTGTATCGTATCGTATCGTGAGATTAGTGTATAGCTACAGCCCTAACCTTGACATGTGCTTTTCTTTTATTTATCCCAATTCAACCAATTCCAATTCCTAACACCATCCACCTTAGTTGACAGTAGAGGTTTGTGAATCATTTTGATGAGGGCTATAAAAAATAAAATCAGCATTTAAAATCTGAGTTCACATATAATTTGATTTGGAGTCATGTAATAAAATCATTCATCATCATTAAACAAATTGTATGCTATATTATTAGGACGGGTGGGACATGTCCCTGATATTGTTCGTCCCCTCCACTTTTTTGAACCTACCTAATATAAAAGAAACATCTCCATATGATTAGCAATTCATTCATTTGTGTTAAATAAGAGAAGATCTGGCGCTGGAATGTGTTGTAATAATAATCTATACGAGGGTGGATTAGAACCCAGAGTCTCTGGCACACTTAACAAAACTTCTACAACAGTCCATTTGGACACAAAGAGTTTTGAAGCAGATCTGTGTATTTACATTTACATTTATGCATTTGGCAGACGCTTTTATCCAAAGCGACTTACAGTGCACTTATTACAGGGACAATCCCCCTGGAGCAACGTGGAGTAAAGTGCCTTGCTCAAGGACACAACCTTCTGCATATCAGTTCAGTGGTTTAACCCACTGGACCACCATCTCCACATTTTTTTCATTAACATCTATTTATTCACTAATTTGAGACTCGAGACTAACAATATATTGTATTGTAGATGTAAGGATAAAATTATCACATTAATATTTCTTAAGTGTCAATAAATTAAACTGAATGTTTATTATCAACTGAAATTGATTTCTGTACAATGTTTTCACTTTAATGTTTACGCTATTTTCTTTGAATATACACTTCTGAAACATTAAACGTACAGTTTTAACAACTTGTGTAAAATAACATATTTCTGTTTTAAAATGACAGGGGAAAATATGACAAGTTTATGTCAAGAAGGTAAAATTGCTTTAATCATCAAGAAAAGCAACTTAGTTGAAGATGGAAATCCTGCTCGACACCGTCTGCAAACAAAGACAGACAATTTGGATAAATCTGAACCATATAGAAAAATCACTGTTGGAGAGAGAGACAAAAACAAACCCCATAAATCCATTCTGATGGTGGGAGAAACAGGAACAGGAAAAACAACTCTGATCAATACAATGATCAACTACATGTTAGGAGTAAAGAGAGAAGACAAGGTTTGGTTTGAGATCACAGATGATCAGAGTGACCGAACATCAGCTCACAGTCAGACCTCCAGCATCACTGTTTATGGGTTTTATCCACAAGAGAGTCCAATCGATCTAACAATCATCGACACACCAGGATATGGAGACACACGTGGAGTTGATCTTGATACAGAGATCGCTGTTAGTTTGCTTAGTTTAAGTAAATCTGCAGAAGGGATTCATGAAATACATGCAGTGTGTCTGGTGATCAAATCAACACAGAATCGACTCTCTGACAGACAACTGTACATATTTGATGCTGTTCAGTCTTTATTTGGAAAAGATACTGCTGAAAACATTGTCTTGCTCTTCACACACTCAGATGGAGCTAAACCTAAAAATGCCCTGACGGCTGTTAAAGCGGCTAAAATAAAGTGTGCAGTGAATGACAAGAAACAGCCAGTGTATTTCAAGTTTAACAACTGTCAGACAGAAGCCGATGCTGATGATGAAGAAGAAGATGATGATGATGATGATGATGATGATGATGATGATGATGAAGATCATGATCAGAGGCTGAATCAATCATGGAAGCGCAGTTTTAGAGGAACAATGCAATTGTTCAAGTTTCTTGACACAATACAACCAAAATCCCTGAAGATGACTCAAGATGTGTTGCAGAAACGGAAGCAGTTGGAGGCAAATATCAATAATCTACAGTCACGTGTTAAAATGACTGAACTAAAGCAGAATGAGCTGAAACAAACTAAAGAAGCTCTGGAGCAGAACAAGATAGATGTAGAAAAAGATAAAAACTTTGAGTATGAGGTTGAAGTGCCCTATAAAGAGAAGGTTGATATTGATCGCTCTAAAGCCAATAAGGCAACATGTTGCCCCATCTGTGAGGAGAACTGTCATTATCCAGGCTGCTGGTGGGTCATTAATATCTCATGGTGTGAAGTGATGAAAAATGATCGCTGTACAGTGTGCTCAAAGAAATGCCACTACAATAATCATGTCAAAGAAGCAAAAATATATGTAACAAAGACGAGAAAGGAGAAGAGGACATATGAAAATTTAAAGAAGAAATATGATTTAAAAATGACGAAGATTGGTGATGATGTGTCTATGGTCAAGAAGCTGGAAGAAGAACTGCAAGAACAAGAGACGGAGAAAATAAAGCTGGTGAATGAAGCTTTTCACTGTGTGGAAATTCTGCAGAGGATCGCACTCAACACTGTTTCTCTGTTCATACTTCAGCACATTGATTTTCTGGTTGAGAAGCTGAAGGAAATAAATGAGCCTGAAAAAGCCAAAACACTGGAAGACATCAAGAAGAGAGCAGGAGAAGAAAAAAAAGCAAATAAACACAAATGATGCTGAAAATCTGAAAATAGCATCCTGAAAATGTTTCTGCTTTGTCCTTCATGTGATTTAAAGCTATATTATCATTGATCATAACTGCAATGTTATATGAATCTAACATTTTTCTATCATCACATTTGCCTGTGTTTTCCATTTGTAAGTTACTTTGAATAAACGGAATCTGCTAAATCAACTAATGTTAAATACTGATTACTGTGACTTCTGTATATTCATGTATACAGTAAGATACTATTGAAAATAAGATACTATTGTAAATATAGAAGTGATACTGTAAAAGCAACAAATAGCCAGAACATTGTTATTTCTCATAAAAGTATGTGCATGTAATCATTGTCATTAAGAGGCTGTTAGAGACTGTTTTAACTGTATTATCAAGCACTATCTAGAGGTTATATGAGAAAATGTTGAATATCATTCAACAGGTGAAAAAACATGATATACATTTCTAAGTTCTGCTTTACTATAAATGTGGACTGTGCTGTTAATTTTCTAAGTTCTGCTTTACTATAAATGTGGACTGTGCTGTTAATTTTCTAAGTTCTGCTTTACTATAAATGTGGACTGTGCTGTTAATTTTCTATGACATTTTTGGGCCTTGTATTAATTGCTTCATGCTTCATGTGTTTATTGAACATATACAGAGAGAATATGAAACGCTTTCACTTTTATTTCACTTATATCAATACATGTATTAAGCCAGCAGTTTGTTTTTGATTGTTACGATACTGATCATTTTACAATAAATAACAAATTGACAAAACATGAATATTTTTTGGAAAATAATGTGCATCATGTGCTCAGTCACTAAGGGGCTGTTTAAGGACACAGTGCTTATTATTGTACTAGCACTGCCACTTATGAGAAAATGACTCTGATAGCATCACTGTTTAAAAACGACAATTCTATAAAAAACAAATTTAAATCACACATACAGTATGAATAAAAACAGACCTGTGTTATAATGATGACAGAAGAGAGATGAATGACCTTCATGCTGCTTCATCCTCAATAAAACATAAACAGAATATTTTGCCAGACATGGGAAATGTTTTAACTTAACTGTTTTTATGACACTTTGAGCTCAGGATATGCACAGGACACCTACATGAGAATCTCTTCATCACAAGTGCAATGCTGTACCAACTGAATTATGTGCAACTATGTTTCATCAGACATATAGAAAACATATATAGAGAGTTATGTATATGATGGAAATACTAAAATGCTTTTGCTTGCAGGTCATAATATTGTATACAAGGAACAGGGTGAAAGTTTTTGGAGTTTTGCAAAAATGAAGTAACGTTGCACCTGTCAACTCTCATTAGAGTATTCATGAGTTCACACTTATAACACTATAATTTATGGAGAGTAAATTTAAATGTGTATTTGGCGTGCTGTCCGGGGGGAGGGCTTCGAGCTCAGAATTTGGCCCGAACCCAGAATACCCCCGTGTATGTAAGTGGTTTATAAATAAAAAGTGTGGAGAAGGGGTGGTGGAGTGATGCTGGAAAACTGTCAATGAACGGAGGTAGGACTGCTGTGTGTATATATACCTCTTATTGTTGATTAGCTGAGTGCTCTCCACTTGTGTCAATTACCTGAACGTGCTTCTCCTGAACCTTGTAAATAAAACATCATTAGTAGTGTAACAGCTTTAACTCTGTTACCTTAGTGGTTATATTTTCCCACACCATTAGGGGGCGCTAATCATCTTAATAGATGAGTATTTAGCCAGGTACTATACCTGAAGAAGTAGACCAGCATGTGGATAGAGGAAGCAATGGCTTTCCTGGGCTATTCCGTCTGATTTTACAAGGTCCTATGATTGAGGAATGTGTTTCCTTTTTGGTCAATCAGTAAGTTATGTTTTATTTTTCAACAGTTATCTAAACCAGAGCATGTATGTAATGTATAATTATGATTTTGAGTGTGTTGAGAAAGGAGCCATTCAGGCTAATTGTGACTGTCTTCCACTTAGATGGACCTTTTTGTTCCTGTGCTTTCTTTCATGAGGGGAAAGTAGTTGCTTAAGATTGCGTCAGCTAAGTCTACTTTGTTGCTTGGATCACGACGCTTGGACTGTTAACGAGAGCAACAAGGGTTTGAATTGTACGGGTGGAAAGAAGGCCGAAAGACTCCTTTCCTTTCTTCAGCATTGGAAGTATCTCTGAGTGATCTGGGTTATCTAAAAGAGTGGACTTTTGCAAGGACATTTCCACTACTATCAAACCTGGTCAGCTCCACCATCAGCTAAGTGTTGACATTTGCTTTGACAGTCAAGATTCACCAAACACTGAACTTTTCCTGTTTGATGCCTGGTGTCAATGATGTTTTCTACCTTTTGTTTATTGTTTTGTTTTTGTTGATTTTGTGTAATGTACAGTTTGAGTCTGATCCTTCAGAATTATAATTGAGCAAACCAAAGCAAACTAGTTTCTTTACCTATACCTTAGTTAATATCGAGCCTTGCCATCCCTACTCTGTTATATAACATAAGCCGACAAGGGGTAACAGTTATATAAAATGGCGCCCGAACAGGGACATGGAAGGCTTTAAGGTATGTGTTTGCTACGGATTGGTTTCAGTTAAGTCATGTCTAGTTCAAAGGCTTGCGACGGGGATGTTCCTGTACCCGACCCAGACTTTTCCACATCGGCGTTTAGAGCACATCGAGAGCCATTAAAGGAGCTGATCAATACTTTTAGCGATTTATATATTTCAGATGAGGAAGATGGAGCTGGTGTGGAGGATCCTGAGGAAGGTTTTCAACTACCATATCCTCCTCCACCCCCAGAGGTCTATGAAGGTCCTGAGACTACAGAACCAGAGTATAAATCAACCATAACTAATGAGCTTAGCAACCGCCTTGATGCTCTGGAAAAAAAATTTTGTAACCTTCGACAACAGGTGAGAGACCAAATATCCGTACAGGATTGTGAGGAACTGTGTAGAGCCACGGAAGAAAAAGTGTCATATCATGTTGATCGTGAATGTGAACGGGTAAAAAAATACCTAGAGATGATGGTGCTAGATCTGGGTAAATCTATGGTGGATTGTCTAAAAAGGCGAGACAAGCAGATAGATTATAAACTACGGCTGAACCACCCAACAAGTTCAACCCCTCATCAAACCACGAGTAGACCTGTGGTACACAAACCTGCCAAAGACTTTCATTCTAATACCTACTGTACTGCTGACAGTATGTCAGGAAGCCAGTTTAATCCGCCTGTCAAGCTTGAATTCCCTAAATTCAGCAATCACCCAGAGGAAGACCCACTTACCTTCATTGAACGCTGTGAGGAGTATTTCGCTGTCCGCCCGTTAACAGACGAAGAAACAATAGCTTCCCTTACTGCTGTTTTGAGTCACACGGCCAAAGATTGGTGGACTGCGGAGAAGAAGAGGGTCCGTAATTGGCAGTAGTTTAAAGAATCTTTCCTTCAAGCCTTCTTAAATGAAGACTATGAAGTAGTGGCCATGAGAAAGCTAATGGAAAGGAGGCAAGGGGTAAATGAAAGTTTTAGGGACTACGCTTTCCATTACCGTGCCTTGTGTTTAAGGTGGAAAAAGGGAATGGCTGAAAAGGAGATGATTCAGGCCATATTGAGGAACTGCAACCCTCGGCTTGCCAGTCTTTTAAGAGGGAACATGCAGTCAGTCCACGAACTGGTTCGGGTTGGAATGCAGGTGGAAAGAGACGTTAGTGAGTCAAAGAAGTACTGGAACATGATGAACGCTGATGAGCAGCGGAAGAAGAATGTCATGAGTCAGGAGTCACAAAGAAGAAACACTCCATCCTATACGAGAGTTGTGCAAAACATTAAAAAGGATTTGCAGCCTAGTCCCAGAAACCTCACCATTCCACTTAACATTCAAGGTAAACAGATAGCTGCACTCGTTGATACTGGTAGTACTTTATCTTTAATGCAAAAGTCCCTTTGGAAACAGTTGTGTAAGGAGGAAGTCTTGTTGTCAAGCGGAGGACAAACATTTCTTCTGGCCAATGGCCATCATCAAGCTGCAGTAGGGAAAGTAGTCTGGATGACAAAAGTGCATGATGTTCCAGTGGTGGTTGAATTCTACATAATGAATGATTCTGACCTGGCAGTACCTGTTATATTGGGAATGGATTTTTTGTTGAAGTCAGGAATGGTGATAGACTTTCAGCTTTTTCAGTATACCTTCCCCACAAAAGGGGAAGAGGTAGTTACTCGTCCCTTTATCTGGCAGGATACCATTCCGATGACACATACTGTCCATTTCTACCTTGCCCTGTCTTTACCAACACGCAATGAAGAGGACCTTCAGGCTATCCATAGTCTGACTGCCAAAGCAGACACTAGTATACAGGGGCAGATTCAGTTGGAAGGGCTGATGTTGGGTTGGCCTACAGTTTGTACTCATGACATCGGTCATACAACATTGGTTAAACATCGAATCCTTACCACTGATGAGGTGCCTGTAAGAAAAAGAGCTTACCGAGTGTCAAAGGTGAAGCAAGATTTCATTGATGAACAGGTAAAAGAGATGTTAGATAAACATATCATACGTCCATCTACCTCATCTTGGGCTTCACCGGTAGTTGTGGTACCAAAGAAAGATGGTGGGACGCGTTTTTGTGTGGACTATCGGGGTCTTAATGCCAAGACACCTTTGGATGCGTACCCAATGCCACAAATTCAAGACATTTTGGAGTCTATGCATGGTGCATCAGTATTCAGTACCCTTGATCTGAAAAGCGGGTATTGGCAACTAGACATGGATCATGACAGCATTCATAAAACAGCATTTGTGACTTCTTCAGGGTTATTTGAATTCCAACGTTTACCTTTCGGCCTGAAAAATGCCGCAGCGTCTTTCCAAAGATTAATGGAGCATGTATTAAGAGGTCTGAAGGGGAAGTGTTGTATGGTATACATTGACGATGTGGTGATCTACTCCAAAGACGAACAAGAGCACTTCAAGCACCTCCAACAGGTATTCAATTGCCTATCCAAAGCTGGGCTCACCCTCAACATGAAAAAATGCAATTTCCTTCAGAAATCCCTTAAGTTTCTCGGTCATCTGGTGTCTGGAGACGGAATAAGAACTGATCCGGACAAAGTTTCAGCCATTCGATTGTTTCCCACTCCTCAATCCTTGAAAGAAGTACAAAGATTCTTGGGATTAGCTGGTTGGTATCATAGATTTATCCCCAACTTCTCAGAAAAGGCAGCACCCCTTCATGCACTAAAACAAAAAAATACCACCTGGATTTGGTCAGACCAGTGTCAGCAATCGTTGGATCTACTCAAGATGGATTTAACCAATGCACCCATTTTGGCAGCACCTGATCTCGAGAAACCTTTTAGAGTCCAGACGGATGCGAGTGAAGTGGGCTTAGGAGCTGTACTTACCCAGGAAACCGAAGGAACTGAGCGTGTCATTGCCTATGCATCCCGGTTATTGAGGGGGGCAGAAAAAGCCTATTCAGTGTCAGAAAAAGAGTGCTTGGCAGTTGTTTGGGCGGTGGAAAAGTGGCGCCCCTATTTAGAGGGCAGCCTATTTGAAATTATTACCGATCATGCAGCTTTGACGTGGGCCTTTCACCATCCCAAGCCGTCATCACGACTGGTCCGGTGGACCATTCGCCTCCAAGGGTTCCACTTTGTGGTCAAGTACCGAAAGGGCCAATGTAACATAGTTCCGGATGTGCTTTCCAGAATTCCAAACTGTGACGGCTCACCTAATCTCATTGCCCTTAATCAAGTACCTCCGTCTGCCAGCATGCCAGTCGATCTAACGCAGATCGCTGTTGCCCAAAATAAGGATCAAGACATACAAGACATAGTTTCTGCCATCCGTGATCGGTCCCAGCCTCCTGATACTTCTAGAGTGCATCATATTATTGAAAATGGATTTCTTTTCAGAAGTATTCCTGATGGGCAAAACAGGCAGAAGCTTCAACTCATTATCCCACCAATACATCGTCAAGCTTTCATCCAGTATGCTCATGATAACCCGCTTAGTGGGCATCTTGGTAAACTTAAAACTCTTCTCCGGCTTTTGGAAACAGTTTACTGGCCGACCATAAGGAAAGATGTATGGAATTATTGCAAAGAATGCCAGGTATGTCAGCGATACAAACCCACACTTTCTAAACTCTCTGGTCAGCTACAATCTACACCTGTAGTCGAACCGGGTTTCATGCTAGGGGTTGACCTAATGGGTCCTTTCCCTAAAAGCAGCAAACAAAATGAGTATCTTATGGTAATTGTAGATTACTGTTCTAAGTGGGTGGAGATGTTCCCACTTAGATCAGCGAAAACTCCGCAGATTGCAAGGATTTTGGTGGAAGAGATTTTTACTCGATGGGGGACACCAGCATATCTAGTGTCTGATCGGGGAACACAGTTTACTTCTCAACTCCTCAGTTTTGTGTGCAAACAGTGGGGTGTGGTTCAAAAATTAACAACCGCTTACCATCCCCAGACTAATCTTACTGAGCGTGTTAACAGAAATCTGAAGACAATGATTGCCTCTTATGTAGGTGACCATCACAGATTGTGGGACAGATGGATTCCTGAATTCAGGTTTGCCCTCAATACCGCCTTTCATGAAAGCACTGGATTCACTCCTGCGGAAGTAGCACTAGGAAGGAAACTTAAAGGCCCAATGGAGCGCATGTTTCAGAGACCGCCCGATCCTAGTCACCCTGCCTATACCACACTGGACAAACAAAGGGAGCTTCTTAACATTGTCAAGTGTAATGTGGAACGAGCTCAGGCAAAACAGAAGAAGTACTATGACCAGCGTCGAAAACCAGCTCATTTCCAGGAAGGGGATGTGGTTTGGGTACGGGCTCATCCCCTATCTAGAGCTGAGGAAGGTGTAATGGCTAAATTATCTGCCAAGTGGAAAGGTCCGGCCAGAGTTAAGAAAAGGTTGGGACCTGTAAACTATGCAGTTGTTTTTATCTCAGACCCTGATAAGTGTGACACCTATCATATCCAAAATCTTAAAATTTGCCATGGTTATGACCAATTTTCCTCTGAGCGAGGGGGTATGTAACAGCTTTAACTCTGTTACCTTAGTGGTTATATTTTCCCACACCATTAGGGGGCGCTAATCATCTTAATAGATGAGTATTTAGCCAGGTACTATACCTGAAGAAGTAGACCAGCATGTGGATAGAGGAAGCAATGGCTTTCCTGGGCTATTCCGTCTGATTTTACAAGGTCCTATGATTGAGGAATGTGTTTCCTTTTTGGTCAATCAGTAAGTTATGTTTTATTTTTCAACAGTTATCTAAACCAGAGCATGTATGTAATGTATAATTATGATTTTGAGTGTGTTGAGAAAGGAGCCATTCAGGCTAATTGTGACTGTCTTCCACTTAGATGGACCTTTTTGTTCCTGTGCTTTCTTTCATGAGGGGAAAGTAGTTGCTTAAGATTGCGTCAGCTAAGTCTACTTTGTTGCTTGGATCACGACGCTTGGACTGTTAACGAGAGCAACAAGGGTTTGAATTGTACGGGTGGAAAGAAGGCCGAAAGACTCCTTTCCTTTCTTCAGCATTGGAAGTATCTCTGAGTGATCTGGGTTATCTAAAAGAGTGGACTTTTGCAAGGACATTTCCACTACTATCAAACCTGGTCAGCTCCACCATCAGCTAAGTGTTGACATTTGCTTTGACAGTCAAGATTCACCAAACACTGAACTTTTCCTGTTTGATGCCTGGTGTCAATGATGTTTTCTACCTTTTGTTTATTGTTTTGTTTTTGTTGATTTTGTGTAATGTACAGTTTGAGTCTGATCCTTCAGAATTATAATTGAGCAAACCAAAGCAAACTAGTTTCTTTACCTATACCTTAGTTAATATCGAGCCTTGCCATCCCTACTCTGTTATATAACATAAGCCGACAAGGGGTAACAGTTATAGTAGAGAATTAGTAGTCTGTTGGGGTCAGGGTTAGTAGAATAAGTTGACGTTCTTGCAAAGTTACAAACCCGATTCCAAAAAAGTTGGGACACTATACAAATTGTGAATAAAAAAATGCAATAATTTACAAATCTCATGAACTTACTTTTTATTCACAATATAATATAGATAACATATCAAATGTTGAAAGTGAGACATTTTGAAATGTCATGCCAAATATTGGCTCATTTTGGATTTCATGAAAGCTACACATTCCAAAAAAGGCCATGTTTACCACTGTGTGGCATTCCCTCTTCTTTTTATAACAGTCTGCAAGGAAGTTGCTCAAGGAATAGGAATGTTGTCCCATTCTTGTCTAATGCTGGGTTCACACCAAACGCGAATAGAGCGCCAGGAGCGAGTGATTTCAATGTTAAGTCAATGGAAAGGCATGTTGACACGTGTCTGGAGGTCCTGCGGCGCGATAGACACGTTTCTCGCGGCGTGATGGACGCGATTCCGCCTCTTTTTGAGCGTCTTGCACGATACGCGCGAGTGGTGCTTTTGTTCATTCACGCGTTTGAAGCGAATTGCTGTCTGACGCCCGAGTTGAAAAATTTGAACTTTGCCATCAATTCGTGCCACGTTAACCAATCAGGAGCCTGCTTGCTGCTGTCACGTGGTAAAATGACGTGACGAGAAACCCTGCATAGTTTAAAAATACTACTATTGTGTCACAAAATGTAGTTTTAAGACTTTTTCAGGTGAGACTGTAGTTGTTTAAAGCTCAAATCTGTGGTTTATTTATAAAGAGAGCGTCTATTTAAAAAAATTATCTTGCGTTTTGGAGTTGTGAGATCCAGTGGATCAGCGGCGCTCAGCGCTCATTAACCCCGGCGAGAGCAGCCTTTCCTCGGCTAGTCCTTCTGACATTTACCGCTGGCTCTGATGTCCTGTAGTGGTTCGTCTTGTGTAGATCTAACGGCCGATCTTTGGTGTCATGAATCTATAATTTGTTTGCTGCCAAATCGTTTTGACTGAGGGCAAGTTTCATAACTTTTCTTTTTAGGATATTTAAATATACATGCAGTGAAGACAATGTAGGAGTTGCCTGGACCACATTCGTGTGGCTATTAATGTTTAACATATATTTTTAATGAAAATTAAAAGAGGTAGAGGTGTTTTATGACATATTTCAGCTGGAGTGCCTTGAGTGCATGCTTCAAACGCTCAATTTATACGCGCGCCCAATTCGCTGTGGACGCGTGAATGGATTCAAAATGTTCAGGCGTCAAACTAGACACGGTAGACGCGATTTTGATGCTCTATTCGCGTTTGGTGTGAACGCAGCATTATACAGGCTTCTAGTTGCTCAACTGTCTTAGGTCTTCTTTGTCGTATCTTCCTCTTTATGATGCGCCAAATGTTTTCTATGGGTGAAAGATCTGTACTGCAGGCTGGCCATTTCAGTACCCGGATCCTTCTTCTACGCAGCCATGATGTTGTAATTTGTGCAGTATGTGGTCTGGCATTGTCATGTTGCAAGGAAAATGCAAGGTGTTCCTGGAAAGAGACGACATCTGGATGGGAGCATATGTTGTTCTAGAACTTGGATATACCTTTCAGCATTGATGGTGCCTTTCCAGATGTGTAAGCTGCCCATGCCGCATGCACTCATGCAACCCCATACCATTAGAGATGCAGGCTTCTGAACTGAGTGCTGATAACAACTTGGGTTGTCCTTGTCCTCTTTATTCCGGAATATCATGGCGTCCCAGTTTTCCAAAAAGAACTTCAAATTTGTATTCGTCTGACCACAGAACAGTTTTCCACTTTGCCAGAGTCCATTTTAAATGAGCCTTGGGTTAAATGATCCTTTCTGATAGGGATGGCTGACGCGAAACTGACGTTTTGGCGCTTTGGCGAGATCCCGAAGTGCAGATGTTTCGAAACACTGCTCCGAACAGCGATTCAAAACACCTATGTTACGTGACTATGGCTAAATTAAGCGAATTAAGTGTTTCATCAGGTGGCACCTTTCGAAACTGCGTTTGATTGAAAGGGGCGGGAACAAACCACACAGTCACACATCTGTATGAACCTAATTCCTCACAGGTTAAAAGTGAAGTTAATCTGTCTTCACCTCGTGGGTTTTTGTGAGAGGAGAGAGATTTTGTGATAATAGTGATTTTGTGATAGCAGTGATTTTCCCTCATTTGTATGTAAGTTACTTGCTAAAAAATATTTGTGCATGCCAGCAACAAGTGTCCCTTGTGAGAGGATTTTTTCAAAGGCTGGGGAAAATATTTGTTAAAAAACAAGATATTATTTCAGATCAACACATGCAAGTGACCACGGTGTCGCCGTAGAGACGGGTGTCAAGTTGATTCAAAGCTTCAAAACAATATGGCACATTTGCTTCAACTGTTTCAGTGCTTCACGAAGCCTCGGTCTGCCCATCATTACTTTCTGTTCCCTTTCATTCAGTCACTCCGAGTAACGTCAGTGACTGACGAATGGGGGCACTCGCGGTTTTTGGGGGCGGCACCTGACATGTCCTCCCATGTCTGGGCCAGTCACTCTGCCTCGCTGCCCCACCCGGGGTACGTCTGTGGTCCGAATGACCCCGCTGGTGCAGTTCCTGGAAGTCTGGCTACAGCTTCCGGGACTGTCCCGCTGGGTCACGAAGACCATAAGGCTCGGCTACATGATTCAGTTCGCGCAGGCTCCTCCCCGGGGAGTCCGCTACACCATGGTTGGGTCCCAATGCCCCTGTCATGCGTGCGGATCGAGCCTGTCCCTCCAGCCTTGCGCCACTCAGGCAGCACGGGGTGCGCATCCTGAACTACCTCGACGACTGGCTCATACTGAGTCACGGCAGTACGGTTCGCCCTGCACCGCTTCCGAGCGTTGCTCAAGGGTCAACATGTACTAGTCCAGTCAGACAACACGGCCACTGTAGCGTACATCAACCACCAGGGTGGTCTGCGCTTCCGCCGTATGTCTGAACTCGCCATCTCGCATTATGGAGTCAGAAGCATCTGAGGTCCCTTCACGCTGTCCATATCCCGGGAGAACTGAACCGTGCAGCCGACGAGCTCTCCCGGTCTCAGCCACTTCCTGGAGAATGGAGACTCCATCCCCAGACGGTCCAGCTGATTTGGGAACAGTTCGGCGACGCACAGATAGATCTGTTTGCCTCCCACGACTCTTCCCACTGCAGCCTGTTCTATTCCCTGACCGAGGGCACGTTCGGCACAGATGCACTGGCACACAGCTGGCCGTGGGGCCTATGCAAGTATGCATTTCCCCCAGTGAGCCTTCTCACACAGCTTCTGTGCAAGTTCAGGGAGGACAAGGAGCAGGTAATTTTGGTCGCCCCGTACTGGCACGGCCGGACCTGGTTCTCAGAACTCCTACTTCTTGCGACAGCCCCTCCCTGGCTGATTCCTCTGAAGAAGGACCTCCTTTCTCAGAGACGGGACTCCCTTTGGCACCCACATCCCAATTTTTGGAACCTCCATGTGTGGCTCCTGGATGGGATGCGGCAGGTTTAAGTACGCTACCACCTCCGGTGGTGGATACCATCACTTCCGCTAGGGCAGAGAAAAGTGGAACCTCTTCGTCACCTGGTATTCTTCTCACAATAAGACCCCTGGAAATGCCCGTTTGGGTCTGTGCTCTCGTTCCTCCAGGAAGGGTTGGATCGAAATTTGTCTCCTTCCACCCTCAAGGTTTACGTGGCCGCTATATCAGCCTACCACGACCTTGGAGAACAAACAGGTAAGTCAGCATGACCTGATCATCAGGTTCCTGAGGGGAGCCAGGAAGCTAAATCCTTCTCGCTCTCCCCTCGTGCCCTCTTGGGACCTCGCAGTAGTTTTAGATACTCTGCAGAGGGCTCCCTTTGAGCCTTTGCGGTCATTAGATCTTAAGTTTCTGTCAATGAAGACAGCGCTCCTGACCGCTTTGGCCTCCATCAAGAGGGTAGGGGACCTGCAGGCGTTTTCGGTTGACGAAGCGTACCTGGAGTTCGTGGGCCTGGATATGTGCCACAACATATGTGGATATATGTTATCTATATTCTATTGTGAATAAAATATAAGTGTGAGATTTGTAAATTATTGCATTCCTTTTTTATACACAATTTGTACAGTGTCCCAACTTTTTTTGAATCGGGTTTGTAAATAGTATAAGTATAGTATTTATTCGTTTTTCCTAACGATTTAAGGCAAAATTACGCATCACTTCATTAATAACATCAATATCTTGATAATACATTTGAAAAGAAATGCATTTAAAAAAAGAGTACATTTTCACAATATAAGGGCCACATAAAAGGTTTTTTTAATGGGAAAAAGCTTTACTTCAGGAATGTGATCTGCAGTCACTGCAAAATGTTTTTGCAAAATTTGTCCTTTTATTAGATTTTTAACAGAAATATGAGAATTGTAGAATTGGTAAAATGTGATTTAAGAATAAAAGGTTCATAAACTTTTGAACAGGGTCATTTGAATAAATTCAGCAATTTTTTGTCTTTTTGATTATATGTAAAAAACAAACTAAAAAAAAACAAAAGGTAAAATATCTTATTCAGGACAGTACTACATAAAGTACATTTGGACAGTACATTTTCACAGATTCTGCAAGCGGTTCACATAGGCCTACTTTTTCTTGCAACTGTATATTTGTCATGTCTATCTTGAGTTCCCTTTCGAGGGAACTCCCACTGCGTCGGAACGACGAATTTGGGGATGCTCCCTAAGCATCAGCGAATCTGAAGTCTGAATGAAAACTAAACCAATCCGATTGGCGTGCGTGATGACGTAACTGTGACCGCATACCCGGAAGTATAAAAGGGGAGCCGGCGCATAGTGACAGCAGTTATTGCTCTTCAGCATAGAGCTCTCTTTCATTGTCTGTCTATTTACTGTTGTTTTGTCCAGTTGTGAAAGCAAAGTGTGTGAGTGATGGAAGGAGAAAAAATAAGAGAGTTTAAGCAGTGTGTGCATCCGTGTCCCCGTTACATGTCGGGCTCGGATACACACCTGCTGTGTGTGCAGTGTCTGGGTGTTCAGCATGCTCGGGCGGCTCTCGAGGAAGCCGCTTGTGAGCATTGTGAGAAGCTGACACTCAGGCTGCTCCGCTCTCGGCTGGCCGTGTTTGATGAGGCCGGCCAGCCTCGTGAGCCCCATGGTTCTGGACCCGCGGTCGCTGAGGTGGCTCGGCATTGCAGATCATTGGGTTCACAGCGGGACTTGTCAGCGGGAATTGGGACTGCTGCGGCACTTTCCCAATCCTCGTCTGACAGTTCTGAGGATCTTCCTCCTCGTGTGGAAGCCCGCCTGGCGGCATCTTCCCCCGGGTTGGAAGGTCCGATACTTATTCTCTCAGGTTCTGAGGAGCTGGAGGAGGTGGGCATCGAGGCGGGTGATGAAGCAGGAATTGTTTCATCGCTTCATCCACCCGCCCAGGAGGAGCTGGTTGAGGTGTTGACTCGGGCGGTGGCCAAATTAAAGATCGATTGGCAGGTTTCTTTCTCACCGAGTCCAAACACCTCGCCGGGGCTTACCATTCTTCCCGGATGGGGAAGGTGCAGATCTTGGAAGGAGCCCTATTCTTCGCGTGTTTCTAATCCCCCAGTATTGGATTATTCTAATGTTCTGGGGGCACGTGAGGCGGGCTATGGGGCGATGCCTCGGGTGGAGGAAGCTCTCACAAGCTATCTTTCGCTCGATTCTGCGTCGTCCCTAAAAGCCCTGGCGCTGCCCACCAAACCCTGTCGGGACACCTCATCTTTGGTGGGCAAAGCTTATATGGCGGCTGGGCGGGCTGGTAGTTCCCTGCACATCTTGCAGGCCTACCAGGCTGACCTCCTAAAAGAGCTCGACGAGGGTGAGGGTCCCTCTCCGGAGGATGTACTGGAGCTCCGGAAGGCTGCAGATTTGTCTCTCCGCATCACCAAGGAGATGGCCCGTGCCATCGGCCGCTCCATGGCTTCTATGGTGACTGTGGAGAGACATCTCTGGCTGAATCTGTTGGGGGTAAAGGAGAAAGATAGATCCTTCCTCCTGGACTCCCCGATCTCGCCTTCTGGGTTGTTTGGAGACGCGGTTAACACCGTCGTTTCCAGACACCAGGAGGCGAAGAAGCAGTCCGCGGCCTTCCACCAGTACCTCCCTCGCCGCTCAAAGCCTGGGAAGGCTGCCCCTAGTGGCTGCCCCCTCAGCCGTCCGCCAACTCCTCGCACCGGCAGGTGCAGAAAGAGAGCGTCGCCTCTAGAGCCCCTCCTCCGGGAGCTTGGCAACAGAGGCGGCGTTCTCACCAACAGCCTTCCACTCCCAAAGACGATCTGAGGAACGTACTTCAGGTGCGGAAGGCTGCTGGGAAGAAGTCCTAGCTGCGGCTGGACTTCTAAGAGCGGTCGCCCCCCGCGAAGGGGCAACCGAGGTTGCTTCCTCCGTGGCGCTCTGGGGAAATCGATGTGGTAATCCCGCCGTCTATGACGCCTCGGGCCACACCGATTTCCCGCGAACGCATGCTGCTCCAGCCGCCTCTGGAAAGACCTGCGGCTGGGCAGCTCGCGCGTCCGCACACAGAGAATCGTTCCCAACCACTTCCTGCCGGTCAGCCGCTTCAGGGGGTTGGGGACGAGGCTCGTGTAACATCCGACGCCAGCCTCGAGAGGCTGGTTCCCTTAGTAGACTATCTCGGCGCATGGAAATGCCTTCCGAATATTTCTACATGGGTCCTGCATACTATAGAGAACGGTTACAGACTGCAGTTCGCTCATCCTCCTCCAGGGTTCAGGGGGTTGAACTGGACCGCAGTGGTACCAGAGCGGGTTTGGGTAATGGAACTAGAAGTAAAATCCTTGCTGGCAAAGGTAACCATAGAGCGCGTTCCTCCGCTGGAGAGGGAGTCCTGGTTCTACAGCCGGTACTTTATAGTTCCCAAAAAGGATGGAGGGTTGCGTCCGATTATAGATCTGAGGTATTTGAATCGGTCTCTGAGGAGGTTCAGATTCAAAATGCTCACTGTTCCCATCATCATGAGTCAGATCCAGTCCGAGGACTGGTTCGTCACGATAGATCTAAAGGACGCATACTTCCAAATCTCCATCCTCCCATGTCACAGGAAGTTCTTGAGGTTCGCTTTCGGGGGCGAAGCGTACCAATATCGAGTGCTTCCCTTCGGCCTAGCTCTCTCCCCATGCACATTCACGAAGTGCATGGATGCAGCTCTGGCTCCAATGAGACTTCAGGGCACCCGTGTGCTGAATTATATCGACGACTGGCTCATATTGGCCCAGTCGTGCGAGATGGCAGTTCGGCATCGAGATGTCGTTCTGGCCCACATAAAGTGCTTGGGGCTGAGACTCAACACAAAGAAGAGTGTGTTGACGCCGTCCCAGAGGACTACGTTCCTGGGGATTGTATGGGACTCGACAACGATGCAGGCACAATTGTCTCCCTCGCGAGTCGAGACCATACTGGCGATGGTCTCAGGAATAAGGCTAGGCCACGGCATCACTGTGAAGCACTTTCAGAGAGTGCTTGGGCACATGGCAGCAGCGTCCAAAAATTATACCTTTTGGCCTGCTGCACATGAGACCCCTCCAGTGGTGGCTGAAAACCAAGGGGTTTTCCCCCAGAGGGAATTCTTTCCGTATGATCAGGGTAACGCGCAGATGCCTTCGTTCCATAGTCATATGGAAGAAACCTTGGTTTCTGTCCCAGGGGCCAGTGTTGGAAGCGTCCTGTTGCCGGAAATCCGTTTCAACAGACGCCTCCCTCACTGGTTGGGGCGCGGTCATGGATGGACGCTTTGCGAGGGGTCCATGGGAGGGCCGTCATTCCTCCTGGCACATAAATTGCCTGGAGATGATGGCGGTCTACAAAGCTCTCAGGAGCTTTTTCCCGGACCTCCGCGGCCAACATGTCCTGGTACGGACAGACAATATGGCTGTCGTAGCTTACCTCAATCATCAGGGGGGTTTGAGGTCGCGCCCTCTATGCAGACTGGCGCATCAAATCCTCCTGTGGTCCCAAGGGAAACTGTTGTCAATCAGGGCAATGTATGTCCCGGGGGTCCAGAATCAGGGAGCAGACATCCTGTTGAGGCAGGGGCTGAGGCCCGGGGAGTGGCGACTCCACCCAGAGGTGGTGGAGGCCATGTGCGAGAGGTTCGGCCCAGTGGAAGTGGACCTCTTTGCGTCTCGAGAGACGTCCCACTGTCCACTGTGGTTTACCCTCACGCATCCAGCCCCACTGGGGTTGGATGCCATGGTTCAGACGTGGCCGAGGCTGCATCTGTACGCATTTCCCCCGATTGCTCTGCTCCCGGGAGTCCTGGAGGGGGTCCGTCGACAGGGAGTCAGCCTACTTCTGGTAGCACCCCGTTGGCCGACTCAAGTTTGGTTCTCTGATTTCATAGCTCTGCTGGCAGGTCATCTGTGGCAGATTCCTCTGAGAAGGGGTATCCTATCTCAGGCGGCGGGCACAATATTTCACCCCCGGCCGGAGATTTGGAACCTTTGGGTCTGGCCCCTGAGGGGGCCGGGTACCTAGAGGCTGGCCTGTCGGCAGAGGTGATAGAGACCTTACTCAGTTCCAGGGCTCCGTCTACGAGGAGACTCTACAGCCTCAAGTGGAAAGAATTTTCCAATTGGTGCAGGGAGCGTGAGGTGGACCCAGTTAACTGCCCAGTGGCTTCAGTGCTGGAGTTCCTCCAAGATCGCTTCTCTGCAGGTCTAACCCCGTCCACACTCAAGGTGTACGTGACTGCAATTGCGGCTTTCCACACTCCTATGGGTGATGGGCCTTTGGGTAGGCACCAGCTGGTTGTACAGTTCCTCCATGGGGCTCGGAGGATGAGGCCTGCGGCTCGTTGCAGAGTTCCAACCTGGGATCTGGCAGTGGTTCTCGAAGGGCTGGCTGAGGCCCCCTTTGAGCCATTTGAGTCGGCTGAACCAAAGAACCTGACCCTTAAGGTGGCTTTTCTCCTCGCCATTACCTCTCTTAGGAGAGTGGGAGATCTCCAGGCCTTGGCGGTAACGCCAACTTGCCTGGAGTTTCCCCCGGGCGGAGTAAAGGCCATCTTACACCCTAGGCCGGGCTATGTGCCTAAGGTCCCATCAAGGGTGGTCAGGTCTTTGCACTGCATGAAAAGTGGGATTTTCGACCCCGTAAACGCCTGTATACTCCCGGAAATCTCCCTAATTTTCGGCAGTTTTCGACAATTTAGAGGCAGCGAACGTCGCGTTCGTCTGTGCCACAAATTGTCGTAAACGAACCATGATGTAGGTGGAGAGCCCCCCGCTGAGAGACCGCGCGGAGGTGCGACGCCTCTAATTAGCATATGAATAGCAGCGAAACCAGAGAATCAACGGCCAGACTTGAATTTACTCACTCACTATTGGCTGAAGACACTACATTTAAAAAAGAAAAATCCCTCGTGACTGATTGGCAGATCACTGCAAACCAATCATTATTGGTCACCCTGGCTCATTATAAATGTAAACCCCAATAATAATAAATATATAATTTATGTTGTAATAATTTATGTTTTATAGTAATGTTATTGTGCTATGAACTACACTATTCATACCATCAAGGAATATATGGGGAAATTTGCCCGGACCGTGCCGTTTATTCAAAGAAAGAGCTTATAAACACACAGCTGTTTATTCAAAGAAAGAGCTTTATTGTCAAACACACAACTATGTACAGTGCAGCAGTAATGTCTCTTATGTTGTCCTCCAAAAACGTCAAAAAGAAGCGCCCAAAACATTCGGGAAACAGGCGTATATGGCGGTGGCCGCACAATCCATCCAGACACCCCGTCAACATTGCCGTCTTCCACATCAGATATGAGTTCAATGGTCGCGGACTTCCAGTCCATCTCATCCTCACCCAGCACACTCTCGCTTCCAGCAACTGTAATACAATCCATAAAGACAATAAGCAACCTGAAAAATACTCACATTGACAAAAAACGGATCTAATATAATAAATCTTACCCTTTTTCTTCTTGATCGACTCCGAGCTAAACTTCGCAGTTTCCGCCTGCGATGTAAGTTCAGGTTGTTTGTATCTGAAGCTCTGGCGTGTCGATTCATAATACGTCTTACAGGCAGCTGGAAAACAATTACATGAGACTGGTATTAATAAAAACAGTCACGGTAAAATTAAACAAGGAATGAGAAAAACATTAGACGTTTTACTTACACACAATGTCGTCTTGATCAGCGGTTAAATCTGGACTCGCGGAAATCGATCCAAGCAGATAAGAGCTCACGGCTTCGTTATGAGGCGAGGATAGTCTGTGTAAACAAAATGTGCAGTTTTAAGCTCGGATCTATTAACGCATCCATTTCCTTATACAGCTGAATAAAAGCATATTCTTTCAATCGTAACGTTACATTACCCATGCTCTGGTTCATAGCGCCTGCAGTTTGCCTCAGATTTGTGAAGACGAAGACAGCCTCCTGAAAATGAGTCCAAAAAGTTGTCCGCGTCCATGCAGAGTTGAAGACGGCGTCCTTTCATTGTTGATCACGAAAAAGGAAAGCAGCAAAAAACATAGGAAATGTAAAAAAAAAAAAAAGTTTAAAGCTCGTCTTCTACGCGTCATGGCCTCGACCTCGCACGTGATTGGACTAGGGCTCTACTATGGAATGCGCCCGGGGCCAAATCTCTTTATACGAAACGCGTAACTTGTGACCGTGTTAACATACTTTTGTATGTGTAGACACGCACATTCTGGTCGTGTAACAGGCATACACGCACAGTCGACGCACAGTTTTAACATGTTAAGAAGACACATTTGAACGTGTTTCTTAACGCGCACATTCTGTACATGTCGAAGTGTAATATTTTCTATATGGGTTATTGTTTGTTTTTTAAAGTTAGGCTATATATAATTTCTAAAAGTATATATAGGCTAATTTACACAGCACATATTTATAACTGAAAACACACACACACACACACACACACACACACACAACTTTATTCACTTTCACATAATAATGTTTTTGTAATTTGGTGTTTAGTTTGTTGTATAGTTTGTTTATACTGTTCTGTCTCCGTTTTGTTTCCAGGAACATCTGATGAGTGCTATAATAAAATGACTTCATTATATTTAAAATATGTTTTGATATTCATTTTATTTATATTATTAATATTTTATTTACCCATAAACGTGTCTTTAGGAAGCCATAAGTTATAGAGACAAGAATAACTTTTGCCATTTAAATGCCACATTAATTTACTGAGGACCCATACAGCCAATGATCATGTGTGAAAACACTTAAATTGATCACTTAGAAATCAAAACTAAGGTTTGAGAAAGAAAGAATATGCATACAACAAAATATATTGTTTCATAGCAGCTTCAGTAACAAGTTCAAAACAAATTCTGCTGTAAACCGGCTCTAACAGGCCAATATAGTGTCAATATTCAGCTCAAGTGACTTCAGTGTTGATTCAGTTCAGTTGATTTCAGTTCAACTGTAAAATTTTTCAGTTGTGCATATTTGTGTGTAGTTAGATATATGCAAACACAACATTTTTGGAAGAGTAAAAATAGTTTTGCACAAAGTGTTGCTTTTGCAAGCGATGTCTGATGTTTTGCATGTTGTGTGTTTTGTGTGTAGAGTTACAAGAAATGGAGCCATATTTTCAGAAATTGTGTGTAAGCAATTAGATAAAACTGTAAATGAATCCAGTTTATTTTAGTTCAGGACTCATAGTCCAGGTGTTAGTAATCTGTGCTTAATCTTTGTTCCAGGCAAAAAATTTTAACTCACGATTAACTAGATTAAGGCCTACTCTTGGCATAATTTAAACCCTGTCCAGGAAACCACCTCTTAAAAATCTGCATTGATAATTCATAAAATGTGGTGTGAGCTCAATTTAAATGACAATTACAGAAAAACACAATCTGACTTAATTATTAACACACAAACTTGTACTTTTCACATTTATGATTAATAGCCATTTAGAAATCATTCACAGTGCAGGGTGGAAAAATGTATTTTGGTATGTAAACTGTATGCTTTACTGGATTTATTTGTGTGCTTTGGTTCATTGTCTTGTTGCATTACATAACCTCTCTAAAGGTTGAAGACATGAACTGCTGTCCTGTATTTTGTTTTTTTTACATAACATTGGTTATTGCTAATGACATACAGAGTAATTAATCTACACTGTGAGCCCGGACAAGTTGAATCTACTTAAAAAATTGGAGCAAACTGGTTGCCCTAAAAATGCAGTAATGTGAACTAAAACGAGTACATTTAACTTAAACTTTAAACTTGTTTTAGTTAAAAAAATTCAGAACCTAGATAAAACTCCCCCTGCTGCTATACTCGGATTTGCATTTGTGTAGCTCACAGCATGTTCATTTACATGATAAAGCCTCCCCTAGAATTAAGGGGAGGGGGGGTCATGGGGGGACAACTGCCAAGCAAGGCCCACGTCAATTTCCGACAACGACAATTTACGGCAGTTTTCGGTGTTGCCTGCAAATTGCCGTGCACAGTCGTAAACCTGAAGTTTCACTGCAATCTGCAGTGCCACATACTGACGAAAATCCCACTTTTCATGCAGTGTTGGTTCTGCAGGCATTCCATCCTCCGCCTCACGTGACGGCGGAAGAAGGGAGACTTCACCTGCTCTGCCCAGTTAGGGCTCTTAGAGTATATTTGGCAAAGTCTGCACAGTGGAGGAGATCTCAACAGCTTTTGGTGTGTTTCGGCTCACCCAAGAAAGGGTTGCCTGCTTCTACTCAGACAATCAGTAACTGGATTGTCCAGGCAATAACCATGGCCTATCAGGTGCGCAGTTTGCCTTCACCTATGGCCGTGAGGGCTCATTCCACCAAAGGCATGGCCTCTTCGGTTACCCTCCTTTCTGGGGTCCCCATGCATCTGCGAGGCGGCTGGGTGGGCTACCCCACACACCTTTATCAGGTTTTATAGCCTGCATCTCCCTACGATGCCTGGCGCTAGGGTGCTCCAGTCTAGTTGTGCCCGGTCTCCGGCTTCACACTAGGGCAGGCGCTACCCTCGGTGTGGCCTAGTGGGTACTCGTTCCCCAAATTCGTCGTTCCGACGCAGTGGGAGTTCCCTCGAAAGGGAACGGCTCGGGTTATGTATATAACCCTTGTTCCCTGAGAAAGGGAACAAGCACTGCGTCGCGTCGCCACACCTCGGCACGCCTGGAGCGCATGCTTCAGAGCAATAGCTGCCGTCACAATGCACCGGCTCCCCTTTTATACTTCCGGGTATGCCGTCACAGTTACGTCATCACGCACGCCAATCGGATTGGTTTAGTTTTCATTCAGACTTCAGATTCGCTGATGCTTAGGGAGCATCCCCAAATTCGTCGTTCCGACACAGTGCTAGTTCCCTTTCTCAGGTAACAAGGGTTATATACATAACCCGAGCCGTTTTGTATATACTGTATATCAACATCATTCTGAAGGTTGGTAAAGGTCCACCTCAAAAATCACACGGATCAGATGTGCCTGATTGCTGGTCAAAAGATCAATGGTGTGGGTGGAAGAAAATAAATCTTTGGCTGTACATACAAGACACATCATTTGGGATGAAACAGCTTCACTTTGATGTTGTACCGGTCACCACTTAAACATCCTGTCTATTTAAAAAAGAATCTTCCAGCACAGGTATGTCTTTCAGTTTATCACGCAAGGCGCTCAATTCGCGTCATTCGCACCGTGCGAAAAGCGCCTTCCGCGCCGCGGGACCTCCAGACGCTCGTCAACACGCCTTTCCATTGACTTAACATTGAAATCAAATCACTCGCGCCAGACACTCTATTTGCGTTTGGTGTGAACGCAGCATAACGTTAGCTGTCCGTCGATTATGCTGAATCAACTTTGCTTGCGCTATGGTCCAGCCGTCGGCCCCAGCTCTGGGCTACAGACCGCGTAGAGACAGACCCACCTCCTATGAATGTATTTTCTTTTTAACAGTTAACGTTACATGACCTACACTAGTTCTGGGAAAGAAAAAAACGAAAAATCTTTTTCTCAATAGACGCTTATTACAATAAAAATAGTTTAATTATTGAACATTCGAGAGAAAGAAAGTAAAAAGGAAGAGAAAGAGCAATCATTTGACAGTCAAAATCAAAATGAAGTTTAAAATAAAGCGGTTAAATACAAGCTTTTTCTTATGGTCTTAACTGAATAGGCAATTAAAGATTATTAATAAATATTAATCTATATACTATTATGAAATATTTTATATATTGTTAAGCTAAATTGCCCAGACCATTTAAACCTAAAGAAAACACAGTGTCCTCTATGAAACATTATTGAATGATGATCGATACAAGACACCTAAAAGCAAAATAGATTTGTGGTAAATTTTAGTAAAGAACACTGTAAAAAAAAAGCAGGTCCCCAATTGAAAATTTTCTAGTGAGCGATCACATCTAAATTTTTCAGTTGGCCAAATTGAATTAATGTGAATTGATGCAATTTAATTCAATTAAAATTCAAGAAATTAAATTTGGCCAACTGAAAATTTTAGATGTGATCGCTCACTAGAAAAAAATATTTTACAGTGAATGTATTACTGTATGTAATCATAAAAGGTAAAAAATATCTCACTCCATGCTGTGAAGGTTTAAAATATGAACAGTATGTAAGAGTTAATCAACCAATAATTAAATAATATAATTTAACATTGGATTTATTTTAATTTACCCTTAACATAATTGTAAAAAACAAAATGTCACTTTCTCAGGAGGAGCCATTCTTAAATATTTTGGTGGTCGTGGAGAAACATTTCAGGAGGCTGACACCAGAGATGACACAAGTAAATATTTCCCACTGCCTTTCTTTTGAATAGTTTTGTGCGCAACTTCAACATAGCTAATTTTCCTCTTGCCAATAAAATTTTTTGTTTTATAATCATAATTCACTATGTTGTCTAATTGTACTTTAATATTAATTTAAAATTAATGTGTTTTATCTACTCTGCATACTGTATTTATTATTAATTATATTGTAATCTCAACAGCTGGAGGAGGTGACTCTACTGCTGCTTCAGTAGAGCATAGCGAGCCGCATACCACTGTGGCTAATGTTGTAAGTTAGCTATATATTGTTAATGCTAAATTATTAATATTTATTTGTTTACAACGAATTGACCTTATGTATGAAAGAAATTTGCAAATCTGTAATCTTTACTTTTACTGTTTCAGTGAGTGTACTTTAATAAGCAGTAAAATAATTGTAGGCAATCATGTTAAGATATACAGATGAAATGTGTAAGTGTTAGATTGTATACAGTTGCTGGTTTGCGGTGCAATACTCCATTATTCACTGCAAGGCAGGGCCCCAAAATTATCCTGCTTAGGGCCCCCAGATTTACAGAGCCGGCCCTGTTTCCACTGAGTATTTAGTATAGTATTTGAGATGATCAGCCTCAGATATAGGCCATGAGCATTCTGGCTGCCCTTTTCCGAAATCACTACAGAGAATGTACACAAAATAATCAGGATATTTGTTAACATGGTCCCCAAGCAGTCTGTGTCTCGTCCCCATCGTTACACCACACCACTCGGCTATGAACAGGGGGTCATCTCCTCTATCTTTCAAATCACGCCACACGGGTATAAAACAGAATCCAATCCTTTTCTGTGTATAAGAGCCATTATTTGAATAATTCAATTTAATATTAAAGTTAGAAATGTAACGAATAAAATATAATTTTAATGTTTTTGGATTTATGTATATTCGTTTAACACCCCCATGTTTATTCTGTAATGGTTTGCTCCGTTTTATTATTGGACGGCCTTGGCGCGATTATTGCAACTACAAAGTCAAAAAACTGCTCATCAAGGAAGTTGAGGGCGGCTTGTGACAAACGCTGCTTGGAAGCATTGAAGAATGTTCCGTGAACCTCAGCGAATATTTTAAAGGACTTAAGGTACTGCGATTGAAGTCTTTTCTCAAGTGGAGATTGTAAATATTAAGGAGACTATAAATGATTGCAGCAGCTTCATTTTACTGCAATGTTCTGCGTGAAGATCGGCTTTCCAATTAAACAGAATGGCGGATGATTCTGTGCATGCGAATGTGCCTGGTAGTGGCCACAAGAGGGCGCCAAAGCCTACAGCAAAGGCGGCTGAAGAGAAAATGAATCGACTTAAAAATGAGAGACATGGGAAATTGGCACAATTAACACGCAAAACGAATGAAATTGACCGATTAATGCAAGATAAAGAAGATGTGAAGACTGTTGAAAAGGAACTGAATGTCTTTTGCCAGATCTTATGTCACTTTGAGGAGTTGAATGCTGAAATGTTACTCATGTTGTCTGATGAAGATGGGAAAGAGGACCAGATTAACTGGTTTCAACCCAAGATTGAACATTTCCAGAAGTTTACGATTAATGTAAAAAAATGGATTTCAATCACAAATAAAGGAAATGAGTCTGATGAACATGAACCTCAAGATGAAGATGAAGATGGTGTTAAACCAAGTAATAGTGTGTCAGAAGTGATGGCTTCTCATCATAGAAGGAAAAGTGGATCTGTGTCAAGTAGTTCTGTGGCTTCTTCAACCAGTTCTGCTCGTGTCAAGGCAGAAGCTAAGCGTGCACCACTTTTAGCACGGGTATCTGCTTTAAAAAAGAGGCAAGAATTAGAGGCTGAAGAGTTGAGATTGAAAGCAAAAAGGGAACAACTTGAACTGGATACAGAAATTACTACATCAAATGCTGAACTCAAAGTGTTAAAAGAGTATGAAGATAGTCAAGATGGCATGAATGATTATTACAGGTCACAGACTGGGTCACAAGCTGGTGATTCTTTCAAAGGCCGAAACGAACGACAAGTTCAGTCAGTATCTAACCCGTGTAGAAAGTCTGAGCCTATGTCAAGCACCTAGGATTGCAACTCTATCCAGAGACCATCTCAAAAAACCATAGATCATGGTAACACTCAAAAGTCAACTGATGATGGCAGATATTTGTTCAAAGTGATGCAACGCCAAAACAAAATAACTGAATTGTTGGTAAAGCAGCAGAGTTTATCGCAGTTACCTCAACACGATGAACCAATATTTTCTGGAGATCCTCTTGCCTATATTTCTTTCATTAGGGCATTCGAGCACGCGATTGAGAACAAGACTAATAACCCACAAGACAGGTTATACTATCTTGAACAGTTCACAAGCGGTG
The DNA here is from genome assembly GCA_033150135.1 of Gobio occitaniae. Classification (NCBI taxonomy): domain Eukaryota; kingdom Metazoa; phylum Chordata; class Actinopteri; order Cypriniformes; family Gobionidae; genus Gobio; species Gobio occitaniae. The sequence goes on from JARQWZ010002641.1 coordinate 113,112, forward strand.
AACCACAAGCTCTTGTTCGCAGCTGTGAACATATGAGTCCTGCTAAGGGATATAAAGTGTAACGTACTGCTCTGAGTCAGAAGGTTGAGGATCCAAACGCAGTTTTTAATAAAAGGGTAATCCACAATCGTAGTCAAAGTACAGGCAAAAAGGTCATACACAGGAAAGCAGTCCAAACAGGCAAACAAGGCAGGAGAGACAGGCAAAAGGGTAATCCACGGAACTGGCAAGTAATCAAAGACCAAGATACATGAAACCAGGGAAACGCTCAGAATTGCAGTATATACAACAAACAAGACTTTGCAGTTAATGATAGAGTGAACATGGTTTATATAGGCTGGGGTAATGGGGTAATGAGGTGATGAGACACAGGTGCAAACAATGAATGATGATGAGTCCGGGCACAGGATTATGGGTAATGTAGTTTGTGATGGAGTGACAGTCCGGGGTGGAGTGCCCTCAGGTGGTAATCAGGGGCACTCTCACTTGTGATTATGACATAGCCCCCTCTCAAAAGGAGGGAGGTGGAGTGGAGGCGGACCCGGGGGCGGGATGGAGGGCCAGGCCCGTGTAGTGGAAGAGGGCCTGGAGACTCAGGCACAGCAGAACGCCAGGAAGGAGCAGGCTGGACTGATGACCAGGGTGGCGCAGGCAGCCATGGCGGAGCTGACGACCACCACAGCAGCGCAGACGAGGTTGAAGACCCCCACGGCGGAGCAGACGACCTCCACAGCAGCGCAGACTAGGTTGAAGACCCCCACGGCGGAGCAGACGACCACCACAGCAGTGCAGGTGAGGTTGAAGAGCCCCACGGCGAAGCAGACGAACACCACAGCAGTGTAGACGGTCTTGAAAAACCCCATGGTGGAGCAGACTGAGCAGGTGGCCCGGTCGGAGTCCTCCCTGTATTCGGGACAGGAGACGGAGCCCTCTCTGGACTCGTGACTGGAGGCGGAGCCCTCCCTGGACTCGTGACTGGAGGCGGAGTCCTCTCTGGACTCATGACTGGAGGCGGAGTCCTCTCTGGACTCGTGACAGGAGGCGGAGTCCTCTCTGGACTCGTGACTGGAGGCGGAGTCCTCTCTGGACTCGTGACTGGAGGCGGAGTCCTCTCTGGACTCGTGACTGGAGGCGGAGTCCTCTCTGGACTCGTGACTGGAGGTGGAGTCCTCTCTGGACTCGGGACACGGGCCGGAGCCCTCTCTGGACGTTGGTCAGTGGCCGGAGCCCTCTCTGGACTTTGGTCAGTGGCCGGAGCCCTCTCTGGACTTTGGTCAGTGGCCGGAGCCCTCTCTGGATGTTGGTCAGTGGCCGGAGCCATCTCTGGACGTTGTTCAGTGGCCGGAGCCATCTCTGGACGCTGGTCAGTGGCAGGAGCCATCTCTGGACGCAGGTCTGTGGCTGGAGCCATCTCTGGACGCTGGTCAGTGGCTGGAGCCATCTCTGGACGCAGGTCTGTGGCTGGAGCCATCACTGGACGCAGGTCTGTGGCTGGAGCCATCTCTGGACGCTGGTCAGTGGCTGGAGCCATCTCTAGACGCTGGTCAGTGGCTGGAGCCATCTCTAGACGCTGGTCAGTGGCTGGAGCCATCTCTAGACGCTGATCTGTGGCTGGAGCCATCTCTAGATGCTGGTCAGTGGCTGGAGCCATCTCTAGACGCTGATCTGTGGCTGGAGCCATCTCTAGATGCTGGTCAGTGGCTGGTGCCGTCTCTGGACGCTGGTCAGTGGCTGTGATGGAAGGAGACTCTGGACTGCAGGAGTGCAGTGTTCCTCCTCTGCAACTCCCACAGTGAATGCAGAACCACACAGTTGCAGTGCCAGATTGATATAAAATTCTAAAGTCCAAGAAGTATTGTGCAGTGGCATAAATGAACTGAGTGGCTCAGATAGTCCCCCACGGAAGAAAATCATAAGACATTCCGAGTCCATAGTAGTCAAATGTGCCAGCTCAATAAAGTCCACTACATAGTCCTCAATAGGACGATCTCCTTGACAGAGACGCATGATCTGTGCAGCTGAACTCATTTGTGGATAGACTGTCACTTGGCTGCTGCATCTCTGCATGGCGAAGTCTTCTGTAACGTACTGCTCCGAAGGGATGGCTGACGTTTCGGGGCTTTGCCGAGATCCCGAAGCGCAGATGTTTCGAAACACTGCTCCGAACTGTGATTCGAAACACCCGTATCCCGTGACTATGGCTAAATGAAGCTTCAGAGTGTTTCATCAGGTGGCGCCTGCCGAAACTGCGTTGATTAAAGGGGGCGGGAACAAACCACACAGTCACACATCTGTATGAAACCTAATTCCCCACAGTTTAAAAGTGAAGTAAATCCATCTTCACCTCATCGGTTTTTGTGAGAGGAGAGTGATTTTGTGATAGCAGTGAGATTTATAGTGCGCTTTGGTTAGTTATATTTAGGCTAGATTTAAATGAGATATATTGACTGATAGTAAACAGTGACAGATAGGATAGATATAGTGACACATTCATATAGGCTAAGTTAGATAGTGACAGATAGATAGCACAGCATAAGTTAGATATATAGAATTATATAGATTCATAGGTGATATATAGATAGATATATTAATAGAATATATATAAAATGGAGGCAGCACGCACATACATACATCTGTGGTGTGGGAGCATTTCCATTTGGAAGCACCAAATAAAGTGAGATGTGTGTATTGTGATTGGCAGCTATCCTTCTGCAACAATACATCATCCATGTGATGATGTATTTACATCATCAGATGAGTCCGGGCACAGGATTATGGGTAATGTAGTTTGTGATGGAGTGACAGTCCGGGGTGGAGTGCCCTCAGGTGGTAATCAGGGGCACTCTCACTTGTGATTGTGACATAAAGAAGCCAAACGTTTACTTCTGCAGCATTATGGCAATGAGCTGAAGATAGCTACAGCTTACCTCGAGAAATCTCTACAATGGCCACAAATAAAAGCAGAGGACAGTAAGGGAATGAAGACATACGCCTTATTCCTTATTGGATGTAGAAATACCATGGCTGATGTCGAATTTATGGATGAGATGAACAATCCAACAAAAATGAGAACAGTGATTTCAAAACTTCCCTTCAGATTCAGAGAACGTTGGAGAAGCAAAGCCTTTGATATCCAGCAACAAAATGGTAGAAGAGCCACATTTGAAGATTTGGTCAACTTTATTGACTTAAATGCTCAAGTTTTGAATGACCCGCTCTTTGGAGATATCCAAGATGTTAAGGTGGATAGAAAAGGAAAGTCTAGCTTGCCAGAGGTGAAGAACTCAAAGAAGACTGGTTTCAAAAGTAGTATCTTTGCCACAAATGTCTTACCAGCTGGCAAGGATAAGGCAGAATACTCACTACAAAAAGAAGCAGAACACAGAGAAATCCAATTCCGCAGTCCAAAGGGCTTGCTTGTTCTGTAGCAAGGAACACGCACTGGATTCCTGTGTTAAACTCAAGGAGCAGGAATACAAGGACAGATTTCAGTTTCTTAAAAGTAAAGGTCTGTGCTTTGGTTGTCTAACACAAGGACATGAGTAAAGATTGTAAGAAGAGAATATCATGTCCAGATTGCTCACTAAAACATCCAGGTGTCCTACATATCGTCAAACAAGAAGATAACCGAGATCAAAGGTCTGAAAATCACAACTTAGCTGTTTCGAATGCTCTTCTTTCACTGGGTCAGGAAACATGTGGATATACTGGGGCTGGCGATGGTGAGTGACTCCTCTCCATTATACCTGTAAAATTGAAATCAAAGAAGAGTGAAAAATTAGTAGAAACTTATACTTTCCTAGACCCAGGAAGCACAACCACCTTTTGCACAGAAGATCTCATGCATCAACTGAACATACAGGGCAAGAAGACTGATTTTCTACTTTGTACTATGGGTCAATAAAGAAAGGTGTGTGGATACTTGTTGTCTGACTTAGAAGTGTGCGGTGTAGAAGAGAATACTTATATTGACCTACCCAATGTCTTGACTCAGCGACACTTGCCTGTGAAAGAAGGAAACATTCCTAAACATGAGGATATTGAGAAATTAGCTTGCCTTGCCTTACCTGCGTGAAGTTCGTCTTCCACATATTGAGGCTGCAGTAGGGCTACTTATTGGAGTGAACGCTCATAAGACCATGGAACCATGGAAAGTGATAAACAGCAGAAATAACGGGCCTTATGCAGTGAAGACAGTTCTTGGCTGGATAGTCAATGGACCTAAAGAAGAGAGCATCAAGACAAGAAAACCTGGTATACAGAGCTATACAGTGAATCGTATATCTGTGGAGAAGATTGAAGATTTGCTGGTGAAGCAGTTTAATCTTGATTTTCCAGAACGCCGTTATGATGATAATCCTGAAATGTCTCAAGAAGACAGACAGTTCATGATGTCTGTGACCAAATCTACCAAGCTTCTGGATGGTCACTACTGCATGAGATTGCCTTTGAAAGATGACCAGATCAAGATGCTGAACAACCGGGATGTAGCGGAACAGCCTCTCAAGAGCCTTCAGAAAAGACTCAAAAGGAATCTTGAGTTCCATGAGGACTACACCAGATTTACGAACAACGTCATTTATAAAGGTTATGCTGAGAAAGTACCTGATGAGAACTTGCACCGTGGTGATGGAAAAGTGTGGTACATTCCTCACCACGGGGTTTATCATCCGAAGAAGAAAATCTGTGTTGTCTTCGACTGTAATGCATCTTACCAAGGATGTTCTTTGAATGGTCAGTTGCTTCAAGGGCCTAATCTCACCAACACGCTTATCGGGGTGTTGTCCAGATTCCGTGGAGAGCCGATCTCAATGATGGCTGACATTGAATCAATGTTTTATCAGGTTCATGCACCTATTGAGGATGCAGACTTCCTGAGGTTCCTCTGGTGGCCGAATGGCAACCTAGATCAAGAAGAAGAAGAGTACAGGATGCGTGTACACCTGTTTGGTGCTACCTCTTCGCCGAGTTGTTCTTGTTACGCACTTCAAAGAAACGCAGAAGATGGAATCAACGACACTACTCCAGAAGCAGCTCAGACACTTTTAAAGAATTTTTACGTTGATCCATCCATCCATCCATCTTCTTCCGCTTTATCCAGGGCCGGGTCGCGGGGCAGCAGTCTAAGCAGAGATGCCCAGACTTCCCTCTCCCTAGACACTTCCTCTAGCTCTTCCGGGGGTACACCGAGGCGTTCCCAGGCCAGCCGGAAGACATAGTCCCTCCTGCGTGTCCTAGGTCTTCCCCGGGGCCTCCTCCCGGTTGGACATGCCCGAAACACCTTCCCGGGAAGGCGTTCAGGAGGCATCCGGAACAGATGCCCGAGCCACCTCAGCTGACCCCTCTCGATGTGGAGGAGCAGCGGCTCTACTCCGAGTTCCTCCCGAGTGACTGAGCTCCTCACCCTATCTCTAAGGGAGCGCCCAGCCACCCTGCGGAGAAAACTCATTTCGGCCGCCTGTATCTGGGATCTTGTCCTTTCGGTTTTTGATGATTGCCTTAAATCAGTGGCAACTGCAGAAAAAAAGCAGTCATTCTTGCAAGAGACGTCAGAATGCTTTGTAATCGAGGTGGGTTCCATTTGACAAAATGGACTAGTAATAGCAGAACTGTACTTTCGTCCATTCCTGAAGAGGAAAGAGCCACTGACGTGAAAGATTTAGATCTGGACAGCAGGTTGCTTCCCATGGAAAGAGCACTGGGAATTATGTGGTTCACAGAGAATGACACGTTTAATTAAAGATTTTTGAAGGAAAGAATACCTACCATGAAGGATATGGTGAATGCTGAGCTGGATCTAATTCGTTACAGCCAGAAACAGAAGTTTCAGGAAGAAATAAAAATGCTGCAACAAGGAAAGATGCATGTCAAGAAAGACAGTTGCATATACCGATTGGATCCTTACCTTGAGGATGGCGTGTTAAGAGTGGGAGGTAGATTGAGCAGATCGGCGATGCCTGAAGAATCAAAGCATCCCATTATCTTGCATAAAGACCTCCCTATATGCTCGCTAATTCTTGAACATATCCACCAAGACATTGGTCACTTGGGACGAAACCATGTCCTGGCAAAGCTAAGACAGAAATACTGGCTTCCTCAAGCAAATTCTACAGTTAGAAAAACAATTAATGCATGTTTTGTCTGCAGACGATTACATGCAAAGACTGGTGTGCAAAAGATGGCAGATTTGCCAGAAGATAGGCTGCTACCAGACAAACCACCGTTCACTAATACTGGGGTAGATTACTTCAGACCCTTTGAGGTAAGGAGAGGACGCTCTACGGTCAAGAGATATGGTGTGCTCTTTACCTGCCTCACCATTAGAGCCATTCATTTAGAAGTCGCACCTTCTCTAGACACGGATTCATGTGTCAATGCTATACACCGATTCATTTGTAGAAGAGGTCAGGTCTCAGTAATTCGTTCCGATGATGGAACAAACTTCACAGGGGCTGAAAGGGAGTTGCGTGAAGCGTTGCAGAATTTGAATCAGGCAACGATTCAAGAAGAGATGCTAAAGAGGGAAATTCAGTGGATATTTAACACTCCTGGAGCGTCTCACCATGGCGGAGTCTGGGAACATCAGATTCGCACAGTGAGAAAGGTTTTGAATTCTACACTGAGACAGCAGGTACTGGACGATGATGGCCTACATACATTATTGTATGAGGTGGAATCAATCATCAATGAAAGACCAATTACCAAAATGTCTGACAACCCTAATGACCTCGAAGCCTTGACCCCTAACCATCTGTTGCTGATGAGGAAACAAGTTTACCTCCAGGTGTGTTCAAGAAAGATGATGTCTACACGAGGTGTAGATGGAAACAAATCCAATACCTGGCAGATCTTTTCTGGCATCGGTGGACGCTGGAATACTTACCTCTCCTGCAGGAACGTCAGCGATAGTCCAGGCTGAAAATGAATTTTGAGATTGGAGACATTGTCATGATTGTGGATTCCAATGCACCTCGGAATTCCTGGATGATAGGCCGCATCATCAAGACAATGCCTGACTCTAAGGGATGTGTTCTAAGTGTGTGCGTTCAGACGAAGAGCAGCCCGTTGAATCGACCCATCTCCAAAATATGTCTTCTACAGGAAGCTGTCTGACTTTAGTTTGAATGGAAGTTCAAGTTGTGACTCCAAAAATTCTTTCTCTGAAAGTTTATGGCTCTAGATAATTTTTTGAGTGGTAATTGATATAGTTTGCCTACCTATACAATTAAGGCCTGGGTATATAAGAGCCATTATTTGAATAATTCAATTTAATATTAAAGTTAGAAATGTAACGAATAAGATATAATTTTAATGTGTTTGGATTTATGTATATTCGTTAAACACCCCCATGTTTATTCTGTAATGGTTTGCTCCGTTTTATTATTGGACGGCCTCGGCACGTTTTGTTTCAGCGCCCCTTAGAAAGAAAGAAAGAAAGAATGACGGAGCTACATAGTTTTTTGACCAGAGTTTATTTTATTTCTGTTTATTGTACAAGAACATTTCAGTAAACATTGAAATTTAAACGAACACCCGAGTCAATTCTTTGCCCGAGAACTTATTGCAACTTATGGATTATTGCAACTACACTGTGAAAACCAGATCTGGATCATCTGTTGTATTTGTTGTAAATCTTTCATCATTGTCCATGTTCATCAACCTGACCTCACAAAGGTTTTTATTGAAATTTTACATGCACACACGATTGCCTGACAAATGAAAATTATATTTGACACTCTCCGACGGGTAATGGAAAAACTTGGACAACACAAGTTTCTTGTGTCCCATGTTTCTTGTGCCCCATGTCTCTTTCTCTGTGCTAGAGGCAGGTGCTCCTTTGCTTCATCAACAGTTCTCTCAGGAGTTTTAGGTGTAGAGGCCTCGGTCATCGTTACAGATTAGCTTTCTGTTTGCATAAAATCATAAGTTGTGTTCTGTGTTTAGACTACTGAACTGTTTACCCCTTTTATTTGACTTTTTTGTTTTTAACTTTAAGTTGTATGTGAAGGGAAAGCTTTCTCTAAATGGTTTTACATTTCTTAAAATGTATGAATACTAAGCCTTTGTATTTTAATGGTATATAGTGTTTTAATATCTTTAAATTGTGTATGTAAAGGAAAAAAATGTTTAATAAAAACATTCCCCTGAACTTAGGTATGTCGCTGTATACCAATACAGTAGCAAAATAAATCCATGTCACATCTGAATGATTTTTTATGAGGGGCCATAAATCTGACACATGGTACCCTTAATATCTCTCTCACATGTGTGAACTTGTTTGCACAACTCTTCAATCAGCAAACAGTCCTCATCCATCCATAAAAGATGCCACCTTTGTGGTGCTACTTGCAAACGTGGATCAAAGAGGCCAAAGGTAGGGAAGGCGAGAAAGAGGCTAGAGGAAGAGTTTGCATGCATGGTGAAGGACAAAACAGAGCTCAAGTTTCTAATGAAATTCAGGCAACAATTATTGACCATGTCATCAATCATGGCTTGTCCTTTAGCAACACGTTCTCACTCCCAACTCATCACATATTGATGCTTGGTCACGACCATAGACTGTAAAAAAATATGGACGTAGTGTCCGTGACGTCACCCATAGAACCCAGAACGGCTCATCAGAATCCTATGGGTGACGTCACAGGCTCTACGTCCATATTTTTTTACAGTCTATGGTCCTGACCAAGCGTCAATATGTGATGAGTTGGGAGTGAGAACGTGTTGCTAAAGGACAAGCCATGATTGATGATTAACAGACAGCAGATAAATGGCTATCCACCTTTCACTCGAAGTGGCCACGCCTTTAATTATGCAGAACTTTAACTTTTCAGGCTGTAAACATGTTTTAATCTTCTGTAAATTTGGGCATTTTAACATGAGCTCAATGAGATTCTGCTCCTTCTGGAGCCTGTCCCTAGCGGCCAGTCGATGAATTGCAGTATATGTCACTTCCGTATTGGCTTCAAGAGAAACTGCGGGAGGTTGCCACTTGGTCAGGACCCTTTCGTCGTCACTTTTTAATGCACAGGGTACCCCTTTAGCGCCGTTTTCCGACACACAGGGTGCTCCATGGATTTCAGTTGTTTTCCCAATGCGTCAGATCAAGACACATTTAATTACTTGCATTTGTAAAAGTACACATGAGTTTATTAATATTTATAGGCTACCTTTATATTTTGGAGCAACTAACCCAACTCCTACCTGAAACCTACCCACTTCTACACAATATAAAACACATAACAGGCAAATAAAAGTACAGTCACATGTATTTATTGCAAAAACAGTGTAAAAGTATTAACTTGTTGCATTCCAAGTCTTCTGGAGTCATACAATATCTTCTTGTAAAGAAAAGAGTGGATCTTAATGTTTAAATCGCTGAAATGATGATCCCACCACTCCGTGAACGCATTCAGTTATATCTCATTCAAATGATACACACGAGTCTTGATCGGGACACAGGAGAGTCAATGACATTTTACAATGAAAAATGACATACTGACACATTTGGTCACGAGACAAACGAGAGCCAATGCAATTTCACCATGAAAACTGATGTAACGTTTCTTCAGGCTGCAATTTGTGTTCTTGATCTTCAGCGGATGGAAACCCTGATCGCTTTGGGGGATTTTATTCACTCAAATCAATCGCTTGGCCTCAGAACACTTGGAATATTTGTACTCTTTGAATAAATTGTGCCTGCAGTCATATCTGCCTGTTATATCCTGTGTTTTATATCATATAATACACAAATGGGTAGGTTTAGAGATGGGGTTGGGTAATGTGTTAAATGACTGATTAAATTGAGAATCACTCTTTGCATTGCTCTTGTAAACCCTCCTGTTTGAACCATCCGCTCCAAGCGGGACTCAAAACCGGGTCCAGTGGCATGAGAGTCGGACGCTCTAACAAGGAGGCTTAAGGCTGCAACCTCTAGTGTCAGTCGCTAGAGCATCTCTTGAGATCAGAGGAGTGAGGTTTACTCGCACAACAACTACTAGTGTATTATTAAATTACATTTATTGATGTTGATCATAAACTGAGCCAAAGTACTGCAAGTATAATATTTGCTCATACCTGACACTAATAAAAATAGCAATAAGGTGAGAGCAAGATTTAATGCCAGCAGCCATATCACCCTGTGGCCCAAGACTGGTTTTCCACTGAAGCGAAGCAGGGCTGAGCCTGGTCAGTACCTGGATGTGAGACCAACTGGGAAAACACTTGGGGTTACTTGACTGTAACCCTGTTCCCTGATAAAGCGGAACGAGATGCTGCATAAGCTTATGCAAATGGGGATGTCTTTGACATAACCAGCTGTGAAAATAGTGTGAAAACACGTCAATGAAATTGACCCGGGAGGTATTTATAGCCTCGGCCGGTGACGTCATAGGCGCACCTGCTGCACGAGGCTATAAATAGATGAGCTTCAGCTGGAGCAAACCAGATCTTCTTTGTTTAAAGACCAGTCCTGAAGCATCATCAGCACGGCCTAGCAATGCAGCATCTCGTTCCGCTTTATCAGGGAACAGGGTTACAGTCAAGTAACCCCAAGTGTTCCCTTTCAAAAGCTACACTCAATGCTGCATAAGCTTATGCAAATGGGAACGAGAATACCCACGCCGCCGTGCTTGATGGTGCCTGGACCCCTTACAGTTGTGTAGGTGTGCACAAGAACGCAAGAAGCCTCGGGCATTAGCCTGTGATATCGACTCAAGGACATGAGAGCCCGGAGTGGCATGAGCATCCAAGCTATAAAGTCTTTTGAATGTGTGCGGAGAGGACCAACCTGCCGCATCACAAACACTTTGTAAGGGAGCACCCCTTGCTAACGCAGTAGAAGAGGCGACTCCCCTGGTGGAGTGAGCCCTTAATCCTATAGGTGAAGCATGACCGCGCACCTCATAGGCAAGAGCAGTAGCATCCCTGACCCAATGTGACATTGTTTGGTGGAGGCAGAACCTCTGTTACGGCCCCCATGGCAAACAAACAGTTCTGACTTACGCCAATGGCTAGTGCGGTGGACGTAGGCCTGAAGAGCATGGACTAGACACAGTCTATGAAGTTTCTCCTGATCTGGCGCTGTGAACGGCAGAGGGCAGAAGGTTTCAAGAGTGACAGGATGTACAGTCGACAAAGGAACCTTAGGCAGGTAGTCAGGGTGGGGATGCAAAATCACTTTCACCAAACCTGGGGCAAAGTCTAAGCAGGATGGCGATATTGACAGAGCCTGCATGTCCCCAATTCTTATCAGAGAAGTTATAGCCATAAGAAAAACCAACTTTAGAGTCAGAAGTTTGTCAGACGCTGATTCTATAGGTTCAAAGGGGGTCTCAACCAGACCCTCGAGGGCTAAAACTAAGTCCCATGAAGGGATCTTGGCTCTTAATGGAGGCCACAACTGCCTGGCAAAAAGTGAGCAGGCAGAAGATGCCTCCCAAGCGGCACCCCATCCACCAGGGCATGGCAAGCCAAAAGAGCGGCCACATAAACCCTGAGAGTGGAGGGGCAAGCTAATGTTTCAAAGGGGGTCTCAACCAGACCCTCGAGGACTAAAGCTAAGTCCCATGAAGGGATCTTGGTTCTAACAGGTGGCCTCAACCGCCTACCCCACGAATGAAGCGAGCGAGTAGAGGATGTCTCCCAAGCGGCACCCCATCCATCAAGGCGTGGCAAGCCGAAAGAGCGGCCACATGAACCCTGAGAGTGGAGGGGCAGGTGCCTGATGACAACTTTTCTTGCAGAAAATCCAGAACTAAAGTAACCTGGCAGTTGACTGAATCTACATTGTGTCGTACACCACCTTTCAAAGACACCCCATTTATTAGCATAAACTTTCCGAGTGGAGGAAGCTCTAGCACTTAGGATGGTCTCAATAATTGCAGGCGAAAGCCCCGTGTCCCTCAGTTGGTGCCCTTCAGGGGCCAAACATGAAGGTTCCACAGGTCGTGCCTGGAATGGAATATCGTGCCCTCTGCCTGAGACAGAAGGTCCCTCCTCGCCGGAATCGCCCAAGGCGAGCCGTTGAGGAGAGACACTATCTCCGAGAACCAAACCCTGTTCGACCAACGCAGCGCTATCGATAAGAAGCAAGACCCTTGTTGGCGAACCCTGGCTAGAACTCCCAGGAGCAGAGCGACTGGAAGGAGGGCATACAGACGCTTTTTGGGCCATGTATGAACCATCACATCCAGACCCAGTGGGGCTGGGTGACAGAGAGAAGCAGGGACATTGCGCTGTCTGAGAAGAGGCGAAGAGGTCCACTCCCTGTGGTCAGCTCTGTAAAATCTGATCCAGATCTGCTTGACTACTTCTGGGTGGAGTTTCCACCCCCCCATCTGTAACTCTGTCTGGACAGTAAATCTGCTCCCACATTCAACCGCCCTTGAATGTACACTGCTCGAGTGACAGGAACTTGTTCTGAGCCCAGAGAAAAATCTGTCTCGCTATTCTGATAGCGTGAGCACAGACCCCCCTGGTGATTATATATGAGATATTTAGCTGTACTGTCCACCCGCACTAGGACATGACAGCCCCTCAATTGGGGGAGAAAGTATTTCAGGGCCAGAAATACAGCCGTCAACTCGAGGCAGTTGATGTGCCAACTGAGTTGATGACCCTCCCATTCCCGTTGGGCTGGACGACCACTTAAGGCCGCACCCCAGCCCGTCAGGGAAGCGTCCGTCGTTAGCAACTTGCGACGACAAGGTACGCCAAGGGTGGGACCCAAGGCAAAAACCGGGGTCTGAACCACATAGTTAGTGTACGAAGCCACATGGCGCGCCACTTTATTTGCCTGAGGATTGGCCCTAAGTCCTCTAGCTTTGAGCCACAACTGAAACGGTCTTTTGCGCAACAACCCCAAAGGGAAACCCGTGGATGCTGATGCCATTAGACCTAACACTCTTAGGTGTTGATGATCAGTAAGATCTTGGTCTAGCCTGACTTTGCTCAGGGAATACTGAATGGTCTTGATTCAAGCGGGAAACCGTTGTGCCCACCTTGTGACCAAAAACCGAACAAACCCTAGATAAGTCGTTCTCTGGGCAGGAGAAAGAACACTTTTCTTGGTGTTGAGTCTCAACCCTAGAGAAACTAGATGAGCTAACACACTGTGTTGAAGCACCATCTCATGTGATTGTGCTAATTTTAGCAATCGCCTCTGTAATTCAAAATTGAATGTCCCGGAATCCCAATGGAGCCGGTAATACATCCATACATTTTGTATACGTGCGGTTACAAGGCTAGCCAAATGGAAGACCCGAAATTGGTAAGCTTTTGCCCCCAAGAGCGAACCTCAGGAACTTCCTGTGTTGTGGCAGACTTTATATGCGAATACATGCGTCCTTCGGATCAATCGTGCCGAATCCAATCACAATGTTGAATATGCGACACGACCGCCTTCACTGTAACATCTTGACCTTGAGTACTTTAACTGTTTCACGGTTTAAGACTCGAAGATCTGAGATTGGACACCCCCCCCCCCCCACCCTACTGGGGACCAGGAAGTAACTGCTGTCACTTGTGACAGTACGAACGCCAACTCCGCCTTCACGGAAGTGGAGACCACGCCGTTCAAACAAGGAGGATGACAAATAAATTAGTTTACTAATTTTTACTTTGCTTAACACCCATGCAGAAACGCCTGGCAGAAGTTCACACGCTGCCTGAGACTCTGAGAGTGACAATTTTAACACTTCCTGTTGAGGGGATGTTAGACGTTCTATGTCCTGGATGATAGCAGGATTTAAACACTGAACGTCTAACATTTCACTGGAAACCACTGCCCCCCCGAATCACCAGAGGCGGCGGGGATGGAGTAGTTTTGAGGATAACGGGGTGGGGCGAGCAAATGCTTGACACGCCCTGTCCCGTGGGGGCAGACTGGGCACCAGACCACCGGACTTCTTATATTGATGACAGTCCCGAGGTCTGCCCTGGGAGGTTGTTGAGGATGACGAGCCGGTCTCCAGTCTTTACGAGGGAGAGCGCGACTCGCCACACTCTGCTTATTACCCCCCTAAATCTTGAAGGACTGAAGAGAGGTTGTGTGGCTGATAGCCCCTCCCCTTGAGTGCATTGAGGAAGAAACTGAGTGAACACTTCATGTTTCTTCCACTCCTTTAAATCTGGCCACTACAGAGTTAACTGAATCACCAAATGAACCACTCAAATCCTTCAGAAGGTCAGCCTGATATGCCTGCAAGACAGCCATAGTATGCAGCGCAGCACCAGCCTGTCCCCTTATATTTATTATTCTTATATAAATCATATACAATATATATTCCATATAAAATAATATATTATATATATATACACATTCCATATAAAATAATATACAATATATAATTCATATAAGCTTTGCCCACGACAGCCGACGTTTATTTTCTACATGGCTTCGTGGGGAGGTATGTCTCTTTAATGAAAATGCAGACCCAGGCGAGAGATAGCTCGTGAGCGTCTCCCACCTGGGTATTCTCACATATCCACGCGATTTCGCACCCATGATAGTCGAAAATGTCAAAGTCAAGGGTACAAAAACACGTGAAGTAAATGCTTTCTAGACAGAAACCTCAAGCTCACTGCGTTCGGGGATCTCTCATTCACGGTACCAGACAAACTGCCCTGGCCACCGCGCGAACAACCACCTTGATAAATTCCTCGTATGGATTCACCATAATGTGAGGAACGATCGCAGGCGGCTGCTCGAGGTCCGCGGACCCAGAGATTCATCATCACTACCCGTGCGAGCCGAAGAAACGCCGGAGCGCGCTTCGGGATCACGCGGGGAAACATGCATTTGGTGAGCGAGCAAGCGAAAGGGACGGACCCGTCTCTTGCTCGTCAACAAACCCATTCGAGAGCTCCGAAAACTGGTGCGGACTGAAAGTAGCCCAGACGAGCATAAAGCATTCTAACTGTAAAGGCTCGCACTCGTCTGACTCAATGCAGCGACCGCATGCTCTTCCCCAAACACACACAGCAATAAACGTGCACATCCAGTTCTATTTGAAAGAGAACATGGATATACAGCGTTTTACTCTACTGACTCATTTCCAACTGATTAGATTTAACTAGAACTCTTTCCACTAATGTTTCTTTGTAACAGAGATGAGAAAGAGAGAGAGAAATCTGCACACTGCCATGTTGAAAACTAACTCCTAACAAAGATCTCGAGTTGAGTCTTGAAAGAGAGAGAGAGATTTTTTTTTTTTTTTTTTTTTAGAGAGACTTTGTAACACACCATAACACAGAGTTGGTCTGAAAACAAAAAGACCTGGTTTGCTCCAGCTGAAGCTCATCTATTTATAGCCTCGTGCAGCAGGTGCGCCTATGACGTCACCAGCCGAGGCTATAAATACCTCCGGGTAAATTTCATTGACGTGTTTTCACACTATTTTCACAGCTGGTTATGTCAAAGACATTTCCCATTTGCATTAGCTTATGCAGCATTGAGTGTAGCTTTTGAAAGGGAACAGCACACGCATCTGTCAAAGCACGACAGGAAGAGAGGTAAATGCTTATGCTTTAGTTTGAAGCGCTTATAAATATTAATTCTCATGTTTCAGATAACTTGAATCGTGTATCTTTCCCCCAGCAGCTCACTCGGTATCCTCTGCTATTTTCCATATGCGTTTTGTCAATTGAAATGGGTTATTCACTGGGCCTACTGTAAAGCGACGTGACTGGCTGATGGTTTCTGAGCACAGCACGCAGAATCATGTGACCAGGATCAGCGCGCAGACGCAACTAATCGATAATCAAATTCGTTGTCCATTATTTTCATTATCGATAATAATCGATTTTATCAATTAGTTGTTGCAGCCCTACATTCAACACACCCGCAGTATAAGTCAAAGTAATGTTATCATTAAACTGAAGCACATTGGATTAAGCACATTGACTTAAAGCACATTGGATTTTAAGGCTTTCGTCTGGAAAAACAATTAAGTGTTTAATAACTACTGGAATCTTCTATTATTCCTGAACCTGTTTATGTAAAGTAAATAGAGTGGGAGTCAGGAGTTGGAATCAACTCCAAAAACACCCCCAGAGCCTCCAGAGATCGGCTGCACATGTTCTCTAATAATGGCACATTTAATGTAAGACAAATCAATTAAGGTGTTTGAATTAAATGTGTGAAAAATGTCAAAAAGAATCAAACTTCACCTTCATGTGTTGAACTGTTTTCTCAAACTCTCCTTTCATGTTTTCTTTGTGTTGAAGTTTCTCTTTCAAGGACTTCAGTTCCTCCTGAAATTTAAAGTGAAAATCTATAAGACACCAGAGATTTCTGCAATGGACTACTTGCACTGAGCTTCGTGACGCACTTCCGTTTTGATACAATACATCTCACTTATTTCCGGTTATGTATATATTCTTGTAGTCACTGAGTTGAATAAATGGCAGCTAAAATTAGTGTCTACTCAGACTGCAACGGTTGGAATTAAAAATCTACTGAAGAAACAAAGCCCTGGGGGTAAGCACATAAACATCAAATTTTAATTTTTGTGTGAACTATCCCTTTAAGGAGGTTGGGGTAGTTGGAATGGGTCCCCTGGTTCTACATTAAAAAGAACACTAGAAACATAATATATAACGTAATATATAACAATACAACTTTTTTTAACAAATTGTTCCACTATGCTCCCACAATAAACTACTCCTATTTGCATCTGAAGGGATTTACAGACATCATCGTCGCTGTGTGACACTGGCAGAGTAGATTCTCATTTTCACCTCATGATGATGGTGAGTAGGTTTCATTGCTTTAAAACATCTATTTCGCAGCATTTTATTATGAGGAATAAAAGATAGTTTGTCATCAAAATTCCTAGGAATTTTGTCTCTTTTATGACTTTTTTAAGCTCTGGATCTAAGTGCATAGACCACAAAAGACAAAAATGCATACATACGGTTTTTGATTTAGAATATTTAAAGCCATTTTTTACTGACCAATCATATATTTTATTTATATATATATATGTATTTGTCTTTCAATTATGTTCATATTTTTTTCCTTTATAACAAATACACACATCATCTACATATAAATTACGAAATATATTAGACCCCATAACTCCTATACCATTAATTTTAAGCCTAAAAAGTGTTACTGAACGTATACTTCCTTGAGGCACTCCTGATTCTTGTATATGCCAGTCAGATAATAAATTTCTTACTCTAACACAAAAAACACTATTGGATAAATTTAAAATACTATACCTCCACGTAGTATCATAGGCTTTTTCTAAATAATAAATACCGCTACTACATGCTCTTTTTTTATTAAAACCATCTTTTACAAAAGATTCTAATCTTATAGGATGATCAAGAGTACTTTTTCCTCTAAATCCACATTGATATTTACTGAAGGAGAGAGACTTTGGTGTTTGTATGGTTTCCTCCCCACAATGTGCTGTGGCTATTAAAATAACCCAATAATATGGTGATGGAACTGTTCGACCATTTTGATGAACAGTTGTATTTGTATTAACTAATATTAACAAAGACTAATAACTACTGCACAAATGTGTTGCTCATTGTTAATGTTAGTCATAGGCGTAATTTAACACCACTTTTTGCCAGGCTCGATATTGTCCCCACCACTTAAGTAATTGAAAAATAGACTGCGGAAGGTGTGTATTAAAGCAAAAGCACGATCTATAAATCGTCATTCTTCATAATCTAATTCATACATTTAACACATTTTTCGCCGGTCAGAAGAATTTTTTTCCATTACAGATTTGCCCAAAACATTTCTGATATTTCCTAATAGTCAATAAAAAAAATACAGCGAAATGACGACGTTTCCATTAACTGATGTTATGCGACTAAAGCATTTTTTTTCCTCTCGTGATAAGTAATTCCAAAAATTATACTACACATACGCATGTTGTTAAGTTTATGTATATCCCATCCACCGCACTGCATTATTTTTAATGGAAAGAGACGTGTGTTATCCAAGCATTGATGGCAAGGAAAGCACCTTATACGTGCAGCACATACTTGTTTCTCTTATCTGCTTCAAGCTCTTGATAAATTGTGCCATTTTATATTCTATTGTTTTTTATGAGTTTAATAAAGAACTCTGTCTCCTCTTCTGTCCAAACATACCATCATCTGTAAAGAATGATCGACTTTTACATTTGCCACGTTATTGTGACGCATTGCTGCCAGCCTGCCACATACAGAGACGAGCGAAATGTTTGAATTTGATGGTGGTAACTCAAAGTTCCCTTTCGTTCAGTCACTCCGACGTACGTCCAAGAGTATCTCTTCACTCCTTCAAGCCTGCTAACTGAGTCTTTGTCAGCCTTCGAGACGAGCAGCTTTCCAGAGGCGTTGGATCTACGGCGCGTTCCAGCGATCGCATACTGCCTGCCTGCTGATCTGCGCAGTGGTCCGTCTGACAGCTGGTGTGTGGTCCCTGGGCGCTTCGGCGTCTCTGCGAAGCTTCCTCTCCTAAAAGAGCTTACACGTGGCACGTCCTTTTCAGGATGTCTCGCCCGTGTACTTCTGGGTGTGGCCGGTCGTTGACTTCTTCCGATGGGCACAATCTCTGCTTGGTATGCTTGGGCGTTCAGCATGCTCAAGCAGCGTTTGTGGATGAGTCATGTTCCCACTGCGGGAACATGACCATCGCAGTGCTGCGGTCAAGGCTCAAGGATCTTCGTAATGAAGTGAGAGTCCCCTCAACCACACCCCGATCTACCGTGCCCCCCGTGGCCGGTACTTCGGCTGGTGGTCAGGGTGACCTGAGGGTTACGGTGTGGAACAAAGCCCCGACACTCATGCCTCGGGCCACACCCCCCTCTAGCGCTCCGCAACCCGCGAGTGTTCAGACTGAAATCGCGGGGCCAGCTCCGGCTCCCTCGCGCATTTCGTTTGGCGCTCCGGAGGATGATGCGATGTCGGTCACCGCATCACAAGGTGGGCTCGAGTCCTCTGAGGATGATGACTCGGCTGTGCTGCCGCCTTCGGGCGCGCCAGCATTGCCCGAGTCGGACCCAGAGCTGACAGCCATGCTGTCTCGGGCAGCCGCGAGTCTAGGGTTAGAGTGGAACCCTCCACCCTGTCCCGAACGCTCGCGGCTCGATGATTGGTTTTTGGGAGCCCGCGCTGACTCACGTCAGTCCCCGCCCCCAATACCTTTCTTTCCCGAGCTGCATGAGGAGATTGCCCGGTCCTGGAAGTCCCCGTTGTCTTCCCGTGATCGGTCTGCAGTCTCCTCCGCCTTCTCCACCCTTGATGGGGCCGCGGCCAAAGGGTACACTGGGGTTCCCCAGGTTGAACGTTCTGTTGCGATGCAACTGTGTCCTCAGAGCGCTTCAACCTGGCGAGGTGATCCTAAGCACCCCTCCAAAGCCTGTCGATTCACATCAACCTTGGTGGCGAAATCGCACAGAGCTGCGGGGCAGGCTGCCGCCTCGCTGCATGCCATGGCGATCCTCCAGGTCTACCAGGCCAGGATCCTCAGGGACATGCACGAGGGTGGAGTTGATCCGGGGCTCTTAAATGAGCTGCGTGCCGCCACCGACCTCGCTCTCCGGGCGACGAAGGTGACCGCACGCTCCTTGGGTCAAGTGATGTCCACAAATGTGGTCCAGGAGCGACATCTGTGGCTAAACCTGGCCGATATGCAGGACACCGAGCGGACACGTTTCCTCGATGCCCCCATATCCCAGGCTGGCCTCTTCGGCAGAGCGGTTGAAAACTTCGCCCAACAGTTTTCAACCGCCCAGAAGCAGACTGAGGCTATAACAGGGTATATACAGGACTTCTTAAGTTGAATTTAATACC
Organism: Gobio occitaniae; assembly: GCA_033150135.1. NCBI lineage: Eukaryota > Metazoa > Chordata > Actinopteri > Cypriniformes > Gobionidae > Gobio > Gobio occitaniae. The sequence goes on from JARQWZ010002641.1 coordinate 132,912, forward strand.
TTTTACTACCTTTTTTAATACCTTAAAAATATTTTTTAATACCAGCGCGATTTCATGCTGCAAATATAGTAGCGTAAATGAAATATCTTTCCAAATGGAATAACATATTGCATCACAATGTAACAAGGTCATTATAACTTAACATCAACTGCCCACAGAGGTGAGAATAGAAATAAAGACAGAAGAGGAAGGAGACATCTTCATAATTCGTGCAGTGTACAGAGGGAAATGAGAGCAATTTTCTCGGCGCAATATAGATTTTTTTTCTTTTTCGTTTTAAATCATGAAGGCGAGTCAGTGGATATCACACAAAAACGCAATGTGCGCGAGCGTCGGTGGAGTCTCAAACCTGGTCAATTATTCACTACAGAAAGTGAAAGTAAAATCTGACAAGCTTTCGGCGCATATTCTCACAGAGACAAGAGATATCTCGTTATTTATATAAATCTGCTTTAACATATGCTGATAACGTATAGCCTATAACTGTCTGAATTTATTTTCTTAATATTTCACTTGTGGCCCATATTGTGAAACAAATTAGAAGAGAAGTATAGGCCCATTTCATGTTAAACAAGTTGTTTTTGAAATAAAGCTGCTCTTACTTTCTGATAATACTGATATTATTGTAGTGTTCTGACATATTATAGACTGATAATCATTTTAATTATTTTAAACAATTTTAATTCCTTGTTTAATTGGGCAAAATGTATTTAAATAATGAGGAGTAAGCTAATCTATCTATTATTTTATTATGCAGCGTCGGTTATGCATTGATGCATTATGAAATTATCACGGGGGCAAATTAAATGTAATATCAATTTAATAATAAAAGTAGGCCTACCCTAATAATAATAATAATAATCATTTATATACATAAATAGTAAATGCTAAATCCTCTTGATATCGATAGCGGATGCATTTGATAGGCTATCTCTCTATTATAGGTTTTTCCACATATTTCACTCGTACAGTGAGCAGACAAGTCGCGCTCGACGATCCGAGCCATGGAGTGAGCACATAAACCGTGAGCTTTGGCTTTACATCGCATGCGATCTACTCGTACAGTGTGAGTAGATAACCTTGCTGAAATCGCAGTGTATGCCCAGCTTTAAGCAATTTGCATATATCGAAACAGCTCTTCAATGCCATCGTTCAAATTGAAAGAGTGGTGTTTAGTTGCAAGGTCTAAACACCACAGCACCTCAGCTCGCAATGTAATGTAGTGGTGGTGATAGGGCATAGCGTCTGCTGTCTGACGTCTGTCACGCACCTGTTGATGAAGCTGCTAGGACTAACGTTAGGCTATTGCTGACTGCAGTGGTTTGAATCGGGAGAGCAGTCGGGGTTGAGGGCAAAGCAGTGGAGGTTGAGGTCGTTGATGCATCCGTAGCGCAGAACATTGATTTGGGAAGCTGCTCGCTACGTCCGCGCATCCTAGCTTGTTGGCTGCTATATGATTACATAATGCGATTTGACGCCATTCACCCCCACCCATGTTATATTAATTGTCTTCTTGCAGACGTGGAAATAAGCCTCGCGGCTGTTGCAAACTACTGGCCTAAGCCAGTCTTTAAATCGTGAGTCCTCCAGCCAGAGGTCCGAAAACTTGCATTTCCCCATGCTTTACTTACTGAATGGAAGCGAGCTCACGTACATGTTTGGCAGCAAGCCAGCCGGGTACCCAGTTTGTTTCAGCGCGCGCGAACGAACACCACCTCACATGATATCACGCAGGTCCTACTCTCAACATATTAAATCCACGCGAATTTTAGAAGAAAAAAAAAAGGCCTGTACTTAACACAAATTGAAAATGTATCTAAAAACAATTAGGCTCGAAAATTTAATACCTCGTCAGATGACGTTTACTACTTTTTACTACTTTGTAATGCCCTTAATTTTGGCTAATTTCATTTACTACCTTTTACTACCTTTTACAACCCCGCGGACACCCTGTATAAAGCATATACTGCCCCGGCGGCCAGCTGCTGCTTCCACCAAGCCGCCGGCACAGTCGCCTCAGCCTGCTCGCCGCCGAGGACGCCCTCCTAAGGCTCCCGCCCCTCCCACCCGGTCCAAGCAGCAGCCTTCACCCGGGCCGGGTCGCGGAGGAAGCCGTAGGAAGGCGTCCCAGTCCCCTCAGGCCGCCCCGCGCCCCGCTAAACGCCAGGCCAAGCGGTGCTCCTGAGACGGATGGCTCAGGGATGGGAAATTCTTTCCAGGAGATGGTGGCAGGACCACTCCTTCCCCCGGTGGAGGGCCGGGGGAGAATCCTTTGTTCAGCTGCTGGCACCCGGGTCAGCAGCACCCTAATTTGGTCAAAGAAAGAATTAACACTCCCATCCCTGAGCCCCCAGAGATCGGCGATGCCAGTGCGCGCCACCCATGGGTCCCGCCACTCGCATCCCTCTCTGTCGCCAGCCTCCTGGCAGAGCAGACCCCAGTGGAACGTGCGTCCTTCCCTGGTCTCCTCTGTCAGGACGCAGCCGTTAACCGCACCCCCACACCGGGACGCCCAACAGCCTCCCTTGTCCGGGTCGGTAACGCAGCATCGCTGCCCCACACCGGGTACGTCTGTAGTCCGAATGACCCCGCTGGTGCAGTTCCTGGGAGCCTGGCTTCAGATTCCAGGGCTGTCCCGCTGGGTCGCGAAGACAGTCAGGTGCGGCTACGCGATTCAGTTCGCGCAGGTTCCTCCCTGCTTTCGGGGAGTCCGCTTTACTATGGTCGGGGCCAATGCCCCTGTCATGCGAGCGGAGGTTGCCACCCTACTGGCGAAGGGTGCGATCGAACCTGTCCCTCCAGCCGAGATAAAGTCCGGGTTTTACAGCCCCTACTTCATTGTACCCAAAAAGACCGGAGGGTTAAGACCAATCCTGGACCTGCGCATCTTGAACCGTTACCTACCCAGGCTTCCGTTCAAGATGTTGACAGCGAAACGCCTTTTCGAATACGTTTGTCCCGGCGATTGGTTTGCAGCGATCGACCTGAAGGACGCCTACTTTCATGTCTCCATCCTACCTCGACACAGACCGTTCCTACGGTTTGCTTTCGAGGGGCGGGCATACCAGTACGCGGTCCTCCCATTCGGGCTATCTCTGTCCCCTCGCGTCTTTACGAAGATTGCCGAGGCAGCCCTTGCACCCCTACGGCAGCACGGGGTTCGCATCCTGAACTACCTCGACGACTGGCTCATACTGAGTCACTCTCGAGAGCAAGTTTGCGAACACAGAGATCTGGTTCTCCACCACTTAGCCTTTCTGGGCCTTCGGGTCAACTGGGAGAAGAGCAAACTCTGCCCCGTGCAGAGGATCTCTTTTCTCGGTATGGAGATCGACTCGGTCGCCATGTGCGCGCAGCTTACGAGCGAGCGCGCGCAGTCTCTGCTGACTTGCCTCCGTCAAATCGAGAGCAAGAGTGCGGTTCCACTGAAACACTTTCAGAGGCTCCTGGGGCATATGGCATCTGCAGCCGCGGTGACGGCGCTCGGATTGCTACATATGAGACCGCTTCAGCACTGGCTTCGCGATCGAGTCCCGAGATGGGCATGGCGGTCTGGCACGCTCCGGGTCCAAATAACCCGGGCCTGCTTACAGACACTCACTCCGTGGTCGAACCTCAGTTTTCTACGGACCGGCGTGTCCTTAGAATGAGTTTCCAGGCATGTTGTTGTATCAACGGATGCCTCCTCCACGGGCTGGGGTGCCATGTGCAATGGACAAGCAGCCGCGGGCTCCTGGACAGGACCCCAGCGCCTTCTGCATGTCAATTGCCTCGAGTTGCTGGCAGTACGGTTCGCCCTGCACCGCTTCCGAGCATTGCTGAGGGGTCAACACGTACTTGTCCGGACAGACAACACGGCCACTGTAACGTACATCACGCTCCCGCCGTATGTCTCAACTCACCCGCCATCTCGTTTTATGGAGTCAGAAGCACCTGAGGTCCCTTCGTGCTATCCACATCCCGGGAGAACTGAACCGTGCAGCCGACGAGCTCTCACGGATTCAGCCACTTCCCGGAGAATGGAGACTCCATCCCCAGACGGTCCAGCTGATTTGGGAACAGTTCGGCGACGCAGAGGTAGATCTGTTTGCCTCCCACGACTCTTCCCATTGCAGCCTGTACTATTCCCTGACCGAGGGCACGCTCGGCACGGATGCACTGGCGCACAGCTGGCCCCAGGGCCTATACTTATATGCGTTTCCCCCAGTGAGCCTTCTCGCACGAGTGCTGTGCAAGATCAGGGAGGACAAGGAGCAGGTCTTGTTGGTCGCCCCGTATTGGCATGGCCAGACCTGGTTCTCAGAACTGCTACTCCTTGCGAACAGCCCCTCCCTGGCCTATGCCTCTGAGACCGGACCTCCTCTCTCAGAGACGGGACACCCTATGGCACCCGCGTCCAGCGTTCTGGATGCTCCATGTGTGGCTTCTGGACGGGACGCGGCAGGTTTGAGTGGCCTGCCACCTACGGTGGCCGCCACCATCACTTCCGCTAGGGCAGAGTCTACACGACACCTCTATGCGTTGAAGTGGAACCTCTTCATCACCTGGTGCTCTTCCCGCCAAGAAGACCCTTGGAAATGCCCGATCAGGTCCGTGCTTGAGTTTCTCCAAGAGGGGCTGGAGCGAAGGCTGTCTCCCTCCACCCTGAAAGTGTATGTGGCTGCAATATCTGCCCATCACGACCTCTTGGGAGACAAAAAGGTAAGTCAGCACGACCTAATCATCAGGTTCCTGAGGGGGGCGAGGAGACTGAATCCTCCTCGCTCTCCTCTCGTTCCCTCTTGGGACCTCTCAGTAGTCTTAAGTGCTCTGCAGAGGCCTCCCTTTGAGCCTTTGCGGTCGGTCGATATTAAGTTTCTGTCGATGAAGACGGCTCTGCTGACCGCATTGGCCTCTCTCAAGAGGGTCGGGGACCTGCAGGCATTTTCGGTTGACGAAGCGTGCCTAGAATTCGGGCCTCTCACGTGACCTTGAGACCCCGGCCTGGATATGTGCCCAAGGTTCCTACCACTCCCTTCGGAGATCAGGTAGTGAACCTGCAAGCGCTGCCTTTGGAGGAGGCAGACCCAGCCTTGGCATTGCTCTGTCCAGTACGCTCTCTCCGCGCTTATGTAGACATGACGCAGTGTTTCAGGACCTCAGACCAGTTCTTTGTCTGTTATGGTGGAGAGCGGAAGGGAAGAGCTCTCTCAAAGCAGAGGTTGTCTCACTGGATAGTGGACACCATTGTTTTGGCTTACCAGCAGCAAGGTCGACCATGTCCCCTTGGTGTGAGGGCACACTCCACCCGGAGTGTGGCCTCCTCTTGGGCTCTAGCGCATGGCGCCTCGCTAACAGACATCTGCAGAGCTGCAGGCTGGGCGACACCCAACACATTCGCCAGATTCTACAATCTCCGAGTGGAGCCAGTGTCCGACTATGTACTCGCCCCCCTGAGGGGCCGGTAATGGACCAGGCTCTGGTGTCTTCGCTTGTTTGCCACTCCACTCCACGGACTGGATACGTGCGATATTCTCCTCAGGTGAGCTCCCCGAGAGCCCTGAGCTCCTCCAGCACTGTCGACGCCGACATCAGTTCAGTCTGCCCTTTCGAGCCCAGACCCTCATGTCCGGCCAGGTGCCCCGTGTGGATGGTTCCCTCCGGCGACCCCCACACGAGTATTTCCACCGTAAGCCTCCTCAGTGAGCAGGTGTCTTTCCCTTGGCAAGCCCCTGCCACCCCTAGGGTTAAAAATCCACCATCGGCTGGTACCCTAGAGTTTCCCATATGCAGCCCGCATTTAAGGGATAATCAGGGCTTGACATTAACAACCGCCATTTGCGGGTGTAACGTTATTTCGGCTGCACACTATTGCCACTCTGGCTGTTGAACTTATTATAGTCTTCTCAAAAGCCATCTGTTATAATCGCGTTGCGCATTATAACCACTCACACGTGTTTCTATTGAGTTTATGAAAGCGATGTCGTCTCATAATCAGAGGCGTTCAGATTAGCTGGAGTTTTGTTCAGAGCGCCGCTCTCACTCGCTGAAATCTACACTCAAAGCAGAGATAAACGTGCGATGTACGCAGGAGATTCACTCATAATACAGTGGTTGGCTGTTTTTGTTCTATTTCAGCAGCGAAAATGGTTTCAAACAAACACAGCAGAACCACAGCAGAACCAGCGCATCTGATAAGACTGGCACAACGCTGGCAAATTTAGGGACCGTCTCTAAAGCTACATACAACATTGGTAACGTTACATGTTTCTGACTTCAATAGCATTTGAAGAGAATGACAGTCATAAAACTGACTGTAAAGTGTTCATCTAGGTGTCAGGTATGATACACACCTTTTGATATTTAATTAAATAAACTGTCAAATCATATGGAAATATGGATATGCATTATTTCACTAGGATACTGTTTTGGCTCTTACACAAAATATGCTGATTTAAATGCATCATTGCTGAACACTGATGAGAATATTGCTTGAATATATTTACAGAGATAATATTAGAGATTATATTTACGGCAAATTATTATTATTTATGCTTTATGCGTTGCTATTGACGACGGCCATTATAAGGAAGTAAATCCCACAGAATAGAATCTAGCTTAAAAAAAGTGCATAGAGCTGCTTGATTTATTTGTTGTTTGTTGATTTTCAAATATAAAACTTGTTTAAATGTTTTAAGTGTGTGCATCTGTTCTTTTTGAACACTTTCATCTCATTTGAACAAAACCATGATTATATTGATAACCGTGATCATTTGGGTCACTATAATCGTGATGTTAAATTTTCATACCGTTTCATCCCTAGTCATTACTAGGTTAAAGTTACGCCACTGTTAGGGCTGTGCAATTAATTGAATTTCGATTTCGGCTCCCAACGATCACCAAAATAGTACAATAAAGAAAAAACGATTATTTTGCCATGTTCAGTTTTGCAAGAACACTCTTATTTTGTCTTGCGTTCTGAATGAAACGCGCACGCGCACATCTGCCCCTCCCGAAGCCACAAACTCTCTCAGGTCGTGAGTCTAGTGACTCGTGTGCATATCATCCGCTGGAATTTAAAAACTCGGCGCGAGTAAAGATGGCAGAAGGAGGGCAGTTACAGCAGCGTTTGGTGAGCAAAAAAGGCAAAACCAACTCCGTTGTCTGGGAACAGTTTGGCTTCGAGGAATCAGACGACGAGCAGAAACATGCTACGTGCAAGATTTGCTACATGGTAGTGGCTGCAACGCAAGGGAACACCACAAATTTGTTTGATCACTTGAAAACTAAACAGAGTGACCTATGACAATCTAATAAAGAAACAAAAACTGACGAGAGCAGGGGTGCCGTATAAACGTCCTTTTTTTTCCTTCATATTTTTCAAATAATTCTCCCTTTGTAAACTTTGTTCAATGCATGCGAGTGCTGCCATATGTTCGAATATGACCAGTCATTTTCGCCGTCATCACCCGGGTTTAGTGCCAGAAGACGCGAATTAGAAGTAGCGCGCGCTGTGAGAAAATGTGTCTCTGTGCGCTCATCCGAGAGCGCGCACACCTCTCACAGCACGCAAATATTGAGTTCTCTTTCAAGTCTCGCTCTTGAACGGACAAACTCACACAAAACGTATGTCAACGTCCATCTTGATGAGTATTCTAGCAGACATAGTCTGTATATGCCTTAAGTAAACTTTATACAGTCGAGAAAGACGACATATATCCGAGCATTAGGTCTTAAAGGGGCAGTAGCCTTTACTGCTGTCTGTTTAATGTCAAACAACAAAAGACAAGGACATCACGCATTGCTTTTGATTGAATAGCTTTTTTAAGTTTAATAGGATTAATCTTTAATTTATGCGCTCAAATATGCAATGTTATTTTACATTTGATACATTTCTGTACCTGAAAACTAATGTTAGACGTACCTGAAAAACCTGAAAAGCATATTTAGCCGAACCATATTATCTTATTTATTTGTGGTTATCATTTTTACTTGAATACTTTGATTTGAATATATGTTATATTATTTATTTTAATAGTTCAAAAAGTACAACAAATGTTACAATTTCAATTGAATTGTTAAAAGGTGTCTTTTTAATAAATGCAACACATTCCCAAAGTCATGTGAAATAATCGTGTTACATAATCGTGATTTCAATATTGACCAAAATAATCGTGATTATGGTTTTTTCCATAATCGAGCAGCCCTAGCCACTGTCAAATATATGTTGTTTTAACAACATAAGATCTTGTTATTACGATATACTTGAGTGGAAAAAAATTATATGTACACCCAATGCTGGAGCAATGCGTGACCGTATGGTGACCTGAATGTGAAAAAACTGTTTCCACAGTTAAAAACACAGTTAACTTTATTGCGATATCTTTCCCTGTATTTTTCTAATTTCTGTTGATATTTAACTGGATCAGCTTTTATTCTGCCCCTGTATTCTTGTGACTTCTTGGCCACCGACTTTGGCATTTTAAATATAAATATAGATAAATAAAAATAAATATAGAGTATACTGGAATGGTGATATATAAAGTTCTCAGTCCATAAATACAAATATGTCATGAGAACACAAATAGCACACAAAAACGGCATATATCATGTCCAAAGCCTCACCTGTAATTTCTCAGAGATGGAAATGACGGAGGTGGAAATGACATTTTAGCAGTTTTCTGCAATATTAGCACACCCTCATGTCATGCTTAGCTACTTTTGGACTTAGCGTGTTGTTTACTCATAATAAACATAAATACATTATTTTCATATTTGCTGTACATAATTTAACCAAAACATAATTTAACAGCCAAGGTGGAAATGACACTGAATAAAAATACTCTGTATAAAAGCTTGAGTTACCTGGATTTACATGTGCCTGAAGTTTCATCTTCAACTAATACATCCTTTCACTAATATTTCCATGGTTACCAAGTAAATAAAATATTTAAGGTGGATGTATTAAGGTGGATTTTGTTGAGGGAGGTGGAAATGACCGAAAACCTGGGGACAGAATTATATTTTTTCAACAAAAAAAAAAATTGTGATATACATATGGAATTCCGATGATATTATATTATTTTATTTGTCCTTAAGACAAACATGTTGAAAAAAATATTTTTAAATCGATCCTTTAGGGATGCAACAATACAGTTAGTCCAAGGTTCAATACATACCTCGGTTTTTAACCACGGTTTTCGTTTCGGTTTTGTTCTGATGGCTTGTCACATACAATTTTTGTTATTCTATTCTTAGGCGACAGGAACAGCAAGAGGTTAAAGAGAAAAAATACTATTTTTTTTATTGCAATACTCTTTCTTTATTTTACTTAAAATATTCTGCCCTCATAGCACGTGACTGTGTTCCATTAGACAGATAGCAAACATTTAGAATAAAGTCCCAAGGCGTACTTTTCTTGGTAATTATTCTTTACTGTAAAACTGCAAATACAGAAAATGAAATATGTAAATAAACATTACAGGAAAACATGAATACAATAATACTGTTCAATCACAGTGTACAAAGTTAACATTTAAAGGCAGCTAACTCGCTTGTTACAGTCAAAGACCCATAATAACATGATTAAATTCGTAAATTACTTACAGTCAAATGTTTTCCGAGGATAAACTGTTAAAAGATCGCATATATGAGCTGTGCTGCGTCAACTTCGTCTTTCTCTCCTTTTTGCGCGTTCTAGAACATGCGCACTTCAGTGAAAGCAGATCGCGATTTCAAAATAAAAGCCCCGGGGGAAATAATTCGCAATATATACAAATAAAACAATACACTAATACACAAAAAATAACATTTTGATTTCTAAGAGCAACACACTCCCCCGCATGGTATAATGAAATTATGCCACTATTTCTTCTTGCATTGAAAGAGTTTAGTCTTTCAGAAAGTCTCTACGATTCCTGAGAAAAGAGAACAACTACTTCTGAGATTGGTCTCAGAAAGAATTTTGTGGCACCTTGGTCAACAATTTTCAGTTCTACTTTACGAACCTTTTTGTCTGCACTTGGAAAGGTTTTTACAACAAGTCCAACAGGCCAGTTATTCCTTGGTGTCTGACTTTCTTTCAAGAGCACGACATCACCAATTTTTACATTTGGTTTCTCATCAAACCACTTTTTGCGATTCTGCAGTGTTGACAAATAGTCCCTTCGCCACCTTTTCCAAAAGGTATCGGCGAGACACTGCACTTGTTTCCATTGTTTTGTAAGGAGATCCCTTGTGTCAAAATCTCCCTCAGGAGCTGAAACTGCATTCTGCTTCTGTGTCAACAACAATGCTGGAGTGAGTATTTCAGGTACGTCTGGGTCCGTTGACACTGGTATTAAAGGCCTTGCATTGATGATAGCCATAACTTCCGCCATTAGAGTTGACAAAACCTCATGTGTGAGGCGTGTAGGCTTTTGAATCAGCACACCATCCAGAATTCGTCTAGCAACTCCAATGAGTCTCTCCCAAGATCCCCCCATGTGTGAAGCATGGGGTGTATTGAATATCCATGTGCATCCTGTGTCGCTGAGATAGTCATTTAACTCAGAGTCATTCACATTGATTTTCAACTCTTTGCAGGCACCTACAAAGTTTGTACCTCTATCAGATCGAAGTATTTTTGCTGGGCCACGGATGGAGAAAAATCGTCGCAATGCATTGATGAAACTCGACGTAGACATAGATTCAATCAGCTCGATATGCACTGCTCTGACAGACAGGCACACAAAAATCACTGCCCAGCGCTTTGAATCTGCACTGCCACCTCTTGTACAACGTGTGACTACACTCCATGGGCCAAACACATCAATGCCCACATTAGTAAAGGGTGGTTCAGTAGATAGTCTATCTGCAGGCAAACTTGCCATCTTTTGAGTCTGCAACCTTCCTCTTAACTTGCGGCAGATAACACAGTTGTGAATGATGTTGGAAACGAGATTTTTGCTCCCTATTATCCAAAATCCAGCTGCTCTGATGGCTCCATCAGTAAAATGCCGTCCCTGGTGCGCTACTTGGTTGTGATAGTGTCTAACCAGGAGGGTGGCAACATGATGTTTATGTGGGATAATGAGAGGATGCTTTTCTCTTTGAGACAGGTCTGATGAAGATATGCAACCTCCAACTCTCAGCAAACCATCATCAATTACTGGATTTAATTTTTTGAGGAGGCTTCGTTTTGGAAGGACAACTCCATTTTCAAGGCACTCAAACTCTTCCATAAATGTTTCGTGTTGCACACAGCGTATTATAGTATTCTTGGCTTGTGTCAACTCACTTGTGCTACAAGATTTGTTGCAGTAATGCCAACCTTTGCAATGAGCCTCATCCATTTTACCACAACAGGATCTTGCAATATGGATTAGTCGAGCTATTGACTTACAGAGAGTCTTCCAGTTAGAAAACCTCTCAAATCTGTGAGAGCTTAGCTGAGCTGCAGACATCTTTGTTGCCAGGACTGAAATGTCAGGTCGAATTTCAGCATCAGGTTCCACCAATTCAAAGGTCTCAGTCAATTCTTGAGCATTGCTCTGGAGTAGAAATTGTGGTCCAGAAAACCAACAAGTGTACTGCAAACGTTCTGCTGATACAGCTCTTGTGGCAAGGTCTGCTGGGTTGTTGTTGGTATTCACATAACACCACTGTTCAGGATGTGTCGATTTCCTTATTCGAGCTACCCTATTGGCTACGTATACATAGAATCTCTTGGTGGCATTATGGATATATCCTAAGACTATCCTGCTATCCGTGAAGAACCTGACTGAGTCTATTTCCTCATCAATCTCATCCCTGATCATTTCATACATTTCCACCGCTAGCACAGCTGCACATAATTCTAAGCGAGGTATTGTGTGAGCTGGATGAGGGGCTAACTTTGCTTTCCCCTTGACAAACCCAACTTGGCATTGGCTATCAGCGTCAACAACCCTTAGGTAAGCTACTGCTCCTATTGCAACTGTGGAGGCATCTGAGAAGAAGCACAGTTCTTTTCTTAGTGCGACAGACAGCAGAATAGGTACATACGGTCTCTTAATCTGCAAATGTTGCAATGTCATTAGAGAATTTCTCCATTCATTCCACTCTGCTTGTCTTTCAGTTGAAAGAGGTGCGTCCCAGTCACTCTGTTCAGATGAAAGTTCTCTGAGTAAAACTTTTCCTTGTACTACGTCAGGAGCCAGAAATCCAAGTGGGTCGTAAAGACTATTCACTGTAGATAGAATACCCTGAATACACTGTAGATAAGATGGCTTCTCTTCTTGATTCACTTGGAAGTTAAAGCTGTCAGTCTCTAGGTTCCAAGAGAGACCCAGGTTGTGTTGGACAGGCAAATCATCAACTCCTAGGTCTAAGTCCTTCAAATCTTTGGCATGATCTTCTTTGGGAAATGCTTCCATAACGGTTTTGCTGTTGGATGCGATTTTGTGTAATCGAAGATTTGACTCTGCAAGCATCTTCTGTGTGTTCCTGAAGAGATTAACGGCTTCCTCAGAAGTGGAGACTGAAGTCAGTCCATCATCAACATAAAAATTTCTCACTACAAAGTGCTTTGCATCAGAGCCATGTTTGTTTTCTCCCTGCAGAGCAGCGCGTCGCATACAGTAAATTGCCACGGCAGGTGAAGGACTGTTCCCAAATACATGGACTTTCATCCTGTACTCTTTTACCCTTTCGTCAATTGTTGTTGTCTTCATACCACAAAAACCTTAAACAATCTCTGTGGTCTTCACGTACTACAAAACAGTAAAACATCTGCTGTACATCTGCTGTCACTGCAATGCTCTCTTTTCGGAATCTCATGAGAACTCCAAGGAGTGTATTATTTAAATCAGGTCCAGTGAGTAATACCTTGTTAAGTGACATGCCTTCAACTTCTGCACTTGAGTCAAACACAACCCTGATTTGATCAGGTTTCTGCGGGTGGTACACACCAAACATGGGAAGATACCAGCTCTCTTTTCCTTCATCTATGGGAGGGGCATGCTCTGCGTGGTCATTGTCAAAAAGTTTTTGCATGAATTCAATGAACTGATGTTTCATCTCAGGTTTTTTATTGAGAGTTCTGCGAAGTGATGTGAGGCGTTTCATTGCCTGATCTCTGTTATTTGGCAAACGAGACCTTGAAGATCGAAAGGGTAATGGTGTGACCCAGCTATTTGCAGAATCCTGGAAGACATCACGATCCATGATTTCTAGAAAAGCTTTGTCTTCCCTAGAAAGACCAGGTTTGTCGTCGTCTTGCGTTGTTTGGAACACTGCACAGCCTAAGTTATCAGTAGTTTTCCTTAAACTTGATTTTCCATTGTTATCGGGTAACATGTAGTGTTACTCTAGTGTTACTTCTACACATTCCTTCACTTGAATCTGTTTTGGACAAGGAGTGAGATATGATGTGCGACCGTTACTGAGCACATGTGTTCGGTACACATTCACACTCAAAGGGCGATGTGCTGTTCCCAAGCATACTTCCCCAACTATCACCCATCTGAGATCCAGTCGCTGAGCATATGGAGCATCATTGGGTCCATTTATTTGCTCCCTAACTTTGTGCAGCCTTAGAATGTCTCCTCCTAAAAGTAAGAGAAAAGGAACATTGGGATCAACCGCAGGGATTTGATTTGCAACTGGTCGTAAGTGTGGATAATGCTGTGCAACATCTGGAGAGGGAATCTCTGTTCTATCATCTGGCAGCATATCACAGTCTATCAAGGTTGGTAGTGAGAGTTTTGTTCGTCCATCTATAGATTCTACCATAAAGTTGATGGCTCGCCGTCCAGAAATCTGATTTACCCCAGCACAGGTCTTAATAGTGTATGGGGAGAAGCTGGCTTTGATCTCGAAAAGATTGAAAAACTCTGTCTTGGCTAAAGATCTGTTACTTTGCTCATCTAAGACAGCATAAACCCGGACTGCTTTCTCTCTTTTGCCAGCAGGATACACTTTCACCAGACAAATTTTAGAGCATGATCTTGCATGACTGGACTCACCACATATCTCTGTGCATTTTGAAGTAACCGAGGTGGTTGAGATATCAGTCTGCTCCCCGCATTGCTCTTTCTCCTTGACAGGCTTATCTGCAGTTAGAAATGTTGGATCTGGGTGCAGAGCGGTAACATGTCTTTCGCTGTTACATTCAGAGCATCTAATTTGAGTTTTGCAATTTTTCGCAATGTGTTTTGTAGAGTCACAGCACCTGAAGCAGATACGATTTTCTTTTAGAAAGGATTTGCGCTCCTCTATTGGTCTCTCTCTAAAGGCTCTACACTTCTTGAGAGGGTGAGGTTTGTGGTGAATAGGACAGTGCCGATCTGGACTTTCAATTCGTGGCTGAGACGGTTTAGACAGCAGGTCTAATGTCTGAGATGATATTTCTGTTCGATGTACAGTTACAGAACTCCTTCCACTGAATTTGTTACGTTCTGCTCTGCTTGATGCTAGTTGAGTACTAGAGGTGGAGAATGAGAAACTGGGGTCATTCCTTATTTTAGCTTGATTTCTCACAAACTGTGAGAAAAAGGCAAAGGGTGGGAATGCTTCCTGATTATCCTCCTTATATTTGGACCCCTGAACTATCCATTTGTCTTGGAGGCTTGTGGGTAATTTCTCCACTATTGGATTAACCCCACGTGGAGTGTCGAGATAAGCAAGGCCTGGAAGATACCCATCAGCTTTAGCACATTCCAGTTCAAGAAGAATATCTCCTAACTCTCTCAATTTGTGGTTGTCCTTGTTTGACAGTTTCGGTAGATTCTCAATTTTCTTTAGAAGTGCATTTTCAATCACTTCAGGTGCTCCATAGCACTCCTCTAAGCGCTGCCAAGCCATACTGATTGCTGCTATTGCGTTAAGAACATGCACAGATCTTATTCTTTTTACTTGTTCAGAGGAGTCTTTTCCTAGCCATTTTACCATCAAATCCAACTCCTCTCTGGCTGTTAGATTCAGTTCTCTAGTTGAATTAACAAAAGAGGCTTTCCACGCCCAGTAGTTCTCTGGGCAGTCATCAAATTTCAGAAGACCAGAACTGACCATTTCACGTCTGATCAGATATTTGGTTAAATCTGATGTAACTGGTGTCTCTGGTACATATTGTGACTGAATAAATGATGTTCGTTTCACACCATTCTCATTTTCTGCTTCTTTCTTTACAGAATCAGTCTTTTGCTTTGTGAAACGTGGTTTGTCTACACCTGCACTAGGTGGCGCCAGCAGGGCATAATCAACAACAGCCGCAACTGAAAGCAATGGTGACTTAACTTTGGTTTCTAACTGCTCAACATTAAATGGGAGTTCTGTGAACGATTCTCTTGAGTGCTGTTGTACATACTCACAAGTACGCTGTGCAACATTGACTGGCTGCATGTCAGGAACTGGTTTTACATGAAATGTGCCACTTTCAAGCTCTTCCTCTTCTTCCTCATATGCTGCTGCTTCAGCTGAAGAGACTGCTGCTGCACGTTCAACTTGTAAGATGTGTAGACTTGCATCCAAGTCTGCTTTTTGTTTCAACATACTTGCTTCAAGTTCCGCTTTTTGTTTTATCATATTTGCCTCTTTCTCTGCATAGGCGATTTGAGCGCGTGCTGCAACTGCTTTTACTCTGGCTCTCATAGCTGCTGAGCTTGTGCTGGACCTTTTTGATGATGACCTGGATGAACGAGATCTTGTTTCCATCTGTTGAAGAGGCTCTGTGAATTTCTTTATATGCTCCCCTTCCTCAGTTGGTTGATAGCTTGCTCCTTGTTGTTGCTCCATTGTGAGTTGCACTTTATCTTCAGGAGGAGGAACTCTCTTGGAAGAACGCAGTATCATGAGCTGTTCATGCAGTAATCTTGTTAAGCTTAGCCCGCTGTGATGATGACTTTTTACTATTCTGCCCTCATAGCACGTGACTGTGTTCCATTAGACAGATAGCAAACATTTAGAATAAAGTCCCAAGGCGTACTTTTCTTGGTAATTATTCTTTACTGTAAAACTGCAAATACAGAAAATGAAATATGTAAATAAACATTACAGGAAAACATGAATACAATAATACTGTTCAATCACAGTGTACAAAGTTAACATTTAAAGGCAGCTAACTCGCTTGTTACAGTCAAAGACCCATAATAACATGATTAAATTCGTAAATTACTTACAGTCAAATGTTTTCCGAGGATAAACTGTTAAAAGATCGCATATATGAGCTGTGCTGCGTCAACTTCGTCTTTCTCTCCTTTCTGCGCGTTCTAGAACATGCGCACTTCAGTGAAAGCAGATCGCGATTTCAAAATAAAAGCCCCGGGGGAAATAATTCGCAATATATACAAATAAAACAATACACTAATACACAAAAAATAACATTTTGATTTCTAAGAGCAACACATAAAAGAATTGAAAAACTTTACTTAAACTTAAAACTTTTGTACACATTCCTATTGGATAATATAAAATAAATATATATAAAGATTTACACTGGCAGCTCAGAGCTGTACAGCAGCATTTAGGTATGAAATTGAATGAATGAATGAAAAAATAAAACACTACACTATACAAGACTTCACTATAAAATATAAACCGATTCTTATTAAAGCTACTGTATTAGTTTTTCAGTCAAGAGCAGTGAGTGATTTTCTCTTTGTCTTTTGTTGTTGTATTAACATTAAAGCGATATTTCACTCAAAAATGAAGATTCTGTCATTGAGAAATGAATACCGGTTTGGAACAACATTAGAGTGAGTAAATAATGACATTATTTTAGAGGTGAACTGTCCCTGTCAGGGTTCTCCTCTGACAGCTCTGTATGTTTTGTCTTTGTTTAATGTGTCTTTGTTTGTGTTGTGCATGAACACATGGCTTTGTCTTGGTTTGTGTTTGCCATGTGCTCCCTGTGTCCTGCCTCCTTGTTTCCTGTTACCACGCCCCCTTGTTTAGTCCTTGTCTAGTCCTCATTGATTAACTGATTGTGTGCTCACCTGTTCCTTGTCTGAGTGTGCTCACCCTTTCCTCATGTTTTCTGCTCCTTGTTTGTCTGAGTGTGTTCACCTGTTCCTCATGTTCTCTGCTCCCTTTATAAGGTGTGTTCTTTCCCTCATGTGGTTGCTGGTTCATTATACGTTATACCTGCGTGTGTTATACTAGAAGTGCTAAGTGTTTGTGCTGCCTTTTGGTCTTGTCTCCTCTTGTTTTATGTCTCTAGTTCCAGTCCTGCAAGTAGATCTTCCCTGGCAGCCTGCTCTCCTTGCCGAGCTGAAAGCTTGGTGAGTTTCCTGATATGACCTGACTGCATTACCCTAGGAATCCTGCCTGGCCATCGCTGGTATCCTCTGGTCTCATGCTGCTCTGTCAGAACTGCTCTCCCGTCTACCACCTTCTGGAGCTAGTTATTGTGGCTGCTCTTCCTGCCTGTGATTGTGCTCCTAACCCGCCTACTGTTTGGACTGTTCACCTCCTCACCATTTCTTGTCTTGTCTTCTGTTTGTCAATAAACCCCTGATCACTCATTCCTGCATTTGAGTCCTCTCTCATAGAATCGTGACAGTGCCTTTAAGGACAGCGTGTTCACTGCCCTGTTGTCAATTTAAGACCTGCGTGCATCTAATATAAAGAAACGATTGCGATTTTACTTTCACTTTAGACATAACCGACTGTGTTTATGTTAACCTTGAGTGTATTTGACAGTATTACTGCAGTAAGACGACTTAGTCCAGTATTCACGTGTTTGACAGGCGTTTAGTGCACGCGCTCTGAAAAGCGCATGTTAAAACCGGGCACGCGAATGATCCGGCAAGGCTTTAAAACGCATGCAAATAATGAACTTTGGTGATTGTGAATATCTATAGTGTTCCGTGAGTATAACTCTACCACTAACGTGTGATGTGAATGTATGTCGCGTTGTTCAGTATTGGGATGGAGGCAAATTATAGAATTTGCAGAAAAATTATTAATTAAATGCGAAACCGAAAAAAACGCAATTCACAAGCACGTACTGAACCGTGAAAGCCGTACCGAACAGTTCAATATTATATTGAGAATTGTGGCATCCCTGTTTAATATAAATTTTTAAAATTCAAAGAAGGCCAGTCTGGGTTAGGGACAAGCATAAAACTGCAAAATCTGCTAATAAACAGCCTTGCAAAAGCATTTTTAAAAGAAAACAGGGGAAAGATTTGGTGGTTAATAGGATGTTGGAGCATGAACTTCATAATGACAACCCAGCAAACACAAAACGTTTTTACAACGTTTCACAACGTTGTATTTTGGTTGCAATTAGGTAATGTTGCAGTACAACGTTTTAAAGACGTTTTTTTAAATAGAAAAATAATGTAACCAAAATAAAACGTTTCAAAAACGTTGTAAAAATACCAACCTGGTAAGTTTTCATTAAGTAGTCAAAAAAACGTAAATATTACGTTTGTCTACTACCAAACTACAACTTTTGGTAGACGTTTTATTCTGGTGTTAAAATAACGTAATCTGCACGTTGTAATACGACGTTTAAAAAACGTCATGACAGTACCAAAATACAACCATATGCCAAACCTCCAATGATAGGCTACGTTCTGTTTGTGTAAAAATATCAGTAACATTTTACCATTGAGGCGATAGACTGATTTATGCAGCTGAGCATTCGATATTAAAAGGACTTAAAGGTAGCCTAATATGTGAATGCTTACTTTAAGTGGTCTGATAGCCAAGCTATATTAGAATAATCCAATCGATTATTGTTGTTTCATAGCTCATCACGAGCCTGGCGCGTGGATCAAACAGATCATAGTGTAAAAAGGAGCCCGATCACACGAAAATGCGTATAAATAATGTAACTATTACTATATACGCACGAACCTAGGCTGTGATGATGTAGGCCTAGGCTGCACTATCCACTTAAACAACGTTATCAACTTTCGGGACATTTTCTACTCCATCAGTAGGCCTATGTAATGTTTTCATTCTTGATGTAAACGCTGTGCAATTGACATATGACGTGTTTAATGGGCGTGCGTGTTGAACATTCGAGACGCTTTTAAACTGGAGCGGAGGGAGTTACCATGGAAACGGGGCGACAGTGAAACAGCAAGACTCCGCCTGCGTCCTGTCACTGTTGCTTTCACTGATTTCAGGTAAGTTTAGTGCCTAAAATTACACATATAATGTTAAATTACATATATAATACATATATGTTCCGTTGTTCTGTTGAATATTTACTTTATAGAAATGGTTTAACGTTAGTGTCTTCGGAAAAAATACGGCTAACGTTATGAGAGGTAACGTTAACTTAGGCTAACATAACTAATAGCCTTGAGCTCTTGTTTATGAAAGTTTGGGGTTTTAATCACATATTATGTGAAGATAAGAGGGCTTTGATAGTTTTGTTAACGTTTTGCTGGCAATTTGTCAATGGATGAATGGAAGTAACGTTAATCTAATTATTTAACCTAAAAGTTTGCACTGTAAGGTTAATCGGTGACGTCACTCACATGGAGCGTGACAATGAGCTGAAACTATTTCAAACACCTTTTTTCTTTTATCTTACATGGTTTTCCATCAATTATTGACCACGTATATATCTCCATGCATCTGAAAACCCCATAACATAAATTCTGATATCTAAAGATATTATATATTGTATATCCTGTATATTCTTACTTTTTTCAGCATTTTAACCACGTGCTCTAGTTTATTTATTTCTAATAAACCTGACATTGTATACCACATATTGTTGGCTCTGTGACAAATTGTTTATGTTTCTAGATTCTGATGGATGTGCAGAGAACATCTCTAAGGTACTATGAACCATCTGACTTGTAAGTAAAACCTCAAACATTCCTGTGTGTATATGATACAACAAATGTTGATAGTTCTTGTAAATTAAATGGTAAAATGTTCATGAAGTGACTCTGAGAGCAGCTCTGCAGATAAAGTTAATGTATAGAGAGACAGCAGACACTGGCAGTGTTTCCCAACATTTTTTTAGTCATGGCACCCTTTGAAAATGTTCTACATTTTGTGGCACCCCCTCACATTTCGGTACGGTTCAGTATTTGCTCTGTTCAGGGAAAAAAGGACTACTGTCAAATAAAGATAAAGAAAATAATAAGAACAAATAATTTAAATACAAGCAGCAGCACAAATAAATACTATTGAGCAAAGACACTAATAAAATAAACAATGCTTTTCAGGTACGTCTAACATTAGTTTTCAGGTACAGAAATTGGTCAAATGTAAAATAACATTGCATATTTGACAGTATAAATTAAAGATTAATCCTATTAAATTTACAAAATCTATTCAATCAAGAGCAGTGAGTGATGTCCTTGTCTTTTGTTGTTTGACATTAAACAGACAGCAGTAAAGGCTACTGCCTCTTTAAGACCTAATGCTCGGATATGTGTCGTCTTAAGGCATATACAGACTATGTCTGCTAGGATACTCATCAAGATGGGCATGTTGACATAGTTTTTGTGTGAGTTTGTCCATTCAAGAGCAAAACTTGAAAGAGAACTCAATATTTGCGCGCTGTGAGACGTGTGCGTGCTTTCGGATGAGTGCACAGACACAAAATCTTCTCACAGTGCGCGCGACTTCTCATTTGTGATGACGGCGAAAATGACTGGTCATATTCGAACATACTGCAGCACTCGCATGCATTGAACAAAGTTTACAAAGAGAGAATTTGAAGGACTTTTACACGGCACCCCTGCTCTTGTCAGACGGCACCTCGGTTGGGAAACACTGCTCTATGGCAATGGTGCACGCAGCACTTAAACATCAGATCTTACACACAGGCAAACGCGGCTTGAGTAACGCAGGAAATCGCGTTCCTATATTCTAGTAAAGTAGTGTAGTTACCAATATTTTTAGTGTAATGCGTTACTTTACTTCGTTACCCAAAAAAGTAATATCGTTACTGTAATCCGTTATTTTGTAACTCGTCACCCCCAACAATGATAGTAGTAGTCGAAACTGCAGCGCTCATTCACACAGACATGGCAGAACATACAGACTTCAGATTACATTAGCAGTTTTTTATCTTTAATATTCACAGGCACTAGTCTGTATCGGTATCTGATTCATTGTACCGCCCTACTTTTAATTTATTAATTCAAAAATTGCCAAATTCTGTGGCGTTCCGCTTTATACAGTAAATTGTGACTGGATTCTGTGGTTTCATGCATGTTTTTGCATTGCGGAAATCATATGACTCTACATGGTATTTGCAGTATTAGAGAGAGTTAGTTTTGAGTTATTTATTTTTGTGTTATAAATTTGTTACCATTAGTATAAGAAGGGTATGAATGACTAAAAGACAAAATTTTAGTCCGGCAGAATTCTCTGCACACTTTACCACAGAGGCCAAATGAGCATTTTGAATGTAAGAACCTCACATTATATTTATAACAATCCTTGTTGATATTTGAATTGTATTTCAGGGCAGTTTGTGAAGACAGATAAACAAGAGATGTTGTGACAACCTGGACAGAAGTCGGTTCCAGATCCACCTTCCACACCAGATTTCTCTCTCATATGGATTGCTGTCTGCTGTCTGTCTGCAGATATTACTCAGGAACAGTGTTGGGGGTAACGCATTACAAGTAACTTGAGTTACGTAATAATATTACTTTTTCCAAGTAACTAGTAAAGTAACGCATTACTTTTCAAATTTACAACAAAATATCTGAGTTACTTTTTCACATTAATTTGACTGACAGCTCAAGTGCAGAGGCGTGTGTGTGAACATGATGGTTATTGTAGTTCTAGACTAAATGTGAGCATTTATTTATCTCACTTGCACAATAAAGATTCTGTACTCCACAAAATGAAGAAAATCAGTAAAATGCAAAATCAGAGTAATATGCAAACCTCCAATAATTAAATGTTAAATAAAACAACTATTTTTATGCATTTAATCTACCTTTATATTTAATTGACCAATGTCTTGCTGCTGACCTTTGATGATGAAAATTACTAGATTTTTTGTTCTCTTACGAGAGGTTCTCTCGTATTGCGTACGTTTCCTTACGCATCGGGAAAGTATTCTTTCTTCGAGATTTCTGAAAACATTTTGTAACATTGTCAACGCAGTGCGGCAGCCTCCGCGAGGGTCTCGTCTCAGGCTTCTTCGACGCTCTCACAAGTTGACGGCGCGGCTGAGAAAGGCTACAATGCTATCCCTCTGGTGGAAGAGGCGGTCGCAGCGCACCTTTGCCCGCCTTCTGGTTGGCGCTCAAAGGCTGCCCTCCCGTCTAAGGCCTGCAGAGTGACGTCATCGCTGATCGGCCGCGCTTTCGCTGCCTCCGGTCAAGCTGCATCTGCTCTGCACTCTATGGCCGTGCTGCAAATCCTCCAAGCCAATCTCCTCCGCGACTTGGACGAGAAAAGCGGTGACGCTGAGTTGATCACGGATTTGCGAAGCGCGACGGATCTCTCCCTTCGCGCTACCAAGACCGCAGCACAGGCCCTCGGACGCTCTATGGCCTCCCTCACGGTAGCTGAGCGCCACCTCTGGCTCACACTCGCGGACATGCGAGAAACAGAGCGCGCGGCCTTTCTAAACGCCCCGTTCTCCCCGTCTGGGCTCTTCGGACCAGCGGTCAAGGGGATCGTCGATCGTTTCTCTGAAGTGCAGAAAACGACTCAGGCCATGAACCTCTTCCTGCCTCGACGCCCCGGCGCTAGCAATAGCTCCGTTGCTCGCCGTCCTCGCGACAAACCAGCACCGAGCTCCGCGCAGGGCCCAGCGCGGCCCCCTTCGTCTCAGCGAAGACCGAGCAGCCGCCCCAGATCGCGCTCTTCCAGACGTGGTAAGCCGCCTCCACCACGGGGCCCCCAGGCCTAGGATCGCGCTGAAGTCCGAGCCTCCAAAGTCCTCCTAGCCAGAGGCAAGAAACGACGGTTAAGTCCCGCCGCGGCCGGACCACCGTCAAAACTCTCTTTCCTGTCAGCCCCCGCCACTGTGGCTGCTGCAGATGGATTTCACGCAGCCAACGAGCCGGCAAAAATGCCTTCTCGCCTGTCAATAACCGCCGTTTTTACGGCGAACCAGAGAAATCTCAAAAGTTGCATTATTTCTGGTTGCACGGCTCACGCCGTATGTGTTTCAAATGCAGTAAATGTGCCCACTTTTCTGTGTTCACCCCTGCACACAAGCACTATAAACCCCGTGTCCCCCACTCACATAAAGCGGCCACCGGCCGCTCGAGTGCTAGAGTTAGGTCACGTGTCCGCTTGTTTGCGTCCACGACTAACCACCACACGCGCTGTCACACAGCCACTCTTAACCGGTCATGTTCCACGCGTAAGAGTTGTGCCCGCTCAAACGCGCTCACACATTTTCGCGAACATTATGCCTCAGGCGCTACGCGCCGCGCCTCACACCATTTGTTCTCCGCCCAGGGTGGCCGGAGCGATGAGTGTAGGTCCACACACAAGCCACTCCCCGCTCGAGGCGGCAGAGATACAGTGTGTAGGGCGGCCAGCCATCACGAGCGATCGGCTGGCCCACAGCACAGAGAGCGCGCGCACTGCGCCCGCCCCTCCTATACAGGCCGTCAAACCCGCGAAGCGCGGCGTTTCGAGCCCGGAGGCCGTTCTATCCCGTGTGGCACACGTGAGAGCGTGGGAAGCCATTCCAGGTGTATCAGAATGGGTGCTGAAAACAGTGAAGCACGGCTACACTCTGCAGTTCGCTCGCCGCCCTCCGCGCTTCTGTGCGCGTACAGAGACGAGAGTGAGCGAGGAAGACGCACATCTACTTCGAGCAGAGATAGCCACGCTGCTGTGCAAAGGGGCTATAGAACCGGTTCCCCATTCTATGAGCGAGTCAGGCTTTTACAGCCGGTATTTTCTCGTGCCAAAAAGGGATGGGTCGCTCAGACCGATTCTGGATCTGAGGCGTCTGAACAAAGCTCTTATGAGAAGATCGTTCAAGATGCTCACGACCAAGCAGATCCTCGCGCATATTCGCCCGAGAGACTGGCTAATCTCCCTAGATTTGAAAGATGCATATTTTCAAATCAAGATAACGCCTCGTCACAGGCCATTCTTACGATTCGCCTTCGACGGCCAGGCTTATCAATACACCGTCCTTCCGTTCGGCCTGTCACTAGCACCCCGTACATTTACGAAGTGCATGGACGCGGCCCTCGCTCCTCTGAGAAGTCGAGGGATGCGAGTGTTGAACTATCTGGACGATTGGCTCATCCTGGCGCAGTCAGAGGCCGAGCTCCTCGCCCACAGGGCAATGCTGCTCAGCCATCTGGACAGCCTGGGGCTCACGTTCAATTGGACCAAGAGCTCATTAGTGCCCACGCAATCAACCTCATTTCTGGGTTTGAATCTGGACACTGTGGCAATGTCAGCCCGCCTGTCACCCCAACGCGCGCGCCAAGTTCGGCGCATGGCTGCGTACTTCCAGCCGGGCAAAATCGCACCTCTCAAGCTCTTTCAGAGGATGCTGGGACGTATGGCCTCAGCTGCAGCTGTGCTCCAGCTGGGCTTAATGCGCATGCGCCCGCTGCAATGCTGGTTAAACGCCCGAGTGCCTCACAGAGCCTGGGCGTCCGGAGGCTTCAGGATCAGAGTGACTCAGGGCTGCGTTTCAGCCCTAGAGCCCTGGTTAGTAGCCGACTGGTACCAGAGGGGAGTGACGATGGGAGCCATCTCACCCCGCAAGGTCATCTCGACGGACGCCTCCACCACGGGTTGGGGCGCCGTTTTCGAGGGCAGATCGGCCTCGGGTCTCTGGTCGAGCGGGGAAAAACTCCAACACATAAACTGTTTGGAGATGATAGCGGTAGAGAACGCGCTCAAGCAGTTTCTCCCGCTTATACGAGGACACCACGTGTTGGTCCGGTCGGACAATACCACAGTGGTGTCCTAAGTGAACCGGCAGGGCGGTGTCAGGTCCAGGTGTCTGGGCAATCTGACAGAACGCCTGCTCGTGTGGGCACACAGCTCGCTGCGCTCGCTGAGAGCTTCGCACGTACCGGGCCACCTCAATGTGGGCCCGGACAAGCTGTCCAGGGGCCTCATTCTCCCAGGAGAATGGTCCCTGCACCCCCAGACAGTCCAGCTGGTATGGCGCCTATTCGGCAGAGCGGAGCTCGACCTCTTTGCAACAAAAGAGAACGCCCGCTGCCCGAGGTTTCTGTCCAAAAGCGAGGATGCGCTGTCCCAACCTTGGCCCAGCCTCCCGCTGTATGCTTTCCCGCCGATTTCCCTATTGCCCCAGGTCATAGCGAAAATCAGGGAGACGCGCCGCCCGGTGCTCCTTATAGCGCCGCGCTGGGAGAACCACATTTGGTACCCAGAGCTGGTGAAGCTGTCGCACTCACCCCCTTGGCCAGTTCCGCTGAGAGCAGACCTCCTCTCTCAAGCAGGAGGGTCAGTTTGGCATCCCCATCCAGAGCGATGGTCTCTGCATGTATGGGTGACCAACGGATACCCGTGGACCTGCCCGAAGGGGTTATGAACACGATTTCACACTCTAGAGCCCCCTCGACGAGGCGGTTATATAGTTCTAAGTGGTCGGTGTTCACTGAGTGGTGTGTTTCCAAGGGATTGGACCCACAGTAATGTGGGGTCCAGCGGGTGCTCTCCTTCCTCCAAGAGCTTTTGGAACTGGGCAGGTCCCCTTCCACGCTCAAAGTGTATGTGGCGGCTATAGCAGCGTTCGCTCAGACAACGCTAGGTAGCACGCTAGGAAGGAACGAGCTCATCATCCGTTTCCTCAGAGGAGCCAGACGGATGAATCCCCCGCGGCCCCCATCGGTTCCTATATGGGATCTGGCCTTGGTCCTAGAGGCCCTGAAGGCTCATCCCTTTGAACCGCTCGAGACTGTGGAACCAAGGTTCCTTTCGCTAAAAACCGCATTCCTGATAGCTCTGGCTTCAGTGAAACGCGTGGGGGATCTACACGCGCTCTCAGTGAGCCCGACGTGTATGGAGTTCGGTCCTAATGACTCTAAGGTCCTTCTCAGACCGAGGCGTGGCTATGTCCCCAAAGCGATCGGCACTCCCTTCAGGGCGCAGATTGTCTCCCTCTCGGCTCTGCCAGCATCCGATGAGGGGGACGGTGGCAATGTCCTCTGCCCTGTCAGGGCATTGAGGGTTTATGTCACACGCTCCGCCGCCTTCAGGCGTTCTGAGCAGCTATTTGTTTCGTTTGGTGGGCGCACTCAAGGTCTCGCCTCCTCGAAACAGACCCTGTCCAGGTGGATAGTGGACGCGATTGCAACTGCATATGCTTCCAAACACCTGCAGTGCCCGCTAGGTGTCAGAGCACACTCCACTAGAGGCATGGCCTCTTCGTGGGCTTGGGCCAGAGGGATTTCCATCCACGATATCTGTATGGCGGCAGGCTGGGCCTCCCCGTCTACGTCCGTGAGATTTTACAATCTGGAAGTTCCTGCCTTACAGGCGAAAGTGTTATCAGTTCAATAGGGCTGTTAGTTCTGCCCAGTGATTCTGCGCAGACATAGCTCACATACTGGTAGTAAGTTCGGTACTAGGCTCATGTGAATTTGAAGGAGACCGGCGGTGCCGTTCCCTCGTTTACGGGACGAGCTGTTGTGAGTTTGAAGGTGACCGGCGGTGCCGTTACCTCACTCATATAACAAGATATTGTGAATTTGAAGGCGACCGGCGTTGCCGTTCCCTCATTCATGAGACAAGGTGTGGTGAATTTGAAGGAGACCGACAGGTGCTGTTCCCTCATTCATGGGACAGGGTGTTGTAACCACCCGTTGTAACCACCCGTCAGTTCGAATGAAGTGTCTGTATATGTGGTGGCCTGTTTTCCTTACCGGCCACTCTGCCGAGCAGTGTTATGGTCCCCGGTTCCCCCGAGTATTGCGTTCCTTGCCGTGCGCCCCGCAGGCTTTTACGCTTCAGAACTACGAAAACCGAATATGCAGCCTGTGAGCCCTGCTTATATACACGTGGCCACGCCCCACCTGTAGGCAAATGAAGCCAGGTGGGCGCGAAGCGCCCTCATTGGTCGCCACGTCACGCGGGCTCACCGATAGGCTGCTGCAGTTGCCAGCAGAGCAGCCAATAGCACGCTGGAATAGCCTGCTATGGTCTGCCAGGCTGCCGCACTGCGTTGACAATGTTACAAAATTAAGGATAATTTTGGGTTTTTCAGAAATCTCGAAGAAAGAATACTTTCCCGATGCGTAAGGAAACTTACGCAATACTCGTTCCCTCTTCTAGAGAGAACCGAGGTTACATTAAGTAACCGAGTATCGTTTTTATTGGTAAAACTTTTTTTCTCCTGCATCTTATTCTACCATTATCCAGAATGGCAGCACATGTTCATGCGTGAATTTGCATTTTTACCTCAGCCTGGGGCTTATTATTTCAATTTTGGTATGAAGAGGTCTTTACAGTTGCACAAAAATATAACTTTTTTTGTTATAAAAAAAAACAAAAACAAGCCCAGCCCGGGTGAGAAAAAGTAACGCAAAAGTAACGTAACGCATTACTTCTCTTAAAAAGTAACTAAGTAACTCAATTAGTTACTTTTTAAGGGAGTAACGCAATATTGTAATGCATTACTTTTCAAAGTAACTTTCCCCAACACTGCTCAGGAACATGACTAAACTTTGTTTGCTATAATACATCTATTTAGTACTAGAGATGCTCCGATCAGCATTTTTGGGGCCGATCACCGATTACCGATCACCAAGATCACGATCTGCCGATTGCCGATCACTGCCGATCACAGAATGGCAGGGGAATGGCAATCTTTTATCTATAATCTTGCAGAGTTTGCACCATTTGTAGAAATGAAACTAACTCTAAATTAACTGAGTCAAGATCTTAAAGAACCACCAAGTGTTTATTTTAGAAAATGAGATAACTTAAGGCTATCTAGGCCATCTTTCCCAAATAAATGTATATAATTATCTCACCTAAATGTTTGATAATGCAGTGCATTTTTGTTTTTAAAAACAATTTTTCAGGTAGGTCTAACATTAGTATTGAGGTAAGAAATACTAAAGACATTTAATAAGAAATCAAATGTAAATTAATATTGGTCTTCCCAGAATAAATTTAATTAGATTAATCCTTACACTTAAGGTTGCAAAAGTTAATCATTCAAGCATTGAGTGTCATAAAGGTTCATCAAACACCACAAGACAAAGAGAAACTCAGAGACAGCAGCAGTTTATTCGACAGCTGTCACTTTAAGAGTGAACACGGATAGGTCACATGCAGTTGCACAAACGTTCATTCGCGAGTCACGGCGGGGTTTACGTGCATACTCGTCAAGACGGTCATTTAGTACATACATTTGTGTGTATCTGACCATTTCAGCGCAATTTGTACTCGCAAGCTTTTTGTGAGATGGCCTGTGTGTGTGTGTGTGTGTGTGTGTGTGTGTGTGTGTGTGTGTGTGTGTGTGTGTGTCTCTCTCCAGACCGTACGCGCGAGTGCTGAGCGGTTTGAACACTGGCAAGACTTAAAAATAAATGCAAATGATAAACTTTAGTGACGATGCGACACTGCCTCGATTGTGCAAAGTGGCAAATCCTGTGTCAACTGTGCAGCTCGATTTTAGTGCAGATGTGATGCGCTGATGTGAAGCCATTTGAGCATTTTGAAAGGGAGAGAGCGCGCGCACGCGGTGAATCACGCGCGCTGTTTGTGAATTTACATCCCACAGAAAGTTTTCAAATGACTGCGTAAGTTATAGCCTGGGAAAACCCAGACAACTTCCGGCAAATTTAGATTTGCTCTGCAAGTAGTCTGGCAAAGACCCCATTCAAACCCATTTCTAAACCCTAGAAATCGCGGCACCAATTAGAAACGTTGGGGCGGGCTTTACACGATGACGACAGCGCAGCGACGTTGAAGCAGATTTTCCGCTGCTGTGGAGCATCACTCGTTCGAATCAGCTATCGCTTCTGTTTTAAGCGATTTAAACTTCTCCTTTTCGTTAAAACCAGAGCAAAGAACAACACTCAAAGCCTTTATATCTAAAAAAAGATGTTATCGCTGTCTTACCGACTGGATTCGGCAAAAGTCTGATACCAGCTTGGCCCTTTGGTGGCTAAACGAATGGGTCCTTAGCGAGAGTCCTCTGGTAGTGTTAATGTTTTACAAAATATAGTTTAAAGTCCTTTTCAGGAGTGAATGAAGTTGTTTAAAGCTAAAATCTGTGGTTTATTTATAAAGAGAGCGCCTTTTTTTAAATTTGATCTGCCATTTTCGGAGTTGTGAGTTCCAGTGGTTCAGCGGCGCTCAATCGATCATTGAGCCCGCCGAGGGGCGCCTTTCCTCGGCCAGTCCTTCTGCCGTCTGCCGCTGGCTCCGATGTCTTTGTAGTGGTTAAACCGTCTCGTCTTGTGTAGATCTAACGGCTGATCTTTGCTCTCATTAATCTATAATTTGTTCCTAGACAGATCGTTTTGTCTGAGGGCAAAGTGAAGTTTCATAACTTTATATTTTTAAGATATTAAACCTTACCGTTGTAGTCTAGCGCTGACTTTGACTGAATTGCTTTATTTATTGTATAGCTTCTTATACCTTTTACTTATACTTTTATATTTTCTATTGATGATCACACATAAACTGACATTTAACAAAAACAGACTGGGTTGTGTTTTGTGTCATATTTAATTTATTACAGTGATAATCATAGCCTATATTATGTGTGTGTGTGTGTGTGTTTTTTTTAAATGTAAACGAAAAGAGGCTGGGTTTTTTATATTTCGTTTTGTTATAAACATGCATTGAAGATAACATGCATTGCCTGCACTACATATACATATATATACTGAGTGATACTGTCAAGAGCATAGTAGGCGGACTAGTGTCCTCCCGTCCTCGGGAGTTCGTTCTCCGGAGTCAAACTTGGTAAGTCACGGACGCAAGTCAGAAGTTCGCGTACGAAATATGTCATAAAACACCACTGCCTCATTTCATAAAAAAATTAAACATAATAATAATAATAGCCACAAGAATGTGGTTCA
Organism: Gobio occitaniae; assembly: GCA_033150135.1. Lineage (NCBI taxonomy): Eukaryota > Metazoa > Chordata > Actinopteri > Cypriniformes > Gobionidae > Gobio > Gobio occitaniae. Next base: position 162,845 of record JARQWZ010002641.1, read on the forward strand.
GGCAACGCGTAGCTAGGCCTACATTGATTATCTTATATATTTATAATAAAACGAAGTATAAAACACCCTGCCTCTTTTCGTTTACATTTAAAAAATAATATATTAAGCATTAATATGTGGTTTAGGTAAGGTGACCAGATTGCTGAAATGGAAACCGGGGACATTTCCTATTTGAGAACACAAGTACAGACAAGAACGCATATTGAGAAACGGCCAGAGTCAGATGTTTCTCCGTCGCTCTGCATACGTCATCTCCCTCATCGCTCTGATTGGTTTTAGGTCTATCCAATTGCGCCGAGAGGCATTTGAGCGACGCCCGTTGGTGACGCCCCTTTGGAAATGATTTGTCTATGAAGCTTTGCCAGACCATAACTCAGTTACTACTGAGAATGGTGACGCCCGTTCACATGACGGGCGTCAACGTTAGTAAATGCAATGATCTCTATGAAATTAAGTGTCAGATTTCTGGTGTTGTGCTGAAATCTGACCTACCAAATCATGTGACCCTAGTTGGCTGTTACAACTAAACCCATCCCTAATCCTAACCTTATAACTAGGGTCACAGAATTCAGCACTATAACAGAATTAATTAGTATTGAATAAATGGTTTACTTACTAACTCACTCATTAAGACAGCCTTTTGCTGCCACCTACTGACATAACAATGTAACCTGCTACGAAAGCACTGAAAAACAACTAAAACACAGACTGTTTCTCAAAATCAAGTATGCCAATATTATAAAATATTATTTATTGAACAATAATAGCCATTATAAACTTTACATATGTAATGTATATTAATTAATAAGTTATAAATTGTATTTTAATTATTATGACAATTGCAATAAAATAATTTGTAACTAGTTAGAGAAAATTTACATTTTACAGAGAAAGTTTTTTTTCTGTTATAACATCTGTGCACTGACATTTCTTGGATTTTTCTATTTGTTAATGTTCTTAATTAAATTTGCTGTACTTTATTTGTACCATTTTTTTTATTGGCGTGGTTTTATTTATCTGTTAAGAATTTTCTGTTATTATTAATGAGGGCGCTAATTGTAGTCTTTGAAAAAAATCTCAAGTTCCTTGAAAGTACTGGAATTTAATTATACATTATCTCTACAAACAATGCCAAGGTGTTATCATTTAACACTTTTGTTGTTGTTCCAAACTTTTATGACTTTGTTAGACCTTAAAGTGAATGTTTCTGACCTTATTCACCATTCACTTTCTTTGGTTCAAAAAAAGTGAATGGTGAATAAGGAACATTATGCTTATCTCCTGACTAAGGTTAACATTAACACCTCCATTTGTTCAACAGAGGAAAGAAAGTCATACAGGTTTACATTGGAATAACGCAGGGATGAGTAAATGACAGATTTTTCTTTTTTGTGAACGACCTAATCACATTATATTGTGTGAATAAATACAACGAGTGACTACATTTGAGTATAGTATAAATTATTAGTACTATGTTAATGTAGTTTTATAAAATGGGCAACAACCAGAGGTCAGCTCTACAGGTAAGGTGAAATGTAAAAAGTGTTAGTAATGAGCTGAATATTCAGATGTACAGAAATATCGTAACCTGTGACTAGCCTATGACGAATTGTAAAGAGATCTATAAATACCACTTAATCTATTTCTCTTATGTGTAGTTATATATAATATTGTTTTATATTAAAGTCATTTTTCAAAGATAACAGTAAAAAAAACATTTTGATTACGTGTGAAGTGAAGAACAGTTTGGACGTGGTAAGTACGTTTCTGCAACGTTGAAAGGAGACGTGGTAACGTGATAAACACATTAGAAATACGTTTCTGTAACGTTGTGGAAAAAAACGTTTTTATAACGTGAAAAAAACCCGACATCTGTCGTATTAAATACGTAGGATAAAAACGTTATCACAACCTTTTCACAACGTGAAAAAAAACTTTTTTACAACGTTGTTGTGTTTGCTGGGAATGTATTTGTGCATTTGTTTGTTTATTTATTTACAAAAAAAGGCCAAGGACACAAAAGTGCCTGTAGTTGGAGAATTACCCAGTTATAGGAATATTTCAGGAGGCTCAAGATAATTAATGTTAACACAGAGAACATGATTTATTGTTTTAATGAATTGGCAGCCATAAAACAGAGATAATCTGTGTTCTCGTGTATGTAGTGCGCTGCGTCACGAGATGTAATAAGTAACTAAGAGTGCAGAAGTATCAGAGGCCTAGTTGTGCAAGTCCATATGCTCATGTACGTAATATACACAGTATGAACAAAATGGTATTTGGACATTATGACAAACTTTAATCCTCAGAAATAAATCTCTTACCTTATATGATGGACCAATTTCACTGATGGGTCTGATGGTGTGATTGGTGTGTTTCTGTGAATCTCTGCACACTAAACACACAGGCTGTTCGTCCTCCAGACAGAAGAGTTTGAGTTTCTCGTGGTGTAAACTGCAGATCTGCTCTTCAGACCCTGATGAACACTTCTCATCTCTCTCTTTCAGGAACGACTCACACAAGTTTTCTAACGCTAGATTAGGAGGATAAATCTGTTTTGAGCATCTTCTCCTGCAGACAGGACACTCCTGAGTTTCAGTGGTTATCCAGGCCTGTTGAAGACACTCTTTACAGAAACTGTGACTACACGACAGAAGAACAGGAGACTTGAAGATGTCACGGCACACGGGACAAGACAGTTCATCTGCAGGTACACGAGAAGCCATTTTAGCTGTTTGAGCTCCAACTGTCTGAACTTTACTTTCACTTTCAGAAAGTAGCCTACGACGGTTTCAAAAACGAACAACCACGAGAATTACACAGATCTGCTGTCTGTTCAGAAACAAACTTCTCATAATTCCTTGGTGAAAGTTTCTCTCTTCGTTCTTCATTAATTCTTTTTTCCTTTCTTCAACTCTCAAGAGAAAAAAAGCGAAAAATAGCCACGACAGAAAAAATAGTCTCTTCCTGCCTTCTCTATTTTTTTAACTTTTCATTTCCAAGTAAAATCCAGTTATTTTTATTTTCTTTCAAATATAATTTGAATTGAATTGACCTATAATGTGGTGGAAATGGTTGAGAATTACTGTGGACTGAGGGGTATGTTTTAGGAACATCATACTAACCTTAAAAATGTTTTCCGTTGAGACAGCTGCACTGTAAAAAAAAAGCAGGTCTCCAATTGAAAATTTTCTAGTGACCGAGAACATCTAAATTTTTTAGTTGGCCAAATTGAATTTCTGTGAATTAAATTGCATCAATTCACAGAAATTCAATTTGGCCAACTGAAAAATTTAGATGTGATCGCTCACTAGAAAATTTTCAATTGGAGACCTGATTTTTTTTTACAGTGTGGGCATTGTAATGTTCCCATATCCAAAACTAAACATTTGGACAACATTCGTAGAACAAGAATTGGTTAGCTAACCCCAACAGACTACTAATACTCGACTAATACGAGAGTTAATTGACAGGTGCAACATTACTTATAGTCAACAGAACGTCTAAATAGGGACCATCAAAATAAAGTGTAACCTCGCATGCTTACTGTAACCTCAGCTGGAAACATATACATCAATATACATTTTTGCAAAACTTCAAAAACTTTCACCCTGTTCCTTGAATACAATATTATAACCTGCAAGCAAAAGCATTTTAGTATTTCCATCATATACATAACTTTCTATATATGTTTTATATATGTCTGATTAAACATAATAGCTTCGCTCAATTGGTTCAGCGTTGCACTTGTTATGCGGAGATTCTCATGTAGGAGTCCTGAGCATATCCTGAGCTCAAGTGTCATATAAGCAGTTAAGATAAAACATTTCCCATGTCTGGTTTTTGTTTTATTGAGAATGAAGCAGCATGAAGGTCATTCATCTCTCTTCTGTCATCATTATAACACACAGGTCTGTTTCTATTCATATGTGGGGTTTTCTTTTTTTTATTCATACAATTATCGGTTTGAAACAGTGATGCTTGAGTCATTTTCTCATATGGCCTATAAGTGGCAGTGTTTAATAGTCCAATAATAAGCACTGTGTCCTTGAACAGCCCCTTAAGCCCTATTCGGACAGGATTAGTTTTACATGGGGAGGTGGGGGTAAAGTAATTTTACCTCAGGACGCCTGTAATATTAATGGCCAATTCGCACGGGATAAGACATCTCAGTAAAACTAGCAGAAGTGGGAGGGGTAACTCGCCTTACGCACCACCGTAACCTCCTTGTCGTTGTGTGCGTATGACGTTGCTTCCTGTTTTCACGTGAGCAATCACACAATATATATATGTGTGTGTGTGTGTGTGTGTGTGTGTGTGTATATATGTGTATATATATATATATATAAATATATAAAAACATAAACATTTAGGTCCAGTCTAACGATTCTGTTTGGATTGTGTTGTTAATAGACACTTACCTAGAGCTAAAAGAAGTGTTGTGCCTCTAATAAGTGCTTTCGATCTTATTTTTGCTTTAAATGGTATGCGGAAAATACTGGAGGTTTGCCACAGAGTTGTCCCACCCAGTGGCGCCGCTACCACCACGCGCTGCGCGTAGGGCACCAAGTGCTTCGGGGCGGCACAAGAAAATGCTTTCTCTACCCTCCCACGGCTCTGCAAAATTTGCGAATGCCGCCACCGCGGGCATCATAAAGTGATCGCGCTTAGGGCAGCAAAGCGGCCAGCGGCGGGACTGGTCCCACCAACTACAACAAAACCGAGTGCTTCTTCAAGCGCTAACATGTTTGCAAAACACTCCAAACCTACTTTTAAACAGGAAATGATGGAATTTTACCGTACATTTTTACAACGGGTCTATTCGAACGGGATTAGTTTTACCCAAGGTCATTTTTCCGGACCTTTTTACAGAAGGTAAAAGTCTCCGTAAACTTTACTGACATTGTCCGTAATGATTACCGAGATGACACATTCGGACGGGACTAAAATCACAGAGAACCTCTGGTAATAATTACTTTACCCCCACCTCCCCATGTTAAACTAATCCCGTCCGAATAGGGCTTTAGTGACTGAACACATGCACATTATTTTACAATAATTATTCATGCTATGGCCATTTGTTATTTATTGTAATATTATCAGTATCGTAACAATCAAAACAATCAAAAACAAACTGCTGGTTAAATACATTTATTGATATAAGTGAAAGTGTTTCATATTCTCTCTGTATTTATTTATATTTTTAAGCAGGAAAGGATTAAAGACAATCGGGCATGACGTACGTCGGAACTGACCGACGAATTGGGATCTGTTTTCAGAGACCAATCTACTTTGAGTGATTAAAAACGAGCCAATGGACATTGGCATGCGGTTCACGCATTCCACGCAGTGCGGGTATGAATACGGAAGTGGAATACCGCATCATTGCTTTTCAACTGAGGAGCAGAGACAAGTGACTCGGGCCTTCAGCTGAAGCACAGCACCTGGCGGCGGGACGTACGTCTCCGTTCCTTCAGGGAACGAGGGTTACATACGTTACCGAGACGTTACCGAGACGTTCCCTTTCAGGGACGAATTGGGATCCCTACAAACACGCCAGGGATGCTGGCCCTTCCAGCGCCCTGCCCAAGCTTGCTGGACCACTCCTAGTTGGAGAGGAAGTCAGGGCTCCGGGCAGGGAAGGTCAGTCACTGCTGTTCCTACAAGACCCACTCAGCGTGACTATTGGATAACACTGGGAAGCGTGCCCGTCTAGGGGGGAGATGGCACACTGCGGAGCCACGTCCTTCAATGGAAGGAGAGGTGGCGAAATACGCATAAGGACTAACCTATCAGGGTAGTGCAACATATGGAAGTCTCTGGGGTGGATCCAACCTGGTTCCAAGGGGGAAAGAACATGCCCAGAGACAATAGAGCGGGCTCTATCCAGGGAAAGACACGGGGCTAGCCAAGTAGGGTAGCTGATACTGTGGAGAATACACATATGGGGCAGCCGTTAGGGGACCGCATCATATGGAACCCAGCCTACACACACATTCCACAAGCAAGGTGTAGGCCTAGTGTCAGATGGCCGCCATGTCTGACACCGAAGGGGTGACGGAGGAGCTCACAGGGTTAGCCGTTTCCGGGGAACTCAACTGGAGACAATAGACGCACGTATCCGGCCCAGAGGGTGGGAGCGGCATTGCAAGCCGACACTAGAATGTGTACTTAGCACTACTGGCCACTGGGGGTGAGGATGTGGGAAGATACCGCCTTGAGCCAGCGCCCAGGAGGAAGCAACACTCCTTGTGGAGTGCGCTCGCACCCCGAACGGGCAAGGCACGTCTAGGGACTGGTAAGCCAAGACGATAGCATCCACTATCCAGTGGGCTAACCTCAGCTTGGAGACAGCCTTTCCCTTCTGCTGGCCTCCGTAACAGACAAAGAGCTGCTGTGAGGTCCTAAGCTTTGAGTCCGGTCAGCACAAGCGCAGAGAGCGCGGATGGGACATAACAAAGCTAGGGCTGGGTCTGCCTCCTCCGAAGGCAGCGCTTGCAGGTTCACCACCTGGTTCCGAAAGGGAGTGGTAGGAACCTTGGGCATGGATCCAGGCCGGGGTCTCAGGTCAACGTGAGAGTTGGCCAGCCCGAATTCTAGGCACGATTCGTCGACCAAAAGTGCATGCAGGTCCCCTACCCTCTTGATTGAGGCCAATGCAGGAGGACTGTCTTCATGGACAGGATGTTTAGCTCTGCAGACTGCAAAGGCTCAAACGGAGGACCCTGAAGTGTTCTGAGCACCAGGGCTAAGTCCCAAGAGGGTACAGAGGAAGAACGAGGAGGATTTAGTCTCCTCGCACCTCTGTGGAACCTGTCGACTAAGTCGTGCTAACCTAAGGATTTACCGTCTACTGCATCGTGATACGTCGCTATTGCTGTGAAGTACACTTTGAGGGTGGAGGGAGACAGCCTTCGCTCCAGCCCATCCTGCAGGAAGGAAAGCACAACGTTAATCGAACACCTTCGGGGGGGTCCAGTATGTTATAGTCAAACAAATTTTTATGTTGAAATAACAAAGATTTCTGTGCCACCCCAGCATGGTTGCTAGCCCCTGCCCCATGTTTATATGTGAGAGAGATCGTGGCCGTGAAATGAGGACACAAAACAACTGCATCCAGAAACACACGGTTTGAATGACATCTTGAAAAAGACGCAGGGTCAAACCGTGTTGCTCTTTTAGAAGGAATGCTCTTTTAGAAGTGCTGAAGCACTCAGGGAGATGGCCGCGGCTCACAGCAGTCTGATTGCAAGCCTGCGTATGATCACTCAAGAACGGAAACGCCCAGCCAGCCAGCCAACACAGGAACAAGTGTATGTTGCAGCAGCCACTCGCTGACTCGCGCCGTCACACCAGCACCCAGGTAAGAGAGCGATCCTCCTCGAAACTCGTCTAAACACTCTTCATAGAAAATAGCTTGATACAGCAAACCGTTCGGCTCCGAAGTTAAAAAGCAATGATGCAGTATTTCACTTCCGTATTTATACCCGTGCTGCGTGAACCGCATGCCAATGTCCATTGGCTTGTTTTTAATCACTCGAAGTAGATTGGTCTCTGAAAACAGATCCCAATTCGTCGGTCAGTTCCGACGTACGTTAAACATGACCGACTGAAAGGGAACTGGTTTTCAGCAGGTTCCTGCTCTGCAGAACGTAAATACCACATACACAACAAAACTCCTAGACAAGACAACAACACAAACCGAGAGAAAGAGCATTAGGGGGAGGCCATTGAGCCACCTCAGTGGTCACAGATATACCTGTCCATAAGACCTGGTTGACCGCAAGGGTTGAAAGCCATGCTGGCAATCACTGAGTAGGTTATTGTTTCCAAGTAATTGATTAGTTGATCATATAATGTTTTTTCAAGTAACTTGGAAACAGTTGGGAGAATTGCAATTGGGCGGTAGTTGGAGACATTGGTGGGATCATCAGACTTAAAAATAGGGGTGATCTGGGCCGTTTTCCACAATGCAGGAAATACTGATTGCCTACACAGATTAACTAAATTATGAAAAAGTGGTATGAGAGTACTGGCATGAGTTTTAAGAAAAATCATGCTTAAGTTATTTACATCACAAGCATGGGAAGCGTTCAAAGAACACTAAATATTAGTTAAATAATTTTGTGAGATCTCAGAAAAAGAGAATTGCTGAGATGCTGTTGGTACTGATGTGAGAAATAGAGGAACAGTAAATCTAGAGGATAATTCTTGTACAGATGCAATAAAATACTCAGTGAAAGAATTAGCAATTGTATCACGATCAGTGAGAAGAGTACCATTTATGGATATTTGTAAACTGTTGATATTACAGTTATAGATTTAATTGTTTACCATAATGTTCTTGGGTTGGAGACCGTTAGATTAATTAGATTTTCAAAATAGAGCTGTTTGGCTTTGTACAATTCAAAATTACACTTGTTTCTATACTGTATGAAAATAAGTTTATAGCCTCAGGTGTTTTTAGTGATCTGTAGGTTTTCAGAGAGGAGGCCTTCTTTTTTAAAAGCTGCAAAATTTCAGGAGTTACCCAAGGTACTGTATTTTGCCTAATATGTATTTTACAGGTAGTAGTAGTAAATTTTTGACGTATTGTCTCCACTCTTCTGTTGAAATTTGACAGAACATGGTCAGGATTTTGCAAAGGCATCTCGATACTCCAAACAGTATCAGCAAATGCAGCATTAAACTGAGACAATTTTGAGTTTGGTGCTTTTTTAGTGTAATTATTTTTATGAAGGTTTGGTTTAAAACATTTCCTAATGACATATATGAGTGAATGATCTGAAACTGCTGTGTTTATCACTCCAGATATACCATACTTGGAGGGTCGATTAATGAAAATAAGGTCCAAAATAGAATTTCGTGTTTTACCAAATCTATTGGGATCCTTGATTAATTGATGAAGAGCATATTTTATTGCAGTTGCTTCCAGAAGTTTAGATAAATTATCGATCCAATTCAAATTAATGTCTCCAAGAATAACAAGCTCCTTAGTTTGAACAGATTTTATTAAGTCAGAGAGCTGCATTAGATATGCAGTTGGACTGACATTTGGAGGCTTGTATGTGACAATAATAGTAACTGAGAATTGATTTGTAAAGTGAACAACTAGTTGAAGTCTGAATCTGTTGAAAGTTTTACTATGGAATGTGAATATTTTTTATTTACATAAATAGCAACACCACCACCAATTTTATCAGTCCTGTCTATGCTATATAGTGAATAGTTTTCAATTGCATGAAAGGAATCTGATATAACAAGGGTAAGCCATGATTCAAATATTGCCATGACATGAGCCTTAGTTTGGGCAAGCATGATTTTATATTCATCCAGTTTGGGAACAAGGCTTCTCATGTTAAGATGACAAATTTTGAAACCTCTAATTCTATCAAGCTGGCATAAAGTAACTGGAATTTTCCTTGGACACGATGGTCTTTTTTGTGCTTTAACCTGTTTAGAATTAGAGCCTAGAATAACAGGAGGAGATTTAAATAGCAACTGAGGTATAGTCGGTGTTCCTACAGGTTGCTGAATACACTACAGTTGAGGTAGGTCCATGTGTGGGACACCTGCATGTAGACCCAGGCCCAGAGTGTTGTTTAAAACATGAGTATAAAATCCCAGTAAATATAGGAAAGTGGACATAAAGGCATTTTTGCCAGGACCAGGATTAAGTTCAATATTTCCAATGAATAAAAGAACAGAGATTAAGAGTCTTGATGAGGACTGTCTGCGCTTATTTACTGTAGCGTCTCTCGTGCCCATAGGTTTAAACTTAAAGTAATTTACCTACCGGTGGAATATGATAGCACGGGCCGAAATGATTGTCCGTTCAAACTGGGGAGCGATGTTGAGACGAGAAGCAAAGCTTGTATGATCCTCCGGTCGCATATACAAGGAAGAGTACTGCAGAGCTGGAACAATGCAAGGCTGGCTAAACTAAAGCCAGGCTTGCTCTCCAGATAAGGCTTCTCCTCGCTGGTCATTGGGCACATACCGCAACCCGCCTGGACCGATCGCAGACCCTCCGCAATCCACGGTCCGCGTCACAGAAGCAACAGGACGGAGCGCACCTGACACGGCCCTGGACACACAACGGCATGGCCGATGTCCACCTCTCTGCCGCATCCACATCTCCAGGCCAGATACCCCCGCTCAAGCTCAGCTACTCTCTCGAGGCACGTAAGATGGCTAGGGACTTGAACAATATCAAGGGCGCTTGTTATGCCACAGAGACACGCCACAGCAACAACACAGCGAAGGACCCAATTCAGCTGGTGTAGTAAAGGCTCCTCGCCGGGTTTGAGTTGTGCTTTAGTTGTTAAAGAGTGCCAGTGTTGTTGTTTGTGTGTTGTCCAAACAAAGTGGTTGTCCCGTACTTTACGGCGCTGGAGCATGTGAAACAACAATAGTACTATAACTGCAGTAAGTCTGGTAAAAAACAGACCTGCAGACATCTGTAAGACCAGACATGTGGTGTTAATCTGCAGCAGTTCTTGGAAATCTTGGAAATTTCTTTGAAAAAAAAAATTTTGTGGGGGGAAAATTGTGAAAATTGATCATTACATATTGGCCCAATAAATGACTTCCAAATAATTATCCCCATGCATAAAGATGTATTGTACTAATCATAGCTTAAGGTCTTCACTCAAAATTAAAATTGTATATTCACCGAACATATTTAATTGTGCTCAGTCAATTTATGAAGTCGAAGTGAAAAATCCATGTTGGATGAACAAGTCTGAAAAACTATATCCGCATGCGCAAAATTAACTTGAGGAAAAGCGTTCATGTGGAGATTTCAAATGCGGATGCGTGGGAGCAGGAGCGCGAGCGGACTACAGGGCCAAACCAGCCATTGCTGAACTGAAGATCGAAACAAACATTCCCAAGAAAATAGAGATATTCAACGTGTAACGGATTCATCCACTGGAGGCAAGTAGTTGGACCCAAATGCAGCTTTATTCCGAATTAAACATAAATCTCAACATAACTTAAAACAAAGACTTGGCTTAACTTGGCAAAACATAAAACAAAGTCATGGCATGGCTAAACAAAACTCACCAACAGCGGGTTACAACATTCAATACTTGACAAAGACACATGGCAAACATGAGGGCTTTGTAAGAGTCGGTTTTGGTGCTAAGACAAAAGCTGAGCTACACACCTCAGTAATTGAACAATAAAAGTCACTAATCTTGAGGAAAAGATCTCACAGAAACTGTGACAACACCCTGACAAACATTCCTCCCCCCTCCCCATTTTGCCCTCTCCTTGTCCTGGTTTCAAGTCACCAAATGCAGATATATCAGTGATGATGTATTTTGTAAATTTATTGTTTTATCCTTTTCATGTTTGATGTCTTTTTAAAGGTCTCAGTGCGAATGGTAAAATGGTCTCAGTTTCACTGCAGTCACTGGTAGTATTAGAAAGATTGGAAAACTAATGAGAATTCAGTTCTCCTTTGAGTAGTCTCTTCAAAGATATCTGATCCACTCCCCCAAAACCAGGTGGGGGTGTTGCAAATATTTACAACCCTTTTGTTCTAGTTGGAGTATTTAAGGCTGGATGTTCTAACTCTCTGGGGGAATATTCTGCAATCAGACCCCCCGTGCAAACTGCATGTAGATGTGCCAGACATGATGACTCTTTTAAATTATTTTCATATTGCTTTGCAATTGTGTTTTATGTTTTTACGCTGATCAGTTGTGTACCATGGATTCTTGTTTATGCATTTACTTTTCCTGTCTGGCCAAAATAAATGTTAACCTTGATTTCTCTTGTATGGTTCCGAAATCGTTATTCTAGTATGGATCGATGTAGAGTCCTTTATTACCGCAAAATCTAGGGTTATGATAGATCAAACCGATGACGCCACGACTGAAGCATGGAGCGCAGCGTGCGCGATATTCCGATTTCTGACTATCGCTGGGTTAGCACGTTGTAGTCCGTGAATATTACTAAAATTACACTTTTTGTTGAGTGAGCATGTGCAACCACTTAAAGGTAAAATATTCACCCTGCACCCTCTGACTAATCACAGAAGTAACCGTTTTGTGTCCGTGAGCGCGCGAACCGGACGCGTCATGTCTCTGTGCGATTTAGGGTCTCTCGATGAACGAATATAAAAACTAGGAAGATATAAAGAAAATCAACGATCTAAATTAAATCGCAACTAATCATAAAATCAGCTGATAAACTCTAAATGTAGCACACTTTATGGAGTCACTTAGAATTGGAGTCAGATAAAATTATTAATGGAGTCAGATTTAAAATGAGATATCAATAAATTAAGAGAACTTCACCGAAAGGCTGAAAAGGCTTACACGCAGAATTCCTTCTGACCAAGTCATTAGTATCCGGTTTTTGGGCTAATGGATGGAGATTTACAGTTGGTGACCTCGACGTGATCTCCCGGTGGCGAGTGTCTTTTCAGCTAAATATTGGGATGCCACAAGCGAGAGGTTTGATCTTCTTCTCTGTCTTCAGCTGTTATGGTAAGTCCATTCTTATTTGCCTTTTATAAATATTGGGAGTGTATAGTACTGAATACTGTATAAATCTGATGGGGCGTGAAAAGAAGACAACCATATTGCTTATCAGGAACATGAAAGCAACAGCGTAGAGTAGAAATGATATCCCTTGCTTTAAAATTCTCCTTGTTTGCACACGCAGCAAGAGAGGAAATTTTATTTCTGTACTCAAGAGAGCTCTGTAAATGAAAACCTTGAATTCTGAGGAAAATGTCCAGTTACATTTGTTAATTTGCTTTGCTGCAACAACGCGACAAAGAAAAAGAACAAATGGTCACGTTAACTTGCGAATGAAATCTTGTGAGTAGATGAGCTAAAATATAATTGAAAAGATCTCACTGGAATCCTTTGTGTGTAAAATGTGAAGGTGGACAAAACTGGTTCAAGTCTGATGTCACAATTATGAATGTCTTATAAAATATAGCGTTTTACTATGGTCTTACTTCAGACTTTGCAATCACTGCACTTTTGTGTGTTTATTAATGTCTCAGAAGAGACTGAGTAAATTAACAGACCAAGAGAATCTGTGTCTTTCTCCATCAGACCTGTGTTTGTCAAACCTTCCTTTTCATATGCAAATAGATTCTCCAAAGAATGCAATTGATGACTTCTCAGCCTGAAACAAGAAAATTGTGCCCAATTCTATATTGTGTAGTCACAAAAATCTTTGAATTGAGCAATAATTTGATCTGTGCTCTCAGTGTTTGCAGTTTATTGGACGTTCACAGCAACTAAGTTTATAGCTGGCGTCCAGTTTGGTCTTATTGCTGTGCACCCAATGATCAGGCCAGCACAGCAGCAGCTGCAGGGCCAGTCAAAAGATCAGTGAGATGATAACAGATTATTCTGGACAAATGACTCAGCAGAGATCCTCTTGAGACCAGCAAATAAAATGATTATTTAATTCATACTATTTTAATATAATATGATTTATATTATGGTTATAGTGTAAATTATATTATAAAGGCCAGAAATGGTTTTAATCTCAGGATAATTCAGCATTATTTAGAAGAGGAAAGAAGGTTGGGAAAGTATGAGAAGGATTAGAATGTAGAAAGATGGGATGTGCAAGTAGAGAAGCAAGAGCATTATTAGTGTTGAAATGATGGGAAGGAGAATATAAATGGTTAAGGAAAGAATTGTGAAGGAAGAAACTGAAGAGGGAAAAAACCTAAAGAGAAAGAACTTCTGTACCTTCTATTTGTGCAATAATTTAAATGAGAAAAATTACAATGCCCAGTTAAATGAGTAACCTGATTGTTGTAACTTGAATAGGTTGAATTCAGGCACGGCCTAATAATTTACATTTCATTGATCTGCAGCCCAATGAGAAAGGGGAGGTACAAGTTTTCCATTGCAATGAAACTCGCAAGTGTTAGCGAATTCCTCTCTGGGTGCGTCAGATTACAGGGGACCTGATTGGGGAAGTCATTTTACTGGGAATGTAATGAAAGTTGTGTGTTATGTTAACTTGAGGCATTCACTCTACAGGGGACACACAGAGATCCAAAGGGTCAAGAGTTCAAATGACACCATAAACACCTGATAACCTGATGCTCTAAACACAGATCTGACTTGTATAAACAGCATTATTTAATGAGATTGCCCCAGGGGACCTGGGTGTGATAAAATCACAATACAGCAGATTGTGTAAACACAACTGCAACAGCAACTTAAGGTGCAACTGGTCTGACTGCATTTACACAGTCAGATCTGACCATTATAAATCAGTTTATCTAACCTTTTCTTCACAGAAACATGATCATGATAATGATACATGTCTTTGTAAACTACAACAAATTTTCTCCTAATGGCATAAAACCGTAACAGGTTAAAGCCATCTACAACAATCTATCTGGCTAAGACCAGTAAAGAAAAAATAAGATAGCCTCATCTATCTTAAGTAAATTTGTGTAAAGGTTCAAGATTAAATTGTATTTCGCTCTGTGCTTGTTTTCCTTTCAGGTGAATGGCTGCCACCCTTCAGATCCAGATTCCACTGGGTCTGAAGTCAGGACACACACACAACTTAACATCTAGGAGATGGGAGGGAAGAGACTTCATGAAGCCATTCACACTTCACAGCACACATAGTTAAATGGCTTCCCAGTATAAAAACTGGAATAAAATTATACAACACAGATTATGGTAGGATAGACACCACCCATCTCCTATACACATCTATACACAACACACATCCTTAATTCTATCACCGCACAACACATTTTTCCTGGCATAGATCATGGGACTATCCAGGCCAAAATCATACACATAATGCAAATTTATCAAACACTATTAATCTTCATACATACAGGACAAAATGAATTATTTTTCATAATTCCCTTTTTATTTGGTTTGAACAATTTTATTTTCATAATTACCTTTTATTTGGTTTGAATAATTTTACGGCTTACAGCCATGTCAACTTCCTGTATGTAAACACTGCAAGATGCATAAAACATGTGCATGGCGTTGTCACACATTAATTAATGGACAATTAATTGATCAGTAAACTGAGGGACAAAATGTTTAATATGTCCAGTCCTTAGCATTGTTGAAAACTGGAAGGGCCCCTAGTTTCCAACATATGGCTAATGACAATAAAATATATCTAAAGACTTAGATCTGGGATGCAGGCATTTCTATAAACTAAGTAAACAATTCTCAGTCAGACCTGCATCATTGAGTGTGACTCCGCCTGTACATCAAATGCGCAGAAGATGAGTGCCAAAGTTTAACTAAAGATTTTAAATCTCTTTTTCTGTAAATCTCATTCTCTAAGTAATCTGATTGAAACATAAGAATTCAATAATGATTTGCATTTAAAACAACTGATACAAACAATTTTATAATGGCAATTATTCAATTGTGTATTTCCATGTTTAATTATGTGATATATTTTAATTATGCATACTGCTGGTAAACCTACTGTTCTATTGACAGTTTTGATACCCTTCCTTCAATTCATCCAGACCATGTTTAAATTCCACTTCAATATCACTAGTGGTATTGAAGAATCTGGCGATCAAATGAGACTTGCTCACTAAATATATGACACTGAGAAATGAGACCGTTTTTACCACTCGCACTTCTGACAGGAGTTTATCATGTGTTGTTATTTTGATGTTCTTGTGATTATCCAACAACTCTCTTTTTCAATCTCACAATAACCACAAAGTCATCGGTGTTCAATTATTGCATGGTTATTCAGAATTTGTTCAGGTGTCTAGCACACGATGGAGCATCATCAGTGAAATGATTCCTTCACCCATGGAGATCTGACCTGCCCGGCAAACCAAACCTTCTGCTTGAAGGTGACCGAGGATTTCTCTAAGGGTCAGCTATTGATAAGAATCCTGGGGAGGACACAGATGTTTCCTCAAAGTGTAAAGACACTTTCCACTGGCACTTTCTGCTCATGCTTACTAACGCAACTGACTTGGGACAACAAGTCATTCTACAGACTGAAAACCCTCACAATCATCGGCAGGTGGAAACAAACCTGACCAACGGGATAACAGATATCCTGCCTAATTGCTACAGCATCCAATCAGCACAGTACGCCTACACCTAAAGGGACTGTGCCACTGAGGTGTATTTCAGCAGTGTTTTCATCTTCATGTTCAGCCTGTCTTAATGTTGTTATTTCAGGTGACTGCTTGACTCCGGCACCCATTGATTTGTGCTGTTAACTCCAGGATCAGCACCATGAACACTTCGGAAATTACATCCAAAATATGGAAACAAGGAATGTCCAAGTATGTCCCCTTGGGAACTAATCTGAATTTGTCCCAATTGGCCAGGGGCCGTCTGTAAGAGTCGGTTTTGGTGCTAAGACAAAAGCTGAGATACACACCTCAGTAATTGAACAATAAAAGTCACTAATCTTGAGGAAAAGATCTCACAGAAACTGTGACAACACCCTGACAAACATTCCTCCCCCCTCCCCATTTTGCCCTCTCCTTGTCCTGGTTTCAAGTCACCAAATGCAGATATATCAGTGATGATGTTATTTGTAAATTTATTGTTTTATCCTTTTCATGTTTGATGTCTTTTTAAAGGTCTCAGTGCGAATGGTAAAATGGTCTCAGTTTCACTGCAGTCACTGGTAGTATTAGAAAGATTGGAAAACTAATGAGAATTCAGTTCTCCTTTGAGTAGTCTCTTCAAAGATATCTGATCCACTCCCCCAAAACCAGGTGGGGGTGTTGCAAATATTTACAACCCTTTTGTTCTAGTTGGAGTATTTAAGGCTGGATGTTCTAACTCTCTGGGGGAATATTCTGCAATCAGACCCCCCGTGCAAACTGCATGTAGATGTGCCAGACATGATGACTCTTTTAAATTATTTTCATATTGCTTTGCAATTGTGTTTTATGTTTTTACGCTGATCAGTTGTGTACCATGGATTCTTGTTTATGCATTTACTTTTCCTGTCTGGCCAAAATAAATGTTAACCTTGATTTCTCTTGTATGGTTCCGAAATCGTTATTCTAGTATGGATCGATGTAGAGTCCTTTATTACCGCAAAATCTAGGGTTATGATAGATCAAACCGATGACGCCACGACTGAAGCATGGAGCGCAGCGTGCACGATATTCCGATTTCTGACTATCGCTGGGTTAGCACGTTGTAGTCCGTGAATATTACTAAAATTACACTTTTTGTTGAGTGAGCATGTGCAACCACTTAAAGGTAAAATATTCACTCTGCACCCTCTGACTAATCACAGAAGTAACCGTTTTGTGTCCGTGAGCGCGCGAACCGGACGCGTCATGTCTCTGTGCGATTTAGGGTCTCTCGATGAACGAATATAAAAACTAGGAAGATATAAAGAAAATCAACGATCTAAATTAAATCGCAACTAATCATAAAATCAGCTGATAAACTCTAAATGTAGCACACTTTATGGAGTCACTTAGAATTGGAGTCAGATAAAATTATTAATGGAGTCAGATTTAAAATGAGATATCAATAAATTAAGAGAACTTCACCGAAAGGCTGAAAAGGCTTACACGCAGAATTCCTTCTGACCAAGTCATTAGTATCCGGTTTTTGGGCTAATGGATGGAGATTTACAGCTTAAATACACACACAGACTAATGACAAGACAAGACACAAGACCACATGAGGGCATGGGATTCACATGACACTGAAACATGACAAAACCAGGAAGTGCATGACAAGACTGTGAACATGACACTAAAACAAAGCAAGAACATGATAAACTAAAACATGAACAAGGAACAATGAACATGAACCAACACCAAAACACCATGTGACACAACGTCACAAGACGTTGGTGAGTATTGAGCACTGAAATTATTCTCCAGAATTTTGCTTCATGACCCAGTATGAAGTTTAAAAGACATTTTGTATAATCATGAGTTCATGCATTCATTGGTTTCATGAGTGTGTTCTCGTTTACCACATAATTATCTAATGGTAGCCAATAGTTTTATTTTCCTCATGTCTTATATGTATAAAATAATAGGTAATAAGTAAATTAAATCATGTTTGTGATATATGCGGCATGAGACCATTGAACACGGTGCCGTTAGATTGGATTTTGTTGTCGGCCTAATTCAGGGCTTAAGTTATTGCCTTTTAATATCAAAGCTCGTGATTTTTCATTCATCTCATCATCATTATATAATGAAGAACTTCTGTTCTGTCACTTGCCAGATGTGATGAAGGGAAACTTTGCCATTAATGTTAGTTTTTATTTTTATTTGCAGGTTTTAGCCTATGCAGTGCTGCGTTTTCTTCACCACATTAAGACATCCTGTTATGCAGAGACTACTTGAATATTCAGAGTAATGTATTTTCACCAAATATCCTGTGTTGGAATTGACTTGTTAATAAAGTAATGTGATAAAATGTCAACCCTGTTGTCTGTGTTCATTTTGCTTAATATATTTATATTTTTAGTATTTTTTTGTCTTTTGGGACAGTGAGAAATAAACAATTGTTATTACAATTTAAAATATTTAATTGGACCAACCTCAAAGTTTCACTGTAAAACATTTCTCCAATTCAAAATTTTCTAGTGACCGATTTTTTTAGTTGGCCAAATTGAATTTCTGTGAATTAAATTGTAAAAATTGTAAATTGTATAAATTCACAAAAATTCAAGTTGGCCAACTGGCCAATTTACATGTGATCGGTCACTAGAAATTTTTAAATTGGAGAGGCCTGAATTTTTTTACAGTGTTGGTAAATTACATTTTTCCATTGGCTCAACATATTATTTCTAATTGAGCCCATGTTAATGGATGGATAAAATTCAATTCACAGAAATTCGATTAGGCCAATTGAAAAATGTAGATATGATCGGTCACTAGAAAATTTTGAATGGGAGAGGCCTTACATTTTTTACAGTGCAAGATGTGGGGGAGTAAGATGACTTACTAAACACATGAAGCATGAAGCAATTAATACAAGGCCCAAAAATGTAATTTATACATTTCCACATTTATAGTAAAGCTGAACTTAGAAATGTATATCATGTTTTTCACCTGTTGAATGATACATCATTTTCTCATATATGACCTCTAGATAGAGCTTGATAATACAGTTAAAACAGTCTCTAACAGCCTCTTAGTTACAATGATTACATGCACATACTTTTATGATAAATAACAATGTTCTGGCTATGTTTTGCTTTTATAGTATCACTGCTATATTTTCAATAGTATCTTAATGTATAAATGAATATACAGAAGTCACAGTAATCAGTATTTAACATTAGTTGATTTAGCAGATGCAGTTTATTTAAAGCAACTTACAAATGGAAAACACAGGCAAGTGTGATAATAGAAAAATGTAAGATTCACATAACATTGCAGTTACGATCAATGATAATATAGCTTAACATCACATGAAGGACGAAGCAGAAACATTTTCAGGATGCTATTTTCAGATTTTCACTATCATTTGAGCTCAGGCATCATTTGTGTTTATTTTATTTTTTTATTTTTTGTTATTGTATCCCAGAGCTCCTTGTTTTTCTTCTCCTGCTCTCTTCTTGATGTTTTCCAGTGTTTCTGCCTTTTCAGGTTCATTTATTTCCTTCAGCTTCTCAATCAAAAAATCAATGTGCTGAAGAATCAGCAGTGAATCAGTGTTGAGTGCGATTGACTGCAGAGTTTCCACACAGTGAAAAGATTCATTCACCAGCTTTATTTTCTTTTTCTCTAATTCTTGCAGTTCTCCTTCCAGCTTCTGGACCAAAGAAACACTGCCCCCAATCTTCCCATCATATTCCATCTTTAATTTGTCTAAAGTCCTCTTCTCCTTCTTTGTCTTTGTTTCATATATTTTTGCTTCTTTGACATGTTTGCTGTGGTGGCATTTATTAGTGCACACTGTACAGTGATTATCTTTCATCACGTGGCACCATGAGAGATCTCTGACCCACCAGCATCCTGGATAATGACAGTTCTCCTCACAGACGGTGCAGCACGTGGCTGCTTTGGCTAGAGAAGAATCAATATCAACCTTCTCTTTGTAGGCCACATCAACTTCATACTCAAAGTTCTTATTGTCCTCTACATCTTTCTTGTTCTTCTCCAGAGCTTCTTTAGTTTGTTTCAGCTCATTCTGCTTTAGTTCAGTCATTTTAACTCGTGACTGTAGATTATTGATATTTGCCTCCAACTGCTTCCGTTTCTCCAACACGTCTCCAGTCATCTTCAGAGATTTTGGTTTTATATTGTCAAGAAACTTGTCAAAAAATTCTGTCATTCCTTTAAAACTGAGTTTCCATGCAAGATCCAGCCTCTGTTCACGGCCTTCTTTATCTTCATCATCATCATCTTCTTCATTAGCAGGTTGTGACTGACAGTTGTTGAACCGGAAATACACCGGCTGATTCTTGTCATTCACTGCACACTTGACTTTAGCCTCTTTAACAGCCGTCAGGACATTTTTAGGAGCAGCTCCATCTGAGTGTGTGAAGAGCAACACAATGTTTTCAACAATATCTTTCCCAAATAAAGACTGAACAGCATCAAATATTTGTATTTGTCTGTCAGAGAGTCGGTTTTGTGTTGCATTGATCACCAGACACACTGCGTGTATTTCATGAATCCCTTCAGCAGATTTATTTAAACTAAGCAAACTCACAGCGATCTCTTCATCTTTCTTAACTCCACGAGTGTCTCCATATCCTGGTGTGTCAATGATTGTTAGATGGATTGGACTCTCTTGTAGATAAAACCCATAAACAGTGATGATGGAGGTCTGACTGTGAGCTGATTTTTGGTCATTCTGGTCATCTGTGATCTCAAACCAAACCTTGTCTTCTCTCTTTACTCCTAACATGTAGTTGATCATTGCATTGATCAGGGTTGTTTTTCCTGTTCCTGTTTCTCCCACCATCAGAATGGTTTTATGGGGTTTGTTTTTGTCTCTTTCACCAAAGGTCATTTTTCTATATGGTTCAGATTGATCCAAATTGACTGTCTTTCTTTGCAGACGGTACAGAGCAGGATTTCCATCATCAATTAAGATGCTTTTCTTGATGAGATCTTTATTGTTCTGTATGTAAAGCAATACACAATAACAAAACAGCATAAAAATAAATATAGACATGTGTAAATGATGTATGAAATAGACTGTGTTGGGGGATCTAAATTCTCAACTCTAAAATAAATATACATATTAAAGGGGTCATATGATGCTTTTTAATGTTTTCCTTTTCCTTTAGTGTATAATGTATCTGTTTGTGCATGTATACGATCTGCAAAGTTACAAAGTTCATCTAACAGAGAATAGGGATCCAGACCAGCTTAAAACGCCTCGATCGAAGTGCAGATCTTACTTCCTCATATGTCCACATCACTGTGAAAAATGTGCATATGGCAAAGAGAGAAGACGATGGTTCAGTGAATTGAAGTTTACTTGTGTACAGCGCATTTTACAGAGGACGGTGTTATGGTTTAACTGGTTACCGTGTTAAGTTGTGGGTGACCTTACGCCAGATGTGAACAACTGGCCTCAGATTTGTCAATTCCGAAAGCCTGATCAATACGTCCAATACAATTGAACATTTGCACTACATGATGCTGGTATTATTGTAAAGATTAAAAATAAGGGATTTCATTACATAATGGCAATGTTTTTTTTAACAAAAATGCCAATAAAGTGAGTGAAAACTGAAACTGAAAGGACTGCGCATGTTCAATGACATGGAAATAGAGCAATGACGTATGACGTGCCAAACGAGCTGTTCTTCCTGTTGAATAAAGTATCATAAATGATTGTCCTGTCATTCTGAAATTCTCTTTCCACTCATCGTCTGTGAAGTGGAGCAGAACAACCTCCAACCAGTCCCTGTTTTGGACTCTTATCCTCAGACAGCGTTTTGGGCGCTGGAATGGACATTTTTATTGTTTGATAAATATAAGCAGCACGGCATAACAGTTCATGTGCTCATCGTTACCAATATTAGGACCCGGAATAGAAAAATATTAAGTCTGCTTTTTAAAACAAAGAAAAGGAGGATGGTTTTTATGCAACTACAGCGAGAAATGTCTTGGGTTATGACTATAACCCTTGTTCCCTGAGAAAGGGAATGAGAACTGCATCCAAGACACTTTGGGATATGCCCTCTAACGTAGCGCGTCTGAAGCATGAATGAAATCAGTCACCGATCCTGATTGGTGCTGCATCATGACGTAGCGTGTGATGGCAAGCCCGGAAGCTACAAATGCACGCCAGCCCATAGTAATGGTAACTCTTTTGCGATGAAGTAGGCGCTCCCACATGGTGAGGTGTGGCGGCGAGACGTAGTTCTCGTTCCCTTTCTCAGGGAACTCGAACTGCGTCCAGGACACTTTGGGAACGAATACCCACTAGGCCACACCGAACCAAGCCCGTCCTAGTGTGAAGCTGGGAAACAAGGCACAACCTAGGACGCGAGCACCCTGGAGTCAGGCGTCTCAGGGAGATCCAGACTGTAAAACCTGATGAAGGTGTGTGGGGTGGCCCACCCCGCTGCCTCGCAGATCTCAAGCAGTGAGGCACCAGAAAGGAGGGGCACAGAGGAGGCAATGCCCCTTGTGGAGTGAGCCCTCACTGCTATGGGTGAAGGCAAACTGTGCACCCGAAAAGCCATGGCTATAGCCTGGACAATCCAATTACTAATTGTCTGCTTAGCAGGAGGCAGCCCTTTCTTGGATGAGCCAAAACTGGTCCGATCTCCTCCACTGAACAGACTTCTCCAGATAGATCCTCAATGCCCTGACCGGACAGAGCCGGTGAAGTCTGGCTTCCTCTGCCGTCACGTGAGGCGGAAGACGGAAAGCCTGAAGCACCACTGACCGCATCCCACTGGATGGCACCTTTGGCACATAGCCCGGCCTGGGATATAAAATGGCTTTCACCCTGCCAGGGGCAAACTCCAGGCAAGTTGGCGACACCGCCAAGGCCTGAAGATCCCCTACTCTCCTCAGAGAAGTGATGGCGAGCAGAAAGGCCACCTTAAGGGTCAGGTCCTTTGCCTCAGCCAACTCCAGCGGCTCGAAGGGGGCCTCAACCAGCCCTTCGAGCACCACCGACAGGTCCCAGGCTGGGACCCTGGAATGAGCAGCAGGCCTCATCCTCCTAGCCCCACGGAGGAATCGTACAACCAGATGGCGTCTACCCAGAGGCCCATCATCTACTGGTGAGTGCAAAGCCCCAATGGCAGCCACAAAGACCTTAAGAGTGGACAGGGTTAGACCGGCGGAGAAACGATCCTGGAGGAACTCCAGCACTGCTGCAACAGGGCGGTTAACCGGGTTCAACTCCCGTTCTCTACACCAAGTAAAAAAAAGATTCCAAAAGCGGGGCTGGATGCCTGAGGGAGAACTACAGTGGACAGTGGGACGTCTCTCGAGATGCAAACAGATCGACTTCCACTGGGCCAAACCTCTCGCATATGGCCTCCACCACCTCGGGGTGGAGTCGCCACTCCCCGGGCCCCAGCCCCTGCCTCGACAGGACATCTGCTCCCTGGTTCTGGTCCACTGAGACGTACATCGCCCTGAGGGACGACAGTTTCCCCTGGGACATCAGAAGGATCTTATGGGCCAACTTGTATAGAGGGCGTGACCTCAGACCCTCCTGGTGGTTCAGATACGATACTACAGACATATTGTCGGATCGTATCAGGACATGGTGGCCGCAGAGGTCCGGGAAAAAACTCCTCAGAGCTTTGTAGACCGCCAGCATTTCCAGGCAATTGATATGCCAGGAAGAATGCTGGGTCTCCCACAGACCTCTCGAGAACCGGCCTTCCATGACCGCGCCCCAACCAGTGAGGGAGGCGTCTGTTGAAAGGATCTTCCTGCAACATGATGCTCCCAACACGCCCCTGGGACAGGAACCAAGGATCTTTCCATATGACAACGGAACGAAGGCACCCTGATCATACGGAACGGATTCCCTCTCGAGGAAAACCCCTTGGTCCCCAGCCACCACTGGAGGGGCCTCATGTATAGCAGGCCGAACGGGATAACATTCGATGCTGCTGCCATGAGACCCAGCAGTCTCTGCAACTGCTTCACAGTGTGGCCGTAGCCTAGCTTCACCGCTGAGACTCGCGCATGTATGGATTCGATACGTGCGGGGGACATTCGGGCCCGCATCGTAGTCGAATCCCATACCACTCCCAGGAACACGGTCGTCTGAGAGGGCGCCAACACACTCTTCTTTGTGTTGAGTCTCAGCCCCAAGCACCTTAGATGAGACAGGATTACATCTCGATGCTGAACCGCCATCTCCCGCGACCTGGCCAAAATCAGCCAGTCGTCTATATAATTTAGTACACGGATACCCTGGAGTCTGATTGACGCCAGAGCTGCATCCATGCACTTGGTGAAGGTGCGAGAGGAGAGAGCTAGGCCAAAAGGAAGAACCCGATACTGGTACGCTTCGCCCCTGAAAGCGAACCTCAGGAACTTCCTGTGGGCAGGAAGGATGGAGATGTGAAAGTATGCGTCCTTTAGATCTATCGTGACAAACCAGTCCTCGAACTGGATCTGACTCACGAGGGCTGGGATAGTGAGCATCTTGAACCTGAATCTCCTCAGAGAACGGTTCAAGTACCTCAGATCTAACATAGGACGCAGACCCCCATCCTTTTTGGGAACAATGAAGTTCCTTCCTGTTCCATAACCTGCCACTGGGCTGG
This sequence comes from Gobio occitaniae, assembly GCA_033150135.1. Classification (NCBI taxonomy): domain Eukaryota; kingdom Metazoa; phylum Chordata; class Actinopteri; order Cypriniformes; family Gobionidae; genus Gobio; species Gobio occitaniae. The sequence goes on from JARQWZ010002641.1 coordinate 187,559, forward strand.
GGCCACCACAGTCCAGACCACACCGTTGAACCCCGGTGGTGGAATGCTGAACTGTAGCCTGTACCCCTTGCCCACGGTATGCAGGACCCAAGCAGAGATATTCGGAAGGCCAGACCAGGCGCCGAGATATTCTACTAGGGGAACCAGCCCGTCTGGTCTCTGGTACCCACCGAACCTCTTTCACGACCCCCTGAAGCGGTGAACCAGCAGGGTTCGATCGAGAAAGACATTCAGTGTGCGCTCACATTTGCCGCCCCGTCGCAAGTCCCACTGGAGGCAACAGAGGCAGCACACGAGCGCGGGAAATCAACAAAGCGTTGTAAACGGCGGGAGCACAGCATTGATTTCCCCAGAGCCGCAAGGAACGAATGACCTCGGCCGTCCGTCCCCAGGGGGACCAGCTCTGAGCGGTCTGGCCGCAGCTAGGACCGCTTGCCAGAACCCTTCTTCGCCTGAAGGACGGCCCTCAGGTCGCCCTTCAGCTCAGAAGCCTTCTGACGAGAACGCCGCCTCCCCGGGAGAGGGGGCAGTAAATTAATATCCAGACAGGTGAAACACGCTTCGATGACAGGCTGATTTAAAATATCTAACTTATCAAAGTCAGATAACATGCCATTTAATTCCTCAGAATTAAATGCAGCCATAAATACCCAACTGGTGAAACATGGTCTGAATGATAGGCTGAATAAAAATATCTAACTCCTCAAAGTCAGATCATATTTCATTTAATTCCTCAGAATTAAATGCAGCCATAATCACCAGACGATACTGTTTTAATAAGTATTTATACGGACACGTAAACCACACGTTGCCTCAGCAACGTGATTCAAGCCGTTATAATACAATTGGCTTTCATCCCTCGAGAAGAAAGCCAAACAATAACAGACGCAAGGCTGAAACGCCCGAAAGGCGCACGGCTGTACGCGTCGAGATATTTCCTAATGAAAACAGCCAGCACCCTCAGGAGCTGACTGCATGCCTCGCACCCAACAGTATCACATGCATTCTCACCGTATCGCGTGTATCACTTGAATAGCAGACCCATAACCTACGCGCTGCCTCGACAACGCGAGATTGAATCTTGCATTAGGAAGTGGCAAGCCTCGATACTGAGCACGTCTAATTCCTCAGAATCAGACAGCTCACGAATTGGGTCCTCCACCCCGGGGGAAGAAGCCGCAGCGCGGGCTTCCACACGGGGAGGGAGAACAATGGAACTGTCAAACGGGGAAGGAGAAGATGCCTCAGCACTCTCAGGTTCCCTTGACAGACCCATCTGCGAGCCCTATGACTTGATCGGCCGTGCTGCCTCAACAGACACGGGACCAGCCACGGAGCTTGCGAGCCTGGCCGTTCCTCATTGAACACAGCGGCTCCCTCGAGAGTCGCCTGAGCGTGCTGCACACCCAGACAATACACACACAGTAGATGTATGTCAGTGGCCGTACTTTTTTTTTTTTTTTTTTTGCACGGACACGGGTGCACGCATCTCTTAACTGCTCGCTTTCCATGATATATATATATATATATATATATAGGGACAAACAACACCAAATAGACAAACAATATTTCAGACACAGAGCGCCTCGCTGAAGAGCAAAAAGGCTACCATTACTATGGGCTGGCGTGCATTTGTAGCTTCCGGGCTTGCCGTCACACGCTACGTCATGACGCAGTACCAATCAGGATCGGTGACTGATTTCATTCATGCTTCAGACGCGCTACGCTAGAGGCGGGTCTTTGCCTCTGATTGGCTGTGGTCCAGATATTCCTGCTCCGTGCTCTGTGTGTGATTCAAATTGTGACCTGAGCATCACCAGAGAATCAGTTACGGCAAACAGCATCAGCAAACTTGTGCCGCCCTAAACTACTCTCCTACCTGAAATGCTAACGTTAGTATCAATGTTCATTTTTTGTGCCTGCTGCAAAGTGACTTTCTGGCTCTTTGAATAAACTTTCGACCACCTTTAATCCTGCGGTGATCTACCCGTAATAATTCATAATTTCATTATAGCATTTGTTCCAGCTGTCATGATCCTGTCTCTCTCTCTCTTTCCCCCCCCTGCTGGTCATTTTCAGACTCACGCTCCCCTCTGGGCACTTGCTCGCTTACACTTACTCTCAGCTGTTCCTCATTACTACTGCTAGGCTCATTCATTCTACACCTGTCCCTCCTTTCCTCTCTGATTAGCGTCTCTATTTCTAGTTCTTGTCTATCCTTTGTTCTCTGCCAGAGTATTAATTCTGTTTGCATATGTGTTGCCACACGATCTTCCTCTCGTATCCTGTCTAGTCTTGTCCTGTCTGGCACACGCTGATATCGAACCGATCTAACCAACTACTGGTGCTTACGTTAAGTCTATGCTCTACCCAGCTCGCCTGCCGCTGAATGCTGTGACCAGGACTCTCAGTGGGCATCACTATCTATGGCCGTCAGCCAGTCTCCTTTGTTCTATTCTACGGACCGGTCATCCACCCGGATCTACCGCCTGTGTTGCATTTTGTTTGAGAAAGACTTTGTTTGACGGCTCAGCGGCCGACTTGCTAATTTACTATTAAAGAACTGTTAACTTGCCTTCGCCTTTGGATCCTTTCTCTCACCTCGTGACACCACATGGCACAATTTTATTAAGAAATATAGAAAACTATAGGCTACCGTAGCCTACAATAGGTGACCTTGAAATTGTGGCGTTAAAGGCGACACGAGCCGGGGGGAATTTTTGGGTGCACCTAAATAAAAAAGTAAAGTGCACCAGTGCAACCAAGGCAAAAAGTTCATCTGGAGCCCTGGTCCATGTAAACGTAGCTACTGTTCCACTCCGTGTCAACCAATCAAATTTAAGCATTCAACAAGGACAATTAACGATTATTTTGATAATCAATGTGTAGATAATTTTTTTAAATTAATCTGATGAAAAATCTAAAAGTTAATATACATTAAAACTTAATTTAAATCCATTATTTTAAACAGTATTATTACACATCCTGCCCAATGCTGTCCACCAAACAATGTGTAATATAAAAGGAAAAATGCCAATGGATGGACAAATGTAGCCTACATTGTAAGCATAAAAGGGTTCAAATACAAAACAGATTGCTAACCATTTTCGGAGCTCATTCATTGAAGTCTGTAAAAATGAACACAACGCTTGTTGTCATAATATTTAAAATGGAAACACTCACAGGACTTTCTAACATTTACAGAAAAGGATATAACCATAAAATGTAAGTTATGCGCTGAGGAAAACACGTGTCAACGGCATTAAACAGCACACGCATCTGTCAAAGCACGACAGGAAGAGAGGTTTGAAGCACTTATAAATATTAATTCTTATGTTTCAGATAACTTGGATCATGTATCTTCCCCCAGCAGCTCACTCGGTATCCTCTGCTATTTTCCATATGAGTTTTGGGTCCATAGAAATGGGTTATTCACTAGGCCTACTGTAAAGCGACGTGACTGGCTGATGGTTTCTGAGCACATCGTGCAGGATCATGTGACCAGGATCAGCGTGCAGATGCGCAGACGCGACTAATCGAAAATCTAATTCGTTGTCCATTATTTTCATTATCGATAATAATCGATTTTATCAATTAGTTGATGCAGCCCTACATTCAACACACCCGCAGTATAAGTCAAAGTAATGTTATCATTAAACTGGTCTAATTAGGATGGTCTCGCTATAACCGCATTGGATTTTAACGGGATAGTTCACCCAAAAATGAAAATTAGACCATGATTTATTCACCCTCAAGTCATCCTAGGTGTATATGACATTTTCATTTTTGCGTGAACTAACCCTTAAAGGCTTTCGGCTGGAAATACAATTAAGTGTGTATATACGTATAATAACGAATGCAATCTTCTATTATTCCTGAACCTGTTTATGTTAAGTAAATAGAGTGGGAGTCGGGAGTTGGAATCAACTCTGAAAACACCCCCAGAGCCTGCAGATATCAGCTGCACATGTTCTCCAATAACGGAACATTTAATGTAAGACAAATCAATAAAGGTGTTTGAAATAAATTTGTGAAAATGTATAAAAGAATCAAACTTCACCTTCATGTGTTGAACTGTTTTCTCAAACTCTCCTTTCATGCTTTCTTTGTGTTGAAGTTTCTCTTTTAATGGCTTCAGTTCCTGCTGAAATTTAAAGGGAAAATATATAAGACACCAGAGATTTCTGCAATGGACTACTTGCACTGAGCTTCGTGACGCACTTCCGTTTTGATACAATACATCTCACTTATTTCCGGTTATGTATATATTCTTGTAGTCATTCAGTTGAATAAATGGCAGCTAAAATGAGTGTCTACTCTGCAAGGAGATTTAAAAATCTGGACATTTTCAGAGACAGAAGAAGAGATATTCTGATTATTATTGTGTAAAGAATTTTCCAAACTCAATGGAACATGAAGTTTTAATCCAACCCAAGCCGATCAGAAAAAGCAGCGGCTGGTAAACATACGGCATTATTTCACCACAGTCAGTGCTCGTCTAAACTAGTAATCGCGATGCTTAAGTGTGTGAGATCTGATGAATATGAACCTTTATTTATTTATATTAAAGGTCCCATTTTTCGTGTTTTTTTGAAGCTTTGATTGTGTTTACAGTGTGCAATATAACGTGTTCATGTTTCATGTGTAAAAAAACTGTATTTTTCACACAATTTACTTATTTGTATACTGCTGTTTTCACTGTCCTAAAAACGGCTTGAGGATTTCCCTGTTCTTTGAAGTCCCTCCTTCAGAAATACGTAACGAGTTCTGATTGTGCTAGCGGTTCCCGTGTTGTGATTCGACAGCAGCTTAGCGCACGTTGCCCGGAAAGGTCACGCCTCTTACCATAACAGGGAGATGAACGCGCTCAAACTACAGCCCCTGAAGGCCAAACAAAGGTGATTTCACTCCGGGATGAAAATAACAGCGTTTGAACGACATGGCGACAAACGCAACAACCAAACCGAACGCAACACTTCCTCTTCTCCACGAGGGAGCAACAAGACCACGCCCCCTTTTTTGCGTATTCTTGTGGGCGGAGGTTAGTCGACAAACTGTTCTACTGACGTAATTAAAGCAGGAAGTACAGGGATGTAGAACAAACCGGCCGTTCGCTGTAGGCTTTGAAAGGGAACTTCTGTTAAATAAAATATCTCGCTTGGCATTGAACTTTGAGCTTTATAATTTTACAGGTATTATTTATGCTCTAACAGCAACATTACACACTAACTAAAGTTTGAAAAATGGGATCACGAAGAACAGGACCTTTAAATATTTTATATACTGTCATTTTTCATTGTCATTAATTTTACTGTAATTATGTTTATGCCCAAAATGCTTAATTAATAAACAAAGTACTTGAATGTGTTCAAAACAGAACTAGGGAATTCTCAAGCCTCTCCATAGAGACCTATAGTGATTACACACAAATTGATTACAAATAATTTTTAAAAAATATATTTTGAAGGCTTAGTCTCTATTTTAACCTGAAATACTGCAATAATTAATAAAAAATAAAAAAAAAGATTTAAAAAAAAGATTTTGTATAATTTTCAATGGCAAAAATAGACCATAATTATTGCATACATATAAAAAAATACCATAAAATCATCTCAAAATACTAAATTTAAAAGAAAAAATATTATTGAAAAAAATTATTTTCATTGGTTTTACTGGGGTGGAGGAAGTTTAATTTTTAGGTGTCCGGTCACTTATGACCGGGAAGACAACCAATGCAACCCCTAAATGAAGAGCACCAGAGGGTTAACTGGGGGAAAGCAGATAAACATCAAATTTGAATTTTTGGGTGAACCATCCCTTTAAGAGTCCCCCATAAGGCCCAAAAAAATTACCTTGGAATGGGTCCCCTAATTTTAAAAAGAATACTAGCAACATAATATATAACAATAAAACTTTTTTAACAAACGTTTTCCACTGATGCTTCCACAATAAACTACTCCTATTTGCGTCTGAAGGGATTTACAGACTGTGTGACACTGGTAGAGTGGATACTCGTTTTTTTTACCTCACGATGATGGTGAGCAGGTGCGGACCTCAGTATTTTTCTGGTTGTGAAATAATTGCTAATATTAACTCTGATATATTTCACAACGCCAAGATAAGCAACCTTCTGATCTGATCTGACAGCTGTCTATCACCGCTCATTCATATCAAAATTAACACTTATAGGCTATTTATTTTGTTTACAATATTTGTTTACAACAATACTTCTACAGCATTTGTTAATCTTAGTTGCTGTTAATTTCAACATTTACTAACGCATTATTAAAAGTTGTATCTGTTAATATTATTTAATGGACCTGAGCTGACATGAAATAACAATGAGCAGTTGTATTATTTATTTATTTATGATTAAATGCCATATCAGCAGCAATGGCTATATTCATGGCAATCATCAGTATCATTTCAATACATTGTTTACAATAATTTAACAATTTTGTCTCAAAAACAATCACCATACAAAAAACAGGCATATACCAATAACAACAACAGTCTTTCAATTTAATATTTGATAGAAATTCTAAAATAACTCCAGGAGAAACCTTTTTTAAAAAACGTCCATTAATGTGTTCTCTGAATAAAACCGTTCTCTAATATTATTTTAAAAAAAGGACATTCTATTAAAATATGTTTTACACTCGTGAAATTCTTACACAAATCACAAACCGGTTTCTCTTCCCCCTTCAATAAATACGAATGAATGAGTCTTGAATGTCCAATTCGGCATCTCGTATATACAACCTGGTCATATCTATTTTCAAAATAATAACTAATAACTCCTTGATTTGATACTGGATTCACTCATATAATTTGTTATTTACACATTCGTTCCATTCCATTTGCCATTTATTGTAAATGTACAGGTTCAGGTTTAACGTCAGATGCTGGTATTTTACATTCTGTCATTTCCAACTGAAGTGCTTCCTTTGTGTCACAATTCGTCCTGTGTGAGTGCCCATGAGAACCACCTGAGGGCACTCCACTCCAGACTGTCACTCCATCAAGGACTACATCACCCATAATCCTTTGCCCGGACTCTTCAACACCCATTGATTACATCCACCTGCACCCCATTTCCTAGTTAGCTCACCCTATATAAGCCTGTTCATTCTGTCAATCATTGCCAAGTCTTGTTTGTTGTATTACTGCATTTCTGAGCGTTTTCCCTGGTTTCTTGTCTTGGTTTTGGATTTCTTGCCTGTTCCGTGGATTACCCGTTTGCCTGTCTCTCTTGCCTTGTTTGCCTTATTGGACTGATTACATGTTATGACCCCTTGCCTGTTTGTTGACTACGAGTGTGGATTACCCTTACAAATAAAGCTGCATTTGGATTCTCAACCTCTGTCTCGGAGCAGTACGTTACACTTTGCTGCTTTATCTGCTTGCTCATTACCAGCCAATCCCATATGGCCTGGTGTCCAGCAAAAAATAATATTAACATCTTGTTTCTTTAAAGAGTCCACTTTTCCTATTATGCTGGGCTGGATTTCCCGAAACCTTCTTAACGCTACGTCATTCTTAAGTTGTACCTTAAGGTGTACCTTAACGTTAAAACGTGTTTCCCGAAACGATCTTAGTTAAGTATGCCTTCTGTAAGTCATTCGTTTGTAAGGTTGGTCTGGACCACTCTTAGCTACCTTATCTCTATTGACAGTTCATTCCGACTCTAAAAAATGCTGTTAAAAATAACCCAAGTTGGGTTGAAAATGGACTAACCCAGCAATTGGGTTTTTTAACCCAGCAATTGGGTTGTTTTAAGCAAACATTTAACCCAACCGCTGGGTTAAAACAACCCAAATGCTGGGTTAAAACAACTCAATTGCTGGGTTAGTCCATTTTCAACCCACCTTGGGTTATTTTTAACACAGCATTTTTTAGAGTGTGGCCACCACTGTTCTTTACATCTATAAAGAATGGTCTTCTTCCTGCGTCTATAGGCCTACTAACATAATTCTGCTAATTGAAGGGTTTTCTTGCAAAGAAATGTCATTACATTGATGGCTGTTAGCTTTTTAATTATATTATCCAAAGGTGCTACATCAGCTGGCAAACCATTATGGAGTCTATTTAAAGGGAATGATTGTGGAGGGGAGTTTGGTCAAACTATGGCAGCGATACAGCGAATAGTTGTGCTAAATCAAAGACAGCGCCGTCCGTGGAGCCATTTCTATGTGCACTTCATCTGTGAAAACTTTAGTCTCCTGGCTATCATGTCATGTCAAGTTTTTAGATCTTGTTGGTCCGACTTTGTAAAAGAGAGACGGAGCGCCCCGAAATTCAGCTGCTGACGCTCTCCTCTTTCTTTCTTTTTTCTCCGCTATGCTGTTGATTATAAGTTTTGCATGTTGCGCCTTTATTGAGTAGGTCATCCAATAACAGAAATTAGTGATTTACACCAATAATGTAATGCGGGCAATTAACCCTGCTTGTAAAGTAAATGAAGACTATGACAAAATATCACTACTAATATCACAATCACTACTGCGGCAGATACCCGACTGTCTGACTTTGATCCATCTGTGTACACAGGTACATGAGTTGGTAAGCTGCGTCTTATATCCAAAAATTCCTCCTGATAAACATTTGGATGATTTATCTTTTTTTTATACTGAGCCAGGTTCATGATGATGATGATTGGTTTTTTAATATTCCAGGGCGGTATAGGACACAGATGCGTCGATGTTAGGATATAATGTCCATATTTTCCAAGTGTGATTTTATGCGACTTCCAAAATGACTGATCTGAACCGGTATCTGGGTCTGGCTTCATACAAATGTGAATATTGAGGATGAAAAACTGAAGAATATGCTGGATTACTTTCATTAGCTTTTATCTTAACTACATAGTTGAGAGCCAATTTCAGCCTTCTGTTATATAACGATGGTTCTCTTGCTTCTGTATACAACCTCTGTATTGGGGAAGTCCTAAATGGTCCTAAGGCAAGTCTCAATCCTGTATGATGTACTGTGTCCAGCATTTTGATGCATGACTTCCTAGCAGATCCATACTCCCATAATCCATTTTTGATCTAACAAGTGTACTATAAAGTCTCAAGAGTACTTCACAATCTGCACACCATTTAATCATTGCTAGCACTTTTATAATATTCATTACTTTAAAACATTTATTTCACAGCATTTTTATATGAGGAATAAAAGATAGTTTGTTATCAAAATTAATTCCTAGGAATTTTGTCTCTTTTAAGACTTTTATAGGTTCTCTTTCTAAAAAAAAAGCTCTGGATCTAAGTTCATAGACCACAAAAGACAAAGATGCATACATACGGTTTTTGATTTAGAAAATGTAAAGCCATTTTTTACTGACCAGTCATACATTTCATTTATACATATTTGTATTTGTCTTTCAATTACATTCATATTTTTTCCTTTATAACAAATACACACATCATCTACATATAAATTATAAAATATATTAGACCCCATAACTCCTATACCATTCATTTTAAGACTAAAAAGTGTTACTGAAAGTATACTTCCTTGAAGCACTCCTGATTCTTCTACATGTAAGTCAGATAATACATTTCTTACTCGAACAAGTAAAAATAAAAAATAAAAATGGGTAAATATCCCCTAAAGCCCATATTGTACAAATCTTTTAAAATACCATACCTCCACGTCATAGGCTTTTTCTAAATAAAAACAATACCGCTACTACATACTCTTTTTAACTAAAACCATCTCATACAAAAGATTCTAATCTTATAAGATGATCAAGAGTACTTTTTCCTCGTCTAAATCCACATTTATATTTACTGATCTTTTGATCTTTTTCCAAGGTCCACACCAGCCGGTCATCGTTCCATGGTTTTGCATAAACAACTAGTTAGGGCTATTGGGCGATAATTATTTGAGTCCGTATGGTCTTTTCCAAGTTTAGGTATTGGTATAACTATTGCCTCTTTCCAGTAATATGGTAATTCTTCTGATTTACAGATGTTGTTGAAATTTTCCAGTAGAATCAATAATACAGGGTAAATGTTTCAAAAACTGATAGTGAATTTTGTCAGGTCCAACTGCAGTGTTGTTGGAGTTTTTTATGGCCTTCAAAAGTTCCTCCATTGTAAAAAGTTGGTTATACGCTTCAGAGTTATCAGAGGAGAAATTAAGTTTTTCGTGCTTTATTTGCATTTCTTTAAATCTGGGAAGACCATTTTCTAATGATGAATTTCTCTCAAATGTCTCTCTGCCAACTTATTAGCAATATCCTGTTTTGTTGTTAGCAAAGTATTCTGATTTTTTATATGTTGCATTTTGTAATCCTCCTTCCTTATTTTTCAGCTTTCGTATCATATCCCATACTTTCTTTGTTGGTGTCTGTAGTGTTAAACTTGACACATATTTTTTCCAACTTTGCCTCTTTGTTTCATTAATAATTCTTTGTTCTTGTGCTCTACAGATTTCCAGTCTGTTGAGGTTCCCTTTCGAAAGGGAACTCGCGTTGCATCAGAAAGACACTACGGGGAACGCCTCCAGCGTGACAGGTGTCTGAACTACTATCGAATCACGGCAATCCTATTGACCGGCGACAGCCTATGATGTCAGCAAGGTGTGACCAGGAAGTATATGAGGGGGCCCTGCAAACATGACACCGCTTTTTCGTCTTCAGGGACTGTTTTGTCTGAACGAGTTAAGGTAATCCAAATTCATTATTTATACACACGAGCGGTGTGCTTTCTGCCTGGGATCAAGAGCATGCACAGCCAGCTCTTATGGAGTTGTTTGTTTGTATAATGTGTAATTAATAATGTTAATGTGAGCGTTTGTCAATCCGAGATCGCTCTGCTAAACTCGTCTGGTTCTCTTCCTGAGGGAAGAGGGTTTGGCATCCGAGACTGATGATGTGGTCCCACTCATGCCGAGGCTGAGCACGGACGCACGTCACGGGTTTCCCGGATAGAGCTCGCTGAGATCGTCACGGGAAGGCGTTCTTCCCTCAGATGATCTGGCGGCTGACGAGATTTATTTGCAAGTGCTCTAGGGATGGCTGTGAGGATTAATCTTCTCAGCCATCCTGACTGTGTATGCTGAGCCTTTGAATGTTATGAAACACGCTGCAGGCGGGCTGCGGCTGCCATGTTGGCGCGTTAGAGGAGAGATCACTCGTGTTAGACTAAACGATCGATTTCTCCCCAGCCATAAATCATTGGCTCAGTTGGGCTTTCATTCCTTCCTGATCTTCCTATTTAGATCGAGAGGGCATGGAATAACCCACATTCGGCTCATATTCACTGACATCAGTGGTATGGATAGGAGAATATGGGCCCCAACCCTGCCACCTAAATGATGTGTCGCTTTAATGGCAGGGCACACACGGCACCAGGTTAGCCCAGTGCTACTTCTTACACCATGGCTGTGTTTCATGCGCACCGGGCAGGTTTGCTGAGGGATCTCGATCAGGGGATGTTTCCCTGAACAGGCGGAGACTGGGCCAGAGGGCCAGCATCGCAGAGGCGCATTCGGCAGCGTCTGAGGACCTGCATTCCACTGAGATCCGGGTCCCAGGCAGGCAGGAGGCGTCACGGTCCGAGGACTGGAGACGGGGCTCGAGGGCCAGCATTGCCTCTCGTGTGCTCCCTCGGTCGGAGAGAAGTAGGAGCTGTGTATCACAAAACGCAGTCAGCGTTGATGATGGGTCTCCTCCCTGAGGGTGAGCTAAGAATTACATTGACCCTCACTCCTCTTCTTCATCATCTCCCCAGGCGCTTCTTACATCCAGCCTGGGTGGGCCCGCGATGATGTGCTAGGGCCCGCCTGGTTGGTCTGTGAGTGCGCCCCCCTCAGGCCTGTGGTAGTGGTGCGCCCTAAGCATACATGTTGTGAATTAAGCTTGTGGGTGGATATCATGGCACGCCGCAGGCGAGCGGCTAAGTCCCCTATAAGAGGGAAAAATATTAATATATTTTTTGACTTCGGGGATCGCTGTGGATCGTTGGATATTTCTGTAGGGCCTGTAGTTCCCCTGTTAGGTGGCTAGAATGATCATTACACACCAGTTACTTGGGCTCCATGGTGAGCTAGTGTTGCTAGTAGAGAGCCAGTAAGGGAATGAGATATATATAAAAGAGCCGTTATGCTCGCTGTGGGTGAAAAACAGTTTATAGATCTCCCAAGACCTTAAAAATGTGTGAGTAGCTCTTGGAAGGCACCGCTCATTCCTGCGGGTATGTAGCGTATTGCTAGGCGTATATTTTCTCCTAGTTTTTAAGCTGGTGACTGGTAGCCACCTCGGGCTAAGGCGGTTTGTATCCTCTCTCAGTATACGTTTTTTGAGAATGCAGGTTCAGACTAACGCTAGAACTACAGTTAGATCTAGAGCCAGCTCTAGTAATATGACTGGCACTTCTGCCTGAGTGCCTTTGTCTGGTTAATAGTTGCCCTCTCGGGCCTCGGGTATATTGGCCTAGGCTTTCTAGGGATTACAGAGGCGTCCGCTAAAAGCGCTGGCGCCCCGGGCAACCTTCACTTAGTGAATGTAGTTTTTTAGTATCCCTAATGTCAGCCTCCTCTAATGTAGAGTTGTCCGGCCAAGGCCCGCCCCCTTCTCTGCGTTTTGGGGTCTTCACTAGTAATGCAGGTTGGTGCTGTGCAGAATTGATAGCGACTTAGCCAGTGGTCGTGGGGCAGGTTTAAGGCCATCTTTCGTACAAACACGAAGAGATTGTATGAGTAGCTCAACCCTGTCCCCCAGAGCTAGTGTCTTAGAAAAGCCGCCAGCTTTTGGCAGGCTCTGGCCCTGTTTATATGTCCTGGCCAGGTGGCAGTACTCCTCTGATAAGGCAGGGTAGATTTGAGTACGCCACTCCTAGCTCTGTATCATTCTGCCTCACCCATGGCTCGGATTGAGCAGCACTTCGCAACCTTTATTATATGTTGGTTTGGTAGTAAGCTCCCTTGAAGCTAGAGCATTGCCATGGCTGACGCCCTCGCACGGTATGGTAGGCCACTATTAAAAGTAGGACCTCCATGGAGGTGGGTGGCGTATGTGGTACTCCCCCCGTTTAGAGGGTCCAGGGCGTTTTTTGCTGAGTACCCTGCTATGGACAATGTGATTAGGTTCCATAGCTTGTAGGCGCTGCCGGTAAGACTGCACCATCATACAGTAGGCTCCAGGAGGCCTCTGGGATGGATCAGCCCCAGGTTGGGACATATTAAAAAGCCAGTCGGCTGTGAGCAGCCAGCTTGGGCAGTCTTGGCAGTAGACTCCTGGACAGGTAGTAGGCCTCAGCAGGCCTCCTTGCGAGTGAGTCCCGACATTTGGGGAGGTTAGCAAATTAATAGCTGCAACCTAGATAGTTAGCCAGCCTTGGTAGGCCTCTTGCAAAAATCGGCCCCATGTGTATTGCAATATGTTTTACTCCCCAACCATGTCGGCTTCAAGTAGCAGAAAATTCCCTACAAATAACCCTAGTTAGTAGTTGGTCGTTACCTTTTGTCAGCCAGCAGAGAAGCTACTGTCAGTCCAGGGTTATAACAGAACAGTTTATCATACCTGCCACCAGGAAGCCGTCCCTGCAGGCCTGCTATAAGGTAGTAGGCCCCACCAGGCCTCCTTGAAGGTGGGCTCCCATTCGCCAGTCGCCGTGTCAGCTAGCATGTGGTGCTAAGCTTGTTGTTGGTGGTAAGCCTCACCAGGCCTCCCTGAAGACTTGGCATGAGGTAGCAGGCCTCACCTGGCCTCCCCTGGAGGCATGTTTTTGGGCTTCAGCCACTTGGCAGATTGCTTGAGCAATGGGCAGGTAGTAGGCCTCACTAGGCCTCCCTGCAGGCCCGCTATCAGGTAGTAGGCCTCTCCAGGCCTCCCTAAAGGCTTGCTATCAGGTAGTAGGCCTCACTAGGCCTCCCTGAGGGTGAGTTGCCGAGTCAGGATGCTCGGCTAGCTGGTGTAGCTTGACTATCAGGTAGTAGGCCTTCACTAGGCCTCCCTGAGAAAACGAGTTTCCATTTTCCAGCTACTTTGACAGTTGGCTTCGGCTGCTATCAGGTAGTAGGCCTCACCAGGCCTCCCTTTAGGCGAGTTTCTGAGTTTGGATTCTCTGGCATTTAGCATGTACTGCTATCAGATAATGGGCCTCACTAGGCCTCCCTAAGGGGTTGGGTTCTCAGTTCGGGAACTGTTAACTGGCATAACGCTGACAGCTAGTGGGGACCAGCTATCAGTGATCTGGCAGCATCTGAGGGCGGTCTTACCCTAGCGCGACTGGTGTCGCTTCTGCTACTTGGTGCCCAAGTGAGGGAATTTAGCCTACAACCTGGTTTACCTACCGGGCAGCCCTTTTTGAGCTCCTCTCTCTTTGAGGGTCGTCTGTGAGCCTGAAGCTGCCTGGGCCTGATCAGATGGTCGTAGGCCCCTCGCAAGGCCTCCCGATTAGATCAGCTTGGAGGCCATCTGGCCTCCTGAGTGTTTCTATATTGATAAGAGCTCAGTAGATCCTAGGATTGAGCAGATAGACTCCCCTCGCTAGCAAGGGTTGAAAGCGCTATGCTGAGTATCGCTCTCCAGGATGCCCGTCTCTGAGATCCGGTGTGAGGAGGACACTGCCAGTTCGCAGTACCTTGGGCTGGATGCCTCTCCAGGAGGCAAATGTCCAGAGGCTCTGTTCTCAAACAGACAGGGGTGGCCCAGCTGAAGTGTCCCACGGAAGCAACACCAGGCCAGGCCTCCCTGGTGGCATTAGTGGCTGGCTGGGGCGCCCTAGGGCCCCCTAGCCACATTTCCTTAAAGGAGCCCCTTTTGTTGAATTAGTTGGATTGAGCGGCCTGGGTAGGACTTCTCTAGTGTTCGAAGTTTCCTACTCAGGCTTATAGCTTGGGCTATGACCGTAGGGAATGCTGTCACTGACAGCCTTGTGTGACCAGAGGGGGAGTGGTTCAGGCATTTTACTGGAATTTGCTTGTCCTGACAGTTGTCACTGCCAGTAGGCATGCACTCCCCTCGGCATGGCGGCGTGGGTATAACGCCCCCTTAGCGTCTTTAAGACGCAGCGCGAGTTCCCTTTCAAAAGGGAATGTCTCCAGTTACGTATGTAACCTCTGTTCCCTGAGAACAAGGAACGAGACGCTGCGTCTCATTGCCATGCCTCGGGGCCTGTCTGCCAAACAGTCCCTTCAGACGAAAAGTGGGGTCATGTTTGCAAGGTGCCCTTATATACTTCCTGGTCGCACCTTGATGACATCATAGGCTGTCGCCAGTCAATAGGATTGCCGTGATTCAATAGTAGTTCAGACACCTGTCACGCTGGAGGCGTTCCCCGTAGCGTCTTTCTGATGCAGCGTCTCGTTCCCTGTTCTCAGGGAACAGAGGTTACATACGTAACCGGAGACGTTTTCTGTTGTTGGATGTTTATTAAAGGTTCTTTCTGCCTTCTTCTGATCAGCAATAGCCTTTTTGCAGTCTTCATTAAACCATGGCTTTCTCCGACGGCATGACTTTGTTGATGTTTTTGGAACTGATTTTTCTGCTGTTTCAATCAGTATATCAGTGAATTTCTTTATTGGATCTTGATGTTCTTTCTAGTCTATGTTAAACTTCTCATAGCACAATTTTTGAAAAATATACCAATTAGCTTTTTCCATTTTCCATCTTGGAGTGTCTTGTTGAATGTCTTCTTCAGTGGATGTTAAAATCAATGGATAATGATCACTCCATCCTTCCATATTTGCCATGAAAAATCAATTAGTACTTCAGGTTCACACAAAGTTAAGTCAATAGCAGAATAAGTTCCATATCCTGGATGCAGATATGTGTTTGAGCCATCATTTAATAAGCACAAATCATTATTATATATAAACTCTTCTATTCTTCTGCCTTTGGTGTTTATATGGTTTCCTCCCCATAATGTGCTGTGGCTATTAAAATCACCCGATAATATATATGGTGATGGAACTGTTCGACCATTTTGATGAACAGTTGTATTTTATAACTTAACATTAACAAAGAATAATAACTACTGCACAAAATTTGTTGCTCATTGTTAATGTTAGTTAATACATTAACAAACATTACCTAATGGGACCTTATTGTGAAGTGTTACCAACTGGTTATTATAGTCCCAAATCAAGTCAAGTCAAATGTTATTTATATAGCACATTTAAAAGCAACAGAGTTACGCCAAAGTGCTATACAATAAGACAAAGTGCATATAAACGAAAGCATTAAAAGAAACAAGGTAGATACGCAATAGGCAGATACACAATATAAACACAATAAATACACAATATAAAAACTTTTGACCCGATACAATTTAAATAATAAATAACATAAAATCTACCAATATCGATCTAATCAAAAGCCTGAGAGAACAGATGAGATTTAAGAGCTGATGTAAAGCTGGTGAATGAAGGAGCAGACCTCACATCGAAGGGCAGACTGTTCCAGAGTTTAGGTGCTGCAGCAGAGAAGGCAGACCACCTTTAGTTTTACAACCAAAACGTGGGACAGTTAAAAGAAACTGATTACATGACCTAAGAGTTCTTTGGGGAGTGTAAGGAATCAGTGCAACACCAGATAGAGCCGTGTACACACATACTGCAACTGTAAAATCTGTTCTGAACTTAACAGGAAACCAATGTAAGGTCGCTAAAATGGGATGTGATCTCTCTTTTTTGTACTGGTAAGAAGTCTCGCTGCAGCATTTTGGACAATTTGCAGGTGAGAGATGGTACTTTGAGGCCGGCCACAGTACAGGGAATAACACTAGGCCAGACGTGATGTTATGAAGGCGTGGATTATGGTCTCTAAGTCTTTTGGAGACAGTTTTAATTTCGCAATTGATCTCAAATGAAGGAAACTGCCCTTTACCACTGAACTGATTTGTTTTTCAAAGTTTAGTGATGAATCGAATGTAACCCCCAAATTCCTTACATTAGGTTGAACAGTGTCGGAGATAGAACCTAAATTAAAAGGAGATGAAGACCTGGATGGGCCTAAGCTTTTGCTTTCATTTAGTTGCAAAAAATGATTAGACATCCAACAATTGATCTCCTCAAAACAGACACCCAGTACGTCCAAGGGATAAGAGCTGTCAGTTTTTGGCGGTAGATAAAACCCAAGAATGCTGATATTTCACCAACATCAATAGAATTAAACAGTTTATTCTGTCTTTTTAGTTTGTATTGTGGATCATTCATTGTAATCTGATTCTCTTGTTTAAGTATCTGTTATCAGGATGTGCTTGACAAATAATGTGCTATACTAACATGGTTTTAAAGTTATTATTATAAAAAAAAAATTGGCCCTCAAACAACTTTAAATGCACATATTTACACCAGGGGGAAGAGCTTTGACACAATTCGAACACTGTTGATAATGCACAGCTGGAAAGAAAATATAGTTATAGGAATATTTCAGGAGGCTCAAGATAATTCATGTTAACACAGAGAACATGATTTATTGTTTTAATGAATTGGCAGCCATAAAACAGAGATAATCTGTGTTCTCGTGTATGTAGGTGCGCTGACGAGATGTAATAGAGTGCAGAAGTATCAGGCCTAGTTGTGCAAGTCCATATGCTCATGTACGTAATATACACAGTATGAATTTGGACATTATGACAAAATTTAATATTCAGAAATAAATCTCTTACCTTATATGATGGACCAATCTCACTGATGGGTCTGATGGTGTGATTGGTGTGTTTCTGTGAATCTCTGCACACTAAACACACAGGCTGTTCGTCCTCCAGACAGAAGAGTTTGAGTTTCTCGTTGTGTAAACTGCAGATCTCCTCTTCAGACCCTGATGAACGTCTCTCGTCTCTCTCCTTCAGGAACGACTCACACGGGTTTTCTAACGCGAGATCAGGAGGATAAAACTCTTTTGAGCATCTTCTCCTGCAGAAAGGACACTCCCGAGTTTCCTTGGTTCTCCAGAACTGTTGAAGACACTCTTTGCAGACACTGTGACTACACGACAGAAGAACAGGAGACTTGAAGATGTCACGGCACACAGGACAAGACCGTTCTTCTGCAGATACACGAGAAGCCATTCTCTCTGTTTGAGCTCCAACTGTCTGAACTTCACTTTCACTTTCTGAAAGTAGCCTACGACAGTTTCAAAAACGAATTTTCAGAAACAAACTTCTCATAATTCCTTGGTGAAAGTTTCTCTCTTCGTTCTTCGTTAATTCTTTTTTCCTTTTTTCATCTCTCAAGAGAAAAAAAGCGAAAAATAGCCACGACAGAAAAAATAGTCTCTTCCTGCCTGTTCAGTGTTGTGTTGGAGGGTGGAGTTTCTGATCACGTGAGTGTGTTAAATCTGCATGTGAAGCAAGCAAGAGAATATGCAAGAGAAGCTTTGTAAAGGTGTAAATCGCCTTTCAAGTGTAAGAAACAAATATTTGCAGCATTTTACTGTTATAAGAGTAATTAATGTACTAGGGCTGTGCAATTAATCGAATTTCGATTTCGATTTCGATTTCGCCTCCCAACGATCACCAAAATAGTACAATCGAGAAAAAACGATTATATTGCCATGTTCAGTTTTGCAAGAACACTCATTTTGTCTTGCGTTCTGAATGAAACGCGCACATCCGCCCCTCCCGAAGCCACAATCTCTCTCAGTTCGTGAGTCTCGTGACTCGTGTGCATATCATCCGCTGGAATTTAAAAACTCGGCGCGAGTAAAGATGGCAGAAGGAGGGCAGTTACAGCAGCGTTTGGTGAGCAAAAAAGACAAAACCAACTCCGTTGTCTGGGAACAGTTTGGCTTCGAGGAATCAGACGACGAGCAGAAACATGCTACGTGCAAGATTTGCTACATGGTAGTGGCTGCAACGCAAGGGAACACCACAAATTTGTTTAACCACTTGAAAATTAAACACAGAGTGACCTATGACAATCTAATAAAGAAACAAAAACTGACGAGAGCAGGGGTGCCGTGTAAACGTCCTTTTTTTCCTTCATATTTTTCAAATAATTCTCTCTTTGTAAACTTTGTTCAATGCATGCGAGTGCTGCCATATGTTCGAATATGAACAGTCGTTTTCGCTGTCATCACCCGGGTTTAGTGCCAGAAGACGCGAATTAGAAGTAGCGCGCGCTGTGAGAAAATTTGTCTCTGTGCACTCATCCGAGAGCGCGCACACGTCTCTCAGCGCGCAAATATTGAGTTCTCTTTCAAGTCTTGCTCTTGAACGGACAAACTCACACAAAGCGTATGTCAACATGTCCATCTTGATGAGTATCCTAGCAGACATAGTCTGTATATGCCTTAAGTAAACTTTATACAGTCGAGAAAGACGACGCATATCCGAGCATTATAGGTCTTAAAGGGGCAGTAGCCTTTACTGCTGACTGTTTAATGTCAAACAACAAAAGACAAGGACATCACTCACTGCTCTTGATTGAATAGCTTTTGTAAGTTTAATAGGATTAATCTTTAATTTATGCACTCAAATATGCAATGTTATTTTACATTTGATACATTTCTGTACCTGAAAACTAATGTTAGGCATACATGAAAAGCATATCTAGCCGAACCATATTGTTGATCTTATTTATTTGTGGTTATCATTTTTACGTGAATACTTTTATACTTTGATTTGAATATATGTTATATTATTTATTTTAATAGTTCAAAAAGTACAACAAATGTTACAATTTCAATTGAATTGTTGAAAGGTGTATTTTTAATAAATGCAACACATTCCCAAAGTCATGTGAAATAATCGTGTTACATAATCGTGATTTCAATATTGACCAAAATAATCGTGATTATGATTTTTTCCATAATCGAGCAGCCCTATAATGTACTATTGTGAAACTGCAGCTTCATGCTAACACAAAATAAATATGATCTGTATTCTGACTTCCCTTTTTCGCGCTTACACTTTTGTCATGAACTGCAAAAAAGATTGACCGTGTAAAACCAACCTTTGTGTAAAAAAAAATATAAAAAATAAACTGTTGCAAATGTCTAAATGACTTAGCCTGACGTCGTCATACTCATGATGCTGCTCAGTTGGGCTGTGATTATGGGGCGTGTTTCAACCGAACCAGGAAAGACCTCAATTGGATAGACCTACAACCAATCAGAGCAACGGAGCGACGCATAACGTTAGTTGTCAAATGTCAACAGGGGCACGTTCAAAGCTCAAACCGGTGCGCAACGTTTTGCTACGGTTTCTGGTTGAACGTAGCCTGACGTCGTCATACTCAATTCTAGTCAGAATATGAGTCTGATACTGCTCCGTTGGGCTGTGATTATGGGGCGTGTTTCAACCGAGCCAGGAAAGACCTCAATTGGATAGACCTACAACTAGGGCTGCAACGACGTGCGTGAAATGCGTTGACGCGTCGGCGGCACATTATTTACGTTCTAGAATGGAACAGCAGATCTAGAATAATGGCAGCTTCTGATCCCGGGCATAGTGAAAATGATCATTTATCATATAAAGCCAGACCGCGACATTCAAAAGTGTGGGAGTACTTTAAACAGAAGCCGAATAAAACTGTGCTTTGTTCCTCTGTAACGTCGGTTTCACACTGCGCGCGGTGGCAGAGCAGAAGCTGTGCGCGTGGAGAGCGGGAGCTTTCACACTGCTAATCAGTGTTGCCAAGTCCGCATTTTTTTCCGCGGAATTGGGCTACTTCTACACTGTTGCCGCGGGCTGTGTCTCATGTCCGCGGGTTGAAGCAAAACAACACACATATTGAACCCCCCGAACGTGATGTTTACCGGAGAACCTCCCCGAAACGCGATTGGGCTTGTTTTGGGCTAGTTTTGAGTAACGAATGCGTGGGTTTTGTTGTGTAAACCTGGCAACCCTGCTGCCAGTGTTCTCTCGCGCAGCTGAACCGTGGCGCGTGTATTGCAACAAACGGTCACATTTTCCGGGGTTCTTCTCCGACCCCAGTATGTCTCGTGCTTTTATTTATTATGGGCTGCATATATCTCCTGTTAATGCGACCCGGTTCCCCTCTGTCCCAAACACATATGCATAATAACATGCTGTATATAGGTATATAGTTGCATGATTAAAGTAACATTAAAGTTAAGATATGCCTCTAGCTTTAATCATTTAAATATGTCTTTGAAGTTTGGGCAAAAACTTCTGGCAGCTTTAGTCGTTGTTTATGCACATGTATCTTCAAAATAGACGACTAGTTATACATTAAAACTATGCTGAAAGCTCCTGAATGTGAACCTTTTGCAGATAAATACAAGTGCATTTTCGTTTACTATTGACACAAATCAATAAGTAAATCATACTCAACTACTATAGTAAACAACTTTTCCTAATTAGGCCTACTCTGTATACGTTTTATGATGAATAGTATCATTATATCTTATGTTTAAAAAGCTTCTTGTGTTCATATATTTCATTATAAAATGGCATACTATGTACACTACCCTTCCTGAAATACAATAAATATTGTCATCATTCATTGATTTCATGTTAAAATAATATACAAATTCACTACCCTCTTTGAAATACAATAATCAGTAAAAAAGATGAATAAGATTAATCCGGAAAAATAATCGTTAGATTAGTCGACTAATCGAAAAAATAATCGGTAGATTAGTCGACAGAAAAAATAATCGTTAGTTGCAGCTCTACCTACAACCAATCAGAGCAACGGTGCGACGCATAGTTGTCAAATGTCAACAGAACTCAACTGCACTGTGTTGCCATGTCCGCGGGTTGAAGCGACCCCAATTATGTGATATACAGACCCAGGAATGCGAATTTTAGCTGCCAGCCCTGCCAAAATAACACATATCTTACCCCCCAAATGCCATTTGTTTCCCGGAGAACCCCCCCAGAAAGCTATTGGGCTTGTTTTGGGCTAGTTCTGAGTAGCAATTGGGCGGGTTTTGTTGTAAAAGCTTGGCAACCCTGTCTGCACGCATGCTGGAACAAGTAACGTTAGAAGAACAAGATTAGTGTAAATGATCTTTGCCAGTGATGTAAAAAAAGAATTTAAGGATACACAGAGTACTTACCAACACGATCATCATTTCTGAGAGAAATAGTAAAGGTGAATGCATATACGAACAAGTTCTCCATTTAGGATTAGAACAAACTCAACCCAAGCGCCTTTGATGACGTGGATGATTACGTTACTGTTTATCATCTGTCCATCATCGTCTAAAGCCCGCCCTAACGATTTCATTGGTCCCGAACAGTTTCTGTTCGGGCATGATTACTTCTCTATTGAGAAAGTCCAGAACGAACTGCCCGAGCACAATTGTTGTGGGCGGGGCTAAGTTCGGCTGGCATCCAGGCTAGGTTGAACGTCATGTTTCTTGGAAACGGTGCGCACCGGTGTGCAACGGGTTTGAGATGCGTTTTCTCTCGTTTGGTGGGTGTGTCAAATATGTCAGCCCAATCAGCAGCAACATGTATATAAACCACGCGGTATTAAAGAGACAGCTCACACAATGGGTCCAAGTAAATATGTTTACAAATGTGTCCGCTGCAGCTTTGATTGTCGTAAGAGTTTTATAGTAATATATATATATATATATATATATATATATATATATATATATATATATATATATATATATATATATATATATAATCAACATGATGATTTATTTATTTATATATTTAGCTTAATTGCAAGGCAAGTTTATTTATATACCAAATTTCATATATGGTAATTAAGTGCTTGACATAAAATGAGAAAGAAAATACAAGCTATTAAAAAAGTAAGATAAAATGATTTAAATTAGAATTGATTACCAGGAGATAAAAAAATTAAATAAATGGGATTGGGATGTTGTCATTTATTCTGGACGGCAAGGGAAGTGATTGCATGTATTTTGCAGTATTATAAAAACACGTATTTATATCGATTTCATCAGGCTCCGAAAATTCCTCAAAAAGAACACAAAGAATGGCCTTCTCTACGGTGGCCCAGTAGTGCACAACACAACGAAATTTAAAAAGCATACATAAGTTCACAACACAACGAAATAAATCCACAACACAACGGAATGAAACCACAACACAACGAAATCAAGACACAACACAACGAAGTCAAGCCACAACACAAAGAAAAATCCACAACCCAACGAAAAGTCCACAACACAACGAAAAGTCCACAACACAACGAAATAGCCACAACACAACGGAAATGCTCCCGACCACTAGGGGACTCTCGGAGTGCGGTAAAGTTAGTTTTCCTTGAATTGTTCTAAATAGATTCGCCAATCTTACAAATATTTAAACACTACGATCAGTTTTAAGTGTGCAGTTGTATATCGACATGAAATATCAATTAAAAATCACTTACGTGCATAATAGCTGCATATTTATACTCGAGAACGCTTTGACCCGCTGCCTCGGCGCTAAGGGAGCGTCTGCCAATTCCACCAAGTTGAAATAATTTGTATGAATTAAATTAACTTTTTTTTTTTTTAATTTTCAAATTCCAATGTTGTGTTGTGCATTATTGAGTCAATTTTACCAATACAATCAAGCTGTGGAATTTTAACATGTCTGTTTTTAAATGTTAAAAGTAATTTTAATTCATACAAATTATACATTTCAACCAATTGGTGGAATTGGCAGACGTTCCCTTAGCGCCGTGGTATCGGGTCAAAGCATTCTCGAGCATAAATATGCAGCTATAATGCATGTAGGTGATGTGATTTAAAATTAATATTTCATATAGATAAACAATGGTTAGCCTACATACTGTTAAAACTAATTGTGGTATTGATTTCTTTGTAAGATTGCCAACTCTATAGAACAGTGGCAACTTTACAGCGCTCCGAGTGCCCCAGAGTGGTTGGGAGCATTTCCGTTGTGTTGTGGCTATTTCGTTGTGTTGTGGATTTTTCGTTGTGTTGTGGCTTGATTTCGTTGTGTTGTGGATTTTTCTTTGTGTTGTGGCTTGATTTCGTTGTGTTGTGGTTTCATTCCGTTGTGTTGTGGATTTATATTGTTGTGTTGTGAACTTATGTATGCTTTTTAAATTTCGTTGTGTTGTGCACTACTGGGCCACCGTACTTCTCGGCTGCCATAGTTACAACTCTTGAGTCAACAGAACAGGGTGTTCAACGCAGCACCGTTTCCGTTCAAAAAACGTTTTGCAGCATTTTGTCGGGGCTGAACGCAGCCCAGTTTCAGAACCCCAGTTTCAGAACCCCATCAACAGAACCGGAAGTGAGCAGCGCTACCCATACACGTTGTTTTCATATGGATTTTAAAGTTACTTTTCATGCAAGAGAAACATGCATTTAAGCCAGTGAGATGTGAACAGAAGCATGAAGGAGAATATGTTGAGTTGTGTGTGATATTTCTGTCATGATATATGTGGTGGTGAACGAATATTGAATCTGTTCACGTTTTATCATTAAAGCTTTTTTTTGCATTTGTCAAATTATATTATTTGTCTTAATATTAAATAATTATTCATTAATAAAACGTATACATTTAGTTTTCAGAGATGAAAACACTTTCATCTTTTCAAGTATTTCTGCAGAAATGCCATGATATGGGCTTAAGAGTCACAAGTTTTTGTGTTTTAAGTATTTTTGCATGTTTTTAATTTTTATTATGTGCTGTTTAAATTCGTTTTAAACTTATTCTTTTAGAAATATTTTATATATGTCCTATTGTTTTCTTTCAGAGAAACACGTTTCACTTTAAGGCCTTGTATTAAATGGTTATTTTTATTTGACATTTGAAAAATAGAAATGTCACATTCTCCTTCTATTATTTTCAATCGAAATAATACGATTGAATATAGAGTCAAATGGGAAACACTTTATAACATGTTTGTAGAAATGATGTAGCTATTAGTAGCTTGTTCACATTTGTTGCATGTTGCTGGTTAGGTTTGAAACCCGCCACAAGATGTCCGGTAAGAGACTTAGTCAAAGATGGTTGCAATATGGGAGTACCCCGTTTATTAGTCACCACAACAACTCAGTTATTAGAGATGGTTGAACAGTTGTCCTTATTTGTAGGTGTTTAGTATGTGGTTTTCTATAAACATAGGAAATGCAGGGTAAATATACATGATGATAATATTAAATGTTCTAACAGAAATAGGCTAACACATGATTAATGTTCATTAAAACAGAATTAACAGTGTAATGATTTGAAGAAAACTCACTATGTCATACACATTACTTTAAACAGTAAATAGCTTAATTTGTTCTGTATTGTATCAGCGGCGCTCTGTCTGGACATGTTCTGCGCACATGCGCAGTAAGTTGTTTACAACTTTAGAATACCTCAATAACGGGCTCTTTTCACCGAAATCCAAATAAAAATATACATAATAACATCAATATAAGCAATTACAAATAAAGGAAACATATATGATACAACATCATGCTAAAGACAGAATTATATCCTATCGTTGGCCGTAATAAACTAACGTCCGTTATAATAGCAAATAGTGATAGACAGCTTAGTCCGGCATATCGCACCCGCGATCTCTACCAAGATAAATAACACACTTACTTTGAACAGACGCACAACACCCGGACAATGAACAAAAATGAAAATTATATGTGTTATGCAACGGCAAAGTTCAGCATCGGCATCAGCGCTCGGACAGACTCTCTTCACACTGAGCGCGGTGGGCGGGATGTTTGCCTGCACGTTGATCTGTGAGTGCTGATTGGCTGCTGTGCTGGATGCTGAGTGTCACTCAATCTCGGCAAACAGAGAGAGATTTATTCAGAAGGCATACTATTTTTCTGACTATAATGGCCGTTTTTACAGCCGCCCCCAGATTCTGGGGACAGAATCTGTGCAACTACCAAAAGGCCTCTAAATAACACATTACTCAGAAATGCTGGGCAATTGTATAATACGTGCTATTGGGCGTGTGTATGTCTTTTGTCCCACCTTAATATTAGCTGTCCTCACCCGGCCATCAGCCCCAGGGAAGATGTCTGACACTCGTCCCACCGGCCAAAGTGCTCGGGGCAACTGTGGGTCAACTATCATCACTGTGGTGCCAACTTGAACGTCGGATGTGTCACCTTGCCACTTCTGACGGGTTTGCAGACCCGGAAGGTAAAACTTTAGGAAGTGTCTCCAGAAGTCGTCTGCCAAAACTTGGCTGTGGCGCCATCGCCGCCTGCTTATAAGCTCAGACTCTGGGTATACCACTGGAGGTAGAGAGGAATCCGGCCGCCCCATCAGGAGAGAGTTTGGAGTGATTGGGTCTAGGTCTGCAATGTCAGAGGAAGTATAACCCAAGGGTTTAGAGTTTAGAATTCCCTCAATCTCCACTAACACTGTTTGTAACACTTCAAAGGTTACTGACTGAGCTCCAATGGTGGCTGTCAGTGCTTGCTTGAGAGAGCGTATTTCTCGCTCCCAGCAACCTCCAAAGTGAGGGGCATTTGGTGGGTTGAAACGGAATTTGATCTGTTGTCTGGCTAGTTGTGCCTGAAGTTCAGGGGCAAGAGCTGCAAAGGCTTCTCTGAGTTCCCTTTCTCCCCCCTTAAAATTGGTACCCTGATCTGATATGAGCTCAAAGGGGGTTCCGCGTCTGGCAGTGAAACGTTTGAGGGCCATGAGGAAAGAGTCAGCATCGAGG